>JAWNNM010002499.1:600000-1005614 GCA_035044965.1 Lordiphosa andalusiaca | reverse complement strand
TTTTACAGTAATTTAAACCTCCCAAATCTTGAAACGCCCATAACTCCCTTAAATGAAGAGATAGGGGCTTAAAAGTGGTTTTAAAAAATCAAAATTTTCATATTCCAATTTTTGATCAAAAAATATTAAATTATAATTAAATTAATTATTATTATAATATTTTTTTGTATCTTAAGCCTCTATTTCGGAATTCGGTTCCAAACCGGTTTAAATATTTTTCTGCTGTTCAAAATTGTGTAAAAAAGTTATTAAAAAATTTTTTACAGTAATTTAAACCTCCCAAATCTTTAAACGCCCATAACTCCCTTAAATGAAGAGATAGGGGCTTAAAAGTGGTTCCAATTTTTGATCAAAAAACAAGAAAGAAAGTCGGTCAAGCCCGACTATAACATACTCTGTACCAAGAAAATTTCTTTTGATCATAACTCGAAAACCGTTCATCCGATCTTCTTCATTCCTTTGGCGGATCGATAAGTTATAATAGTTATAATAACTAAATATGTCCAGAAGGAACAAGCCATCTATCTTCAAAACTGTGGGAGATATGACGTTTTTTCTAAATTGCGGGGGCGGGAGGGGGCGTGGCCAAAATTGAAAATAAACTTGATCTGCCTGCAGACATAAGAAGCATATGTCCCATACATGTCAAACCTGTATCTCTTACCATTTCTGAGATCTGTGCGTTCATGCGGACAGACAGACGGACGGACGGACAGACGGACTGACGGACATGGCTATATCGACTCGGCTGTTGATGCTGATCAAGAAAATATATACTTTATGGGGTCGGAGATGCTTTCTTCTGGATGTTACATACTTTTGCACAAACTTATAATACTCTATGTACCTACGGTACAGAGTATAAAAACAACTTAATTTAGTGTTTTCCAAAATTTATTGGTAAAAAATCATATTTTTCACCTACAATTACATGAATAATTGAACTTTCCATGCACAATTACTCAATAATTCCCCTTTACAGATATAAATATTCAAGTATTTGTACAAGTAATTACAATTTAAAATAATCATTGAATAATCGAAGTTCCAAGACCACTTAAAGGTATTTAGGAATATTTTTTCGTTGTCTGAATAATCGTGGTTATTATAATTATAAATTCATAGGGATAACAGAATTACAAAACAAAAAATCTTTAATAAAACTTAGTTAAACCCGTTAAATTTGTAGAAAAACTACATGCTACATGTTCACAGAGAAAAGAAGGATATTAAACAATATCCATTGGTTCATTTCTGGTATCCATTTGGAAAGGATATGTCTTAAATATCTTTTTAATCAGCCAACGGAGCTAAAAATCATCCAAAGGATATGAAAAATAATGATCATTTGGATGATTTTGAAGCTCTGCTGGATGATAAAAGGATATTTGAGACATATCCTTTCCAAATGAATGTATTTTTTCTGTGTTGAAATAAGAAAAAGAAAACGAGGCAAGTCGATATGATAAAGTAAGCGTGTTTCCAAATTACTTCTACACTTTTCATACAGGTATCTCTGAATACCACTCACAAATTGGGTTATTGTAGCTCAAAATCAGTACAGAATATCTGTGTTTTTGCAAAAATAAGTTGATCCTTACACACAGCAGGTAGGGATTCAAAATAAAAGCTTAGAATGCCGAATGTAACGTATATCCCTTTATTGCTGTGATTTGCGGCCATGCCTTGCGAGTGCTTGATAGTCGATTGGGCTGAGATGCCGACAAGGTATAGTGCATAAATAAAATGTAAGTTGTGGGCTTTTTAAAAGAAAGACTTTCCACTGCCGTACCCCTTTCACCTTCCCACATTCTCTTTGTGTGTATTTAGTGTAAACCACATAGTTGTATTTTTCTAATTTTATTGTTTATTTTTTGTATGGTGTGGGCCCTTAACGTGACATGTAATGAAGCTATATAAATGGTAAATTTTCGTGTGGTTTTAACATATTTTATTTTTTCTATGTAATTATTACATTAAAGCTCTGTGGTGAAAACTTTTAAAACTTAAAAATTTTAATATTTTTAAGCCTTATTATTCTACCAACTTTTTGGCACTCAGAAACTGGTACATACCTCTAAATCAAAATTTTTTAAGGCATCAAGAGCTAGATATGGTGGTTTACCACTCTGAATTAATCGTTCATAATAATATCAAACCTTTTTATTAAAGGTGGCTAATCAGAAATGCTTAATTTCGAATTCAGAATGTTACATTAGCAAAAATTACACGAAACGTGCTGTTGATCCACTTACTAATCGTCGCTTGTCACTTTCCTATATTACTATAATTTGCGGTAAAGCCGCGCGAGTGCTTGTTAGTCTAATGGGCTGAGATGACGGCATTTTAATTGCAGAGACAAGGGAAGTGTGCTATGAGTTCGAACCAAATGCAAGGCTTTTTAGCTAAAGGGAAGTCTTCCCCCAGTGACCCTTTCTTCCATTTTTTTTTGTTCGGACTGGGCCCTAAACATGGCATGTAGAAATGAGAAAGCTAAATGTGGCATGTAGGAATGCGACATAAACGTAATGGTTGCAACATTTCTGACGAAGCTGTAGAAAAACTAAATTTTCGTGTCGATTTTACATATTTTTCTCTGTGTGGGTAATTTGTTTTTCAATCAGGGCTGCAAACCAAATATAAAATTCGGATATGCGGTGCACTAGATAGCACCAAAATTATTCAATGGTTAAGGTGAGGAAATTGAAGGTTTGAGGTTTTTGGGAGAAGGTTTTGGTTCGAACCTTGGTTCAGTTCATGATTCATACTATATTCATCATTTTTGCGATCTAAAAAACGCACATTTCGTATGGGAATCGCGTGGTTTTTGGTTCGGAATCGATTAATAGTCCACATTTTAGAATTTGCTGTTAAGTAAAATTATATTTTGTATTTTACCTAAAAAAATATTATCAATTTAATATTAGACTCTTGCTTTTGAGAATTATTTAAAAAGTTTGAGAGTAGAGGATTTTAAAAAACCGGAGGCTATTATGGGTGGGGTTTGTATAAGCAATTCTAAACATTTTTCTAGATTTTTATATTACAATTTTCTGCCCATTTTTGGTGTCAGTTGCTATAAACCCAACCATATAACAGAAGAAATAGCTAAGATGGTCCGATTTCTTGTCATTTTTGTTGAACCGAACCGAAATTTTAGGTTCAGAACAGGTTCGGCTTCAGCTTTTATTTCTAAAGAGGTTTGGTTCAAGGTTTAGTTCAAGGTTTGGTTTAAGGTTCGATTTAAGGTTCGGTTCAAGGTTCGGTTCACAATAAAATAAAACATGGAAATCCGGGTTCAAACCGGTTCGGTTCAAAGCCGGTTTGCAGTCCTGATTTCAATCTTTTGAAATTATAAACGAGAAAGCTAAGCTAACTTCGTCTGTGCCAAAGTTTTTATACCCTTGCAAGTGCTCGCTTAAATAATTACACAAAATACTCTTTTTCCCATTTTCCGACCGATCGTTTGTATGGAAACTATATGATGTAGTCATCCGATTTGGACAAAAAGTAATAGAATTGGGTGAAAGCATGTAAAACAAAAAAATACAAAATTTCAGGATGCTACCATTAAAACCAAAAAAGTTTTCCTAACTAAGACTGTTTTTCAGACCTATCTTTTGTATGGCAGCTATACCATATATAATAGTTGTCCGATTTTAATAAAACTTGGTAGAATTATAAAAAAACAAGAAAGAAAGTCGATCAAGCCCGACTATAACATACTCTGTACCAAGAAAATTTGTCTTTTGGTCATAACTCGAAAACCGTTCATCCGATCTTCTTCATTCCTTTGGATCGATAAGTTATCCTAATAACTAAATATGTCCAGAAAAAACAAGCCATCTATCTTCAAAACTGTGGGAGATATGACGTTTTTTCTAAATTGCGGGGGCGGGGAGGGGGCGAGGCCAAAATTGAAAATAAACTTGATCTGCCTGCAGACATTAGAAGCATATGTCCCAGACATGTCAAACCTCTATCTCTTACCATCTCTGAGATCTGTGCGTTCATACGGACAGACAGACGGACATGGCTATATCGACTCGGCTGTTGATGCTGATCAAGAATATATATACTTTATGGGGTCGGAGATGCTTCCTTCTGGATATTACATACTTTTGCACAAACTTATAATACTCTATGTACCTACGGTACAGAGTATAAAAACATGAAAAACTTACGATTACAAAGTTTGGAGACGTTCCCATTGAAAAGAAAAAAGTTTTTCATACTAAAACTAGTTTTACGACCGATTGTTCCAATGGAAGCTATGAGATATAGTCATCCGATCGGGTCGGCCTCGACATATTAGTAGTGTGCAGCAAAAAGAAGATTCTGTGCCAAATTTCAGCTCGATAGCTTTAAAACTGAGAGACTAGTTCGCGTAGAAACAGACAGATAGACAGACAGACGGACGGACAAAGCTCAATCGACTCAGCTCGTCACCCTGATCAAGAATATATATAGTTTATGGGTTCGAAAATGAATATTTCTATGCGTTGCAAACTTCTGGATAAAACAAGAAAGAAAGTCGGTCAAGCCCGACTATAACATACTCTGTACCAAGAAAATTTCTTTTGATCATAACTCGAAAACCGTTCATCCGATCTTCTTCATTCCTTTGGCGGATCGATAAGTTATCCTAATAACTAAATATGTCCAGAAAAAACAAGCCATCTATCTTCAAAACTGTGGGAGATATGACGTTTTTTCTAAATTGCGGGGGCGGGAGGGGGCGTGGCCAAAATTGAAAATAAACTTGATCTGCCTGCAGACATTAGAAGCATATGTCCCATACATGTCAAACCTCTATCTCTTACCATCTCTGAGATCTGTGCGTTCATACGGACAGACAGACGGACAGACAGACAGACGGACAGACGGACATGGCTATATCGACTCGGCTGCTGATGCTGATCAAGAATATATATACTTTATGGGGTCGGAGATGCTTCCTTCTGGATGTTACATACTTTTGCACAAACTTATAATACTCTATGTACCTACGGTACAGAGTATAATTATAATACCCTTTGCAAGGGTATACAAACTCTTGTAGCTTTAGAAGGAGCAAATAATCTAAAACTAAGCAACAAAAGAAAAATCTTGGCAAATGTTTGCGCGCAAACCATTTGGTGTTCCCAACATAAGGCAAACAAAATGGGCAAATTTGTTTGCCTGTTGAAGAAACGACACCTTCTTTGTAACATGGCAGGGGTCGGCCAACCGAGCCGGATATCCTAACAAACAAAATGTGTAATAAACACAACCAACCAAAGAAATATTAAATGATGTTACGCTTTGAAATGTTTATGGACAAATTCAATTTGGTTTTATATAACACTTCCAACTTGAGCAAAAGGAAAAAAAAAGAAGAAAAATGAAATGGCAAAATGCAACCGATTTATAGGCGGCCAGCTTTTATTTAATTTTTGTTGTTGTTGTATTTTTTTTGTATGTCGGGCGAAAGTTGCAGTTTTTTTGTTTTTTTTTTTTTGTGCAAGCGGAGCACAACTAAAAACTGGTCGTAACCGACGAAATGTGGTCCAAAGACTTGGCGTTAGTCGAAATAAAGTTCAATTGATGCTTCAAGCCGACTGCACGCCAGTTGGTGGAGTGCAATTTTGTTGTTTGTAGTTTTGTTCAGTGTGCATTGTAGATGAATGCACATTGAGTTTAGGTCTAAACAGAATGAGCTAGAAATTTCGCAAGAATTATGGGGCAGAAAAAAAATATGCGAAATATTTTGTTGTTTTTTTTTTGTTTGGCTGTGTGTTGAGTTGTAAACATTTCAGTTGCCATAATAACGTAAGTTGAAATTTTTATGAGTTTTCACAATGCTTTTTTTGTTGTTGCTTTATTTTTTTTTTGCATAGAGAGCACACGTTTCTGAGAAATTGGGGTCAACTGTGTACCCATTTTGTAATTAAAGAGGTCGTATCCTGGTAGCGGAAAGTATTTGAAATTAAGTTTTTAGCACAATGTCATTTGCCAATTATGTTGTGGCTTTTGCCTAATAAACCGTTTAGCGTGGTTAATAGCCTGTAAAACGTAGACCGAGTTCAAGACCCCAATGAAAATCCATTGTAAAGCTTAAAAAAAAAGAAGACAAATTATCTATTTCATTTCATATTTTTTCTGTTAATCTTGAACTCAGAGTCGGTGCGGAAAAACTGCAAAAAGTGTGGCAATACGTTAATGTGTCCCCCCCCATTAATGGGCGTTCATTTCACTTGCTCAATGTTTGGCCAAATGTGATGTGGCTGTTTGTTGCTGGCTGCTACTCACCGGGTCTTGTTATGCGTCCCACATTGAAGCGATGCGTGTAATTGACTTTAAAATATTGCTCAACCACCGCCCGTTCAGCCTTACCCTCTCCATTAATGGGTGAAAACAGGTATTCGGGATCAATTTGATACTTTAACTGTTGATAGCTGTGAGGGAGTTATAAAATGTATTCCAATTGCTTCAAGTGCTGTTGTTGTTGTTTTCTACTCACCCCGTCATACAGAGCAATGTTATCATTACAGGTATAATCACAAAATATCCAGGATGTTTGGCTATACAAATGCCCAAATGGTAGAATGATTTGTTGAGTGTCTTATCGACACATGATATGCCGCAGGGCATCTGAAATTATAACGAAAAAAAAAGAGAGCAATATAGAAACCATTAACATTACACTTAGCTTGCATGTTGTGAATTGAAGGTGAAATAAACAGATTGTGTGTGTGTGTGTGTGTGTGTATAGATATATCATCCGACACCTTCAACCTAAACTTTAGACACGCATTGTTTTTAGAGCTGTGGACTGCCCTTGTTCATCTTGAATAGCACACAAATTACGAACAATAATAAGGAAAAACACTAATAATATACATTAACATGATTAGAGAAGTCAAGTACAAAAAAATGAGTAGTGAAAAAAAAAAGTTAATCGGGTGGACTTGCCACACAATTGCTCTAAAACTGCACAAGCAAATACTGCTTGGGACAATTGCGACGGTTAAAATCGCTTAAGAGGGGCTCAAATCGCTCAAAAAAATGAATTTTTTGTGACGACACAGTTAAAATCTCTTTATTAAAACTAAAAGCACATTCAAGTATGACATTTAATAAATGTTGTATAAAATGTTCACGAAGAAACATTAAAAAACACGCAAATATTCGGAAGTCTCTCGGTAAAAAAGGTAAATTGCGGTGCCCCTCATAACTTGGTGCTGGATCATCCGAAATCAAAAAACCAAAACTTATTCGTTAGATAATAGTTTATCCCTGGTAACGCTGTCAAGTTTTTTTTCGAAATTTTAATTTTTCATTTTTTTGGAAAATTTTGAAGTGAAAAAATCGTTTTTTTTGTGGCAAAAACTCGGCTAATTTTTTATTGTAAAAAAAATGATTAACAAATATGAAAAAAAACTCGACAGCGTTAACTCGTAAATTATGTTCAGAAATAGTGTACAAAATTTCAAAATGATCGGTTCAGTAGTTTTTATGTTATGGGGGGCACTGACTTTGAAAACGTGAGTTGTGGGAAAATCGCTTTAAAGTTTTCAACACTAAAAAATTTGATATAAAACGTTTTTACGACAGGTATAAGAATACTCGTAACTTCGTCAAATGCTCCAATCGACTTGAAATTTTGACACAATATTCTTAACATTTTAAGCATTCATTTCAAAAATTTAAAAAAAATGCGAAAAAAAAAATTTTAATAATTTTAAGCAAAACAGCTTTAAACGGTAAAGCATGTCAGTGATTGTCAAACGGTAAGCACATAAAAACTGCTTCGTATTGCATTGCCATAAAAATAAACTGCTTGAAAGGCAGTGAACGAAAACTGTCAAACTAAAAATGCTAAGCACAGAGTGGCGCAATAGTTAGCCGGAAGGTTGACTGACTATTACACTTGTCTGATATCTGATTTGAGAAACTTTTAAAAGATATCAGACTAGTAAAAATACAGCCTTACAATTTAAAGTTTCACTCTGTGGTTAGCATTTTAAGTTAGACAGTTTTCATACACTGCCTTGCAAGCAGTTTATTTTTATGGCATTGCAATGCGAAGCAGTTTTCATGTGCTTACAGTTGGACAGCCACTGACATGCTTTACCGTTTAAAGCTGTTTTGCAGCCATTTGCTCAGGCCTTATTTAAAGTTGCAATTGTCAGTTCCATAATACAACAATACAGGTGAGGCGGCGTCAGATTGAGTTCTCTGCAAAGTACCTTCACGTTTAGTGCGGCGCGTACTCTTGAAGCGTAAGCTTCTGGCAAAAGTACGCATCACACTAACGCCGCCTTACCTGAATTGGTGTATCACGGGGTAGCCCCATTTGCTTGTGCAGTTTTAGAGCAATTGTGTGACAAGCAGTTGACCTTTGCAGTAAACAGTTGTTGGGTCACTGTATGCTAGAGTGACTACAGTTTTAGATGTAATTAGGAATCGTGCAAATTAGGAATCATCCACCTTTTTAATGCAATATATATTTGAGCCACTTTGTTTAGAGTAAGATTACTAATCTTCTACATCACTTGTAGATCTCTATTTACAAATAACACTGGAATGTCTAAGTTTATCTGAAATGTGTCAGCATAGCTATATGAAACATCAGAGTTCGGCCCCAAATCTAATTAAAATACTTTCATTAAAAATATCATAGTTTTGCATCAATTTTATTTCTGAATTAAGGTTCAAACATCTTAAATATTTTCTGAATCAGTTAATTGTCACAAATAAAATGACTCAAATAACACAAAAACTATTCGGACTACATTTCAACCTATCCCTCAACCGAACCGGGAACTGGACCCCGTATCAAATTATCACCCGAACAGAACCCATTTTCTTATAGACATAGCAATGAAACGATCGATTGTCAAAATCGAGGCTCCATATTAGGTATAATAAGATAAATATATCGATATTTTGGTCAAAAATATATATTCTTATTGAATATTTTTCCGAAGCGATATATCGAATATTGAAAATTGAATATTTCTTGCTGATATTTTTGATACAACTTTAAATTATGTTTAAATAATGGAGCTTCAATTGAAATACAATGACTATTAAGTGGCTTCAAATCACAAATACTTTCAGAAATTTCATTCAAATTTTTAACTTATCGAAAATTTTGTTTGTATAAATTCATGAATAAGTTTTTACTTTTTTTTTATCAACATTTTGCAAGGATTTTTTTGGTCAGACCGAACCCAGAACCGGACCTTCTAAGATGATAACATCCAGCTGCTTGTAAAAAGGGTCGGTTCAAAGAGTTACTTTAATTTACTTTCCCCTTCAGTTCGGGTCAGATCTAAATCAGCCCTGAAATGGAATGGCTAGTACTGAATTCATGGCATCCTTTGTATGAGTTTCAGCCATGTCCTACTAGGTCATCACCTCTGCTGATTTTAGACATGATTTCAGGGCTGAACTCATGGGTGAGTTTTTCATGGGAAGTACTGAAACATGCATGAATTCAGGCATGAAATTCAGTTATTCCCACTGCTCAGGTCTGAATCAGCCCTGAAAAATTCAGTACTGAGTCGTAGAACTGCAGGGTTATCACCAAAACATGTCTACATGATCTAAGATTCCTTGAACAAAGCCCAACGGGTTTGAACCGCCTGAGCGAACTTTCTCCAAAAATTTCGGAGATTTGCCGCCTGGATATTTTGTAGTGTTTTGAAACCTTGATCCCTAGACTTTGAACTCAGGTAAAACATAGTTGTTAAAACTTATCAAATTACATCTAAACTACCTTAATGACAGAATTATTTTTAGGAAATTGCTATTTTATAAAATATTGAAAATATCGATATAGTCGATATTTTTATACTCTATACCAAAGGTACATAGAGTATAATAAGTTTGTGCAAAAGTATGTAACACCCAGAAGAAAGCATCTCCGACCCCATAAAGTATATATATTCTTGATCAGCATCAACAGCCGAGCCGATATAGCCATGTCCGTCAGTCCGTCCGTCCGTCTGTCTGTCCGCATGAACGCACAGATCTCAGAAATGGTAAGAGATACAGGTTTGACATGTATGGGACATATGCTTCTTATGTCTGCAGGCAGATCCAGTTTATTTTCAATTTTGGCCACGCCCCCTGCCGCCCCCGCAATTTAGAAAAAACATCATATCTCCTACAGTTTTAAAGTTGTTGCTTCTAGATATATTTAGTAATAAGGATAACTTATCGATCAGCCAAAGGAATGGTGAAGATTGGATGAACGGTTTTCGAGTTATGATCAAAAGACTGTTCGCTGCTGCAGCGCAGAAGCAGCGCTGCTTTCAGCTGCTACTGCAGCATCAAAATTTATGCTGAGCGTATAATTTCGTTGGTACAGAGTATGCTATAGTCGGGCTTGACCGACTTTCTGTCTTGTTTCCCTTAAATTAATAATATCGAAGTGATACTTTTTCTATATCGAATAAAATGGATATAAAATGAAATGTTCAGTACGAAATTTTTCTACTCAATGACCTGTCCTATATTTCTCACATTTTTGGACTTAGAATGTGAGATTCTGCCACATGCTTTAGAAATATACACAGCTCCCAAGTACCGGCTCATTAAGAAACTCAACCAACGTACAACAGGACGAGTTAAAGGAAGATATAGCTAAGGGTTAAAGATGGAGAAGATTTAGGGAAATCTTTAAAAACATAAACAAATAGTTGTTGGGATTAGCGACCTGTTCTTAATTATTTACACATAAACAACTACTAAATACTTACATAATCAAATATTATTCCCTTTTTTGTCGTTCGATTATTAACAAAATGTCAACAAAAGGTCATTATTTTATGTTAATTGCTTACTACTTTGTATTTTTAAAGGTATTTCGTTATTTTAGCAATTTGCTAAGCCTTTCGTTTTTCGTCTGCCGTCACAAACATCTCAAAACCTGTCAGGGAAAAGTTGTTGGGTTGAGTGAACCTTTCCGCCAAAAAAACCTTTAACTCAAGTATCCTCTCAGCCAAATAGTTTTGAAATATTTAACAATTTTTTATTAATTGCCATGAAATTGTTCGTCTGTTGTTCCTTATGTTTAAAATACTATTTTGTTTTCTGCTATCGCGCTGCGCAATTTGTTTGGGCCATTATTCATGCCAAACGCAGAATGTCACAAAACCATTTTGAGGAGGCGGCATTATGAACATTTTGTACTCTATATGATGAATAGAACATTAGCTTTAGGCTCATTTATAATTGACAAAGGCAAAAGCAACAACAACAACAACAAAATAAACACATCACAGCCACAACAATGAGGCAGGCAGCTGAAGCTTCAATGTTTTAACCATCAAGCTGACTCTCAAACTGTAATGGCTTCCTCGCTGAAAATTACTTGCTAATTGCTCGACTTAGTTGTTGTATTTTTATTTTTTTTTTTTTTCACCTAGCATTTAGTTGCTAAACGACTACGTCAATATAATGGCTTTAGCTAGATTTACTTTCCATTTTGTTGGGGGGAGTTCAACAACACAACTGACGGTGCACTTTTACCAAAAAAAAAAAAAAAACTAACGAGACACCACAAATTGTAACAGTTTTTATTTAGACACCAAATTACAACATGTGTACAACTTCAACATGGAGTCGCTCTGCCGGCAAATTGAGTCACAGCTCAAGGTTATAAGCTTCGACTCCGGCTCGAGTTGGCCCTCTCAGTGTGGACATAACGGTTCATTATGTCAAAGTGATTTAATAATCCATCCAAAATGGGCGCACAGCCAAGTGGTTTTGCATTCATGTGCTCTGTGGGTTCAGGTGTCTCTTATGTCCAATGAACAATATTTGTGTTGGAAATAAACCAGAAAATTGGTGTGAAACTTCTAAGCTGAAAGCTAATGAGTTCAATAAGTTCAATTTAGAGTAAACCATTTTGGGTTCTCAGTTTATTACAGACTTAAAATATAAAAAATTGTTGACCCTTAAGTTTAGTCGAAATGAAGAGTAGTAGAGTGTTTGAAATGACTTTAACTTAGTTAAATGAAGAATGGAAAGGTAATGATTTTACTTTGTATGCATTTAAAATATCCAAAATTACACTTTTTCAGTATATTGAAGGGCTGAACACGAATCTATTTCCTGAAATTATACATTTTCTCTAGATCTTTAGCAATTATAGCTTAAAGTTGCTTGAAGTTGACCCTTTTTCGGCACCCTTTGTTAAGGGAACCTTTGCTATTATTTCTTTTCTTTTTGATATTATCATTAAATTTTACTTCTTAGCTTAAAAATAAACTATACGTAATATTTGTGCGATTTTTTAAAGCGAAGTTATACCATTTTGATTAAATGTGTTGAAAAATCATAAAATTGTCTACTGCCCAAAATATTTCAATGCAAAATCACCTCAGTTGGCTGGTTATTTGAATTCTTATGAAAATTATTATCAAAAACATAAATTGCATAACAATGGGCACATGTCTTCAAAATGGTTTATCTGCTCTACGAAAAATCCCAGAAATATTTGGAATAAACCATTTTAAAGCTACGAAACTTAACCTTACGATTATATTAAAGTGAGCCGATTCATAGAAAAAAAAATACACACAAAACGTGCAAAAGAAGTGTCAGAAGTGTCATTTTAAGCAACTTTAAGCTTAAATGCACAGATGAACAGATTCCAAAACCATTCCCAATTTGATCTTGAAATGTTGTGAATTTTGTATTTAATCATGGAAGTATGTAAAGATTTAAGGGTCAGGAAATAGGTTCCTTTCTCTTGTGAGGAAAGTAGAAGCACACAATGGTGCTGGCCGATGAGAATGGCATTCCATTTGTGTTCAGCGCAAGTTTGTGAGCTGTTTTTTAGACGTTTTAAATGACCTAATACTGGTGTGCGTCTCTCCAAATTTTATAAGATTGTTCTCGAACATGCTTTGGAATTAAATTGTTCTTGAACTTTTAGCTTATTTTAATCTACAATTTCTGTTTGGCGATCTTTTTAATTTTAAATAGAGGTTGGTAGAAAAGGAATTATGATTCAAATTTTCCGATATATTTCTTCAAGGCAAACTACAAAAAATTACACCAATATTTAACACAGGACTGCAAACCGGCTCGGTTACAAACCGGGATGTCGGTGTCAAACCCTGGCCGTACCTGAACCTGAACAATAGTAAAAACAATTAAAAAATGTCTGAAAAGAAGTTTGTAACACAAGCTCTGCAGATATAAATAAGTTACAATTTCAGTAATAAGAGTGGAATTTAATTGAAACTTTGTGTGAATTGTTGCATTCAATCTGTTTATTTACAGAATCCCAAACCTTTTCCCAGTGATTTTTACTCAACTTGGTACACTTGTGGCACACAAATTATTATATATTCAGCAAAATACAGTAATACCATATTGAAGTGCTTAGAAAAATGCTTTGACATTTTAAATAAAGTCCCAATCTTTACATTTTTCTTTGTTGGATCCAAGAAACCAAATATTTTTGACCTTAGAACAACAAACAGCTCGCAAAGGATCGTATACTTGAATTTATACCATGTTCAGCTTCTAATGAAGATGCAATGGAATCGGGAGCTGCTGTTTTAAAGTTTTTGGAAAACTATCAATGTAAAGGACTTCAAAATGCCGCATTTGTCGTACAAGCTGTTTCTGCTACACGAGTATCAGTCTCTTAAGTTTGTTATATGAAGCCAAATAGCCAGTATAAATGAAAAGTTACTGGAAGACACATTATTGACTAACCTAAACTAAGCGCAAACTTTATTTAAAAAACATCTAGACTCTAGATTTCCATGTTTAATTTTCTTTAATTTACATAAATGGTTTCTAAATTATCGCAAAACCAAAATTTTGACTGAGCCCCGGTTCGAACATGAACCCGAACCCAAAAAGTTTCGCTCGTTCGGCTAAGTTACTCACAGTTGGTAGGCATTGATCGCTGATGAGAGAGGGTGGTTTCTCTTGATACAGCTTTACGTTCTACAAGCCTTCTTTGTGTTGTTGTTTCTCTGTTTAAAGTGGTCCGAAAGCAGCACATTACCTCGAGCCGGCTAAAACTGCCAGTCGTGACAAAAATTCAAAATAAGCCTGATCTTTTTGCAAGTAATCTCTTACCATCTATGCAATCTGTGTGCTCATATCGCGTCGGCTGTTGATACTGATCAAGAATATATATATAATTTATAGATTCAGAGATACTTACTTCTAGCTGTTACCTTTGGTACGGAGTATTACAAGTAATGTAATTTTTTTCTGTCTTTGAAGTGTGCTGTGCTAATTGAAAACTATAATGAGTGATTGCTCAAATGAGTGACTTTAGAGATTGGTGGTACTTTTACTGATATTCTCAACACAACTCGACATGATTTGCATATTTATATGCACGGCTTTATTTCTTTAGCCAGGGTTTATCCCTATGATCATCAAATTCTTGGAACTGTTTCAGTGCGCTCAGACAGACACACTGGCAGGTAGGCGCCAGTTGCTGCCATACAAGTATGAACACCTGTCAGTGTAGTCAGTCAATATTCTCATGCATGTTGTTTAGTCTGACTGGACTGCCAAAAAACTGGCATATAGTAGAAAACTCTGGCAGCTTACCAGTGAGTCCAAACCCTTAGAATAGTCTGCCAAAATGTCTTAAACTATTCAAGACTACATTTCGTTTCTCTGGCCTTAAAGCAAACTTATAAGAAGATCAGTGGATACAATAACGCTTATCGAAAGTCTGGAGTGTCGACTTCTTGATGAAAGATCCACTATCTCGTGACGAGCGGGGAAGGTGTGTGGTTTAGTCAAGAAGTTCGTGTCTCTTAGTCCTTTGTTCATAAGCAGTATTAGGTTTTTTTTTGAATGGATTAATCAACACACGGTAAATAATCCAATGTTGAGATATATTTGTATTATTGATAGATTCATTTTTTGTAAAGCCAGTTATATTTATTTATTTACTAGCTGACCCCGTCAGACGTTGTCCTGCGTTAATATAATTTTGTGTATTATTTGGAGCGTCTACTATTCTAATGGCAACTTTCATTCAAATCTGTTTAGTACTGAGCATAGCTCTCATACAAAATTAGCAAAAAAAAAAACATATATATGTTTGAGAGGTACCCGAAAGAGTAGACGAAGAGTTGTTATCAGCCTTCCTCTATTCATGACGAATGTCTTTATAAAATTTCATCCAAATCGGTTAAGTTTAGGTCAAGTTAAAAAAAAGCTGAAAAGGGGTGGATGGCAAATTACGCGATCCCTGTGTGACCTACCAGAATCAGCTATAGATATAAACCACCTACGCTGTTACTACTACACTCACACGAAATTTCATTGAAATCGGTCCAACCGTTTGGGAGGAGTGAGGTAACAAAGCCATGTACTTAAGAATTTTATATATTGAGATATTTGTAAACTTGTCAATCAATAAAATACATAAATATGGATGTCGTTGTTTCTTAGAAACATAAAACTCTCTGAGCAATCTGTTTAGTTGAAAAGTATTGGCTTTTGTCGTGTATTGTCGCTTAAAACTGACACGCACATGCGAACACGAAATCAGAACACGTCGTGCTGGGTCGTGCGTGTCTGTGACACAAAGACAAACACAACGCTTAAAGAATAACTTGACTCTTGCAAATGCATTTTAGGTAAAACTTTCAACTGGAATACTGATAAAAAAAAAACCCAAACTTATGCGTTTAATGGTCAGAATGGCTAAGTTTAAAAACCCAGATCTTAATTAACAAGAAATGATTAGTTTTTGAAGAAGTAAACATAACAAATTTCTATAGTAGGTGGCCAAATTATGTAATCCCACTAATATTCCTCTCATCAACTCTGCCCATTTAACTTAAATATAGCTGCCAAATCTCCTCTCGTTATGCCAAACGTAATCAAACAAACCAACAAACAAAGAGTTAAACATAAATATTGTACAATCTTATTCATAAACAACAACTCCCTCAGCCCCATTTCGCTCTCTCCCTCTCTCTCTTTGATTGCGTTGATAAATTCATTAATGAACTTTACAATTATGGCGCAAGTCTGGGTCTGGGTCGTCGTTCCAATTTTCATAACCACTTTGTCTAACTATCAGAGATTAAATGTCAATTTCATGAAAATAAAAACTAAATGCGTTTTTAGCTCATCGGCTGTGACTAAGCCAAATGTGGAAATCAAATCACTTAACAGACTTTATTTGACATCAACAGGCGGCGCAAATACCTTGAGAAATTCCCATTGCGTGCCAAGAAAACTGAATGCAAATTTTTGTAAAGATGTGGGTTTAATTTTTGGGTCAAGCTTGAGTTTAGAAAACCATTCCCCACATTCATTTTTGTGTGTGATGCAAATTGTGTATCGAAAAAGTTCTTGAGAAAGTCTTTTGGTTTTGGCCGAAACAACAAAAGTTTGTCGCTTAAGTCTTTTGTTTTGTCTTCCTCTGATTATTTCTTTGACTTGACGTTTTATTGTTAACGGCGGAGAAGGGCGTCGAAAATTAATTTCTTTTGAAGAATTTTTATTTTTTTTTGATATTTTTTTGGTGTGCCAAAATGTGGGGAGCCCCATTTGGGTCAACGACTTGCAGCGCAGGAATTCGTGTATGTGAATTTACTTTCATCTTTGCTTTTTTCTTAGTTCTTTTTCCAAAATGCATTCCAGTGACTTTACATAATCCCTCTGTGGTTTCAGCAAACACCACCACTTCAGCCCGTTTTTCTTGCTATTTTTCTTTGCCATTTGCCAAATCATTAAGTCAACAAAACTTTCACTTTTTTCGAAACCACATCAATAATTTCCGAATACCAAAGAAATTGCGCAAAATAATAAATAATTAATTGTTTAAATATATTTTTATGTTACAGCCATAAATGTGGGTCAAGTCATTGAAGTAGAACAGCCCCAAAAACATTTGATTTGACCTTAGCACGTGGGTGGAGCTTAAAAGCCAAATTGATAATTACGCTTAAATTATTGTCAAAAGTGATTCATTTTGGCCAACAACCTGAAAAAGGTCTCTTTCAATTCAAATAAGCAGAAAAAATTCATGTTGCCACACACACAAAATGTTTGCAATGAATTTTAATTAGTTTTCGAGGCTGACAAATCCAACATTGAGAGGGGGGGGGGCCTTAACAGTATTTTCGTTAAATGTGGTTAATGTTTATTTTTGTTATTTCTTTGAAATGTTCAAGTGTGTGTTCATTGGTTCGTTCTGTTGGCCGCAGACAGAAGTAGAAGTGGGGGCAGGGCAAAGCTGAAATCACTTTCTACTTTTTCCTAAGGCACATGCGTGCGCGCCGGGTCTCCAACTGGGTCACTCCGCTTTCAATTTGAATACAAGCGGGTTTTTTTTTCTTTCGTATGTTCGAATTTTTGGATTTTTTTTTGATTTGCTAGCTCTTGCATTAATTACGAGGCAAGCGTTTTGTTATTGCTTTGGGTCAGTGGGGCAGAGTTGAGCTAATTAAATTGAACTAAATCATTAATTGAAAGGGAATTAATCAAATTGTGATTAGATTTGAACAGTGTGCGATAGCTTAACGTTTCCGGTAAAGGTTTGAAATTGATTTAATGAGTTAACGATGCAAGATTGGTACACAATGAAACTCTAATAAAAGCTATGCCCGGGATCCTTGAAAAGATCTTACTAAGTAGGGTTTCTATAACATGCAACATGCAATGAAATTATCTATCTGATGTGTGGCTTTTGTCTCACAAAAAAACGCCTAATCCGAACGGAAAACTTTGAGAACCCTTTTCATGGCAAGTTGCCTCAAAGCTGGCTCCAATAGCTGGTGAAGGTAGATTATTCAGATTTGAACAGTTAAGCAACTCAGCAAATTAATTGAGATCTTCATGACCGCGGAATCACAAAACGCTTCCGAGATGGTTGTAGATCCCGTACTTAATGTTACAAATCATGATTTGAAGGATGCGTTATGCATTACCAGCAAAAAACAGAACATATTCTAATCCAACAAATCGGTCTCAGAAAAGATTTATGCCTAAAAACTCGACTCGGCTAGATGGAAGACCAAAAATCTAAAAATTCTCTTCGGTCTCCGGTTTACTGGTTCGAACCCAAAAATTAACCAATGCTTAAGCTTCGCAAATTGAAGAAGGACTCGGTTCGAACCTTGGTTCCGTTCATGCTTTATACAACATAAATCCTTTTTGTGTTCTAAAAATCGCATTCGACGTAAAAACTACACAAATCATATGCGAATCATGTGGTTTTTGGGTGGGAATCGGTTATTAACAGACATGGGAATATTCAATATATAATTTGCTGTTGAATAAAACTCCATTGCGTAGTTTTCATAGAAAAATATTACCAATGTAACGTTAAACTCTTGCTTTTGAGAATTATTTAAAAAGAGTTAAGAATCTGTGGCTATAATGGATGGAGATTTCAAAAGTAATTCCACACTATTTCTAGATTTTTTTACTACACTTTTCTGCCCATTCTGCCCACCATATAACAAAAGAAACTACTAGGCAGTTGGTAAAATTTCGGTTGTTTTATAATTTTGTTGAACCGAACCGACATTTTAGGTTTTTATTTCTAAAAAGCTGCGGTTCAAGGTTCGGTTGACTGTAAAATAATAGACGGAATTCCGTGCTCAAACCGGTTTGGTTCATAACCGGTTTGCAGCCCTGCTAAAATCAAAGACTACCAAATTAATAAAAGTATTTCGTCATTAAGAAAACACGAACCATTTTAACATGTTGTCGTCATCCTTTGATCCTTGTTTCCCATCGCTCAGACACATCAGAACACTCCAAGAATTAACTAACAAATATTCACCAGCAATATTAAGGGCCGATTTCACATCTATACATCCGTCACATAAACTAACAAATAACAGAGGAAATTCTGAGTTTATCTGACACATGGAAGCTATCTAGGAGATGAGAAATCGGCCCTAAGTCTATAGGGCACCTACATTGGGAAGCTTTAAGACGAAACGTAGCCCTTCCCAAGTTAGAACTAATTTTGCATGCAAAAACATTTTACTAATTAGATAAAAATGATTTTTTAGTCAAATTTGGTTGATTTTAAATAAATTAGCATATTTATATTTATATTTATTTAAAATATTTTGGCTATTACATGAAACCGTTTTCATTGCAAACCATCAACACTGGCAGCCGATTCGGCTGTCAACCTGTTGACCTACAACGACGAACGTCATATTAAAGTTACATACATTCAATATCATTGACCCTTTGAAATTTTTCAAATATCTTTTTCCGTTCAAAAGTTACTATAGTCGTCTGCGTTGAGATGTCGACTACGTATGCTCGGTTCTCAGACCCTCAGACCGAGAAAGTAAAAGGTATAGTTAATAAAAAATCAATAAGAAAAGTATAGATTAAGCCAAAACTTAATAAAAAAAAAGTCACTAAACCCACCAACAGTAAAGAATAATAATTTATTAATGGAGCACAAAATGTACGAAGAATTTTAGGTAAGTTGCACCTTCATTTTGGAACACAAAGGTCTTAAAGCTTTAGAAATTGTATGTCTTTAAATTAGGAATTCCATGGCTTTTGTGGGCTATATTTCCTTAATTTATAGGCCTTTTTCCTTATCTCAGTCAAATTATTTATTTGATTCAGTCATTTGTTAAGCTATCAGCTTGAAAAAGCGGCGTTTCGCAAAAGATAGTACTGTAAAAAGCTGTACATTGTGATCCGAAAACTTCGATACGAATCACATTGTTGTCTTTATGGTAATTTTTAAGGAGAATATAGCTAATTTACCGATTTGACCGCATTTATCCCTTGAACTTTGCTTATCTAAATCGGCAAACTTTCACGAAAATCTTCCCGCAAACTCTCTAGCTCCTAGCTCTATAAGGTAACAGCACTTAAAAGTGAGTAATCTTAGGTAAAAATCGCAAGAAAAACATAGTTGAAAAATTGTAAGGGTGCATTCAGTAATATACTAGCGGGTTGCTATATTTTAGGTGACAGTTGCTAAAACATTAGGTTGAACATCTGCCAGAGTGGTTAAAGTAGAAAAATCGGAAACAAAGTTTTAAAATAACAGAACTATAGATTACATTTATCAGCCAGAAATATCTATCTTTGAAGCCGTTAATTAAAATATATTTGAGTCTATTGTCGCTATCAGAACTAGCATGTTAAAATAATATTAGATAGTCGATTCGTGAGTTGTTTTTTGAGTGAGCTTATCGATTTTCGGGCCTACAAGAAAACCCTTGATACGCCCTTATAACATATCAGGCATTTGACAACAAATTATTTGTCAAATAACAACAAACAGAAGAAAGAGATGAAGAAAAGCTGTGTAGTTCTACACAGTTAAAAAAAACCTGAAATTGATCCGAAACGGTATTGAAAACAGGGTATTCCCGTAACAGGATTAAAGTGATTCTGTTTTTTGAGATTAAAAAGAAAAAGTGTGAGGCAAATCAATATTTTCTCGGAATGGTTCAAGAGCATCCGGGATTACCCTGTTTTCAAGCCCGTTTCGGATTGATTTCTTTTTATACTCTGTACCGAAAGTACATAGAGTATTATAAGTTTGTGCAAAAGTATGTAACATCCAGAAGGAAGCATCTCCGACCCCATAAAGTATATATATTCTTGATCAGCATCAACAGCCGAGTCGATATAGCCATGTCCGTCTGTCCGTCTGTCCGTCCGTCCGTCTGTCTGTCCGTATGAACGCACAGATCTCAGAGATGGTAAGAGATAGAGGTTTGACATGTATCGGACATATGCTTCTTATGTCTGCAGGCAGATCAAGTTTATTTTCAATTTTGGCCACGCCCCCTCAATTTAGAAAAAACGTCATATCTCCCACAGTTTTGAAGATAGATGGCTTGTTCCTTCTGAACATATTTAGTTATTAGGATAACTTATCGATCCGCCAAAGGAATGAAGAAGATCGGATGAACGGTTTTCGAGTTATGATCAAAAGACAAATTTTCTTGGTACAGAGTATGTTATAGTCGGGCTTGACCGACTTTCTTTTTTGTTTCAGTGTAGTTCTGTGACCCAAAGGCTTAAGATAGTTGGTCAGATTACTCTCTCCACTTTCAAGCTTACATCTTAGTTAGCTGTATATGTATCTATATACAGTCCTATATACAGTCTAGTGCATAGCTTATTAAGATTTTGTTGGGCTCCCCTCCCTCCCCACCCCATTTGAATACTCAATGTGAAGTGGCAATAGACCGAGAAGTAAGTACATTCAGAGCCGCTGAAACTGGCCCAGTTAGTTGGCTGTGCAGTCATAGAGTTGCTCCGTAGACCACCAGTTGTCTGATCATCATCAGCAACTAACTCCAGGGGAGGGGTGCCATTTGGTTCCCGCCAGCACTCCACAATGCATTATCGACAGCTTGGCCTTGCAATTTCCATCAGAGTCTGGTACCTAGGGTGACCGGGTACTTCAACTCTGCAACAAGAAGTGAAGGGAACCAAAGCACAGTATGGCAATGTCATTGTCATAACCATTGTCTGTGAGGCTTTGTACTGGTCTGGGGGATTGTGTTTATGGTTTTAGTTTACAATGTTCAAATATTAAGCTAATCTAAGAACTAAGGCAGCCTCAGAGAGTGGAAAAAGTGTTAAATTACACTGAGAAAATCAAACTAAAGCCAAGATATGAGTTTCGAAAAGCAGACGAAATGGTGTCAATAGTCTAAAGACATAAGAAAATTTCAAATGAAATCCAAGTTTATATAAAAGTTGTCAGTTCTTAAAGCAAATGCCATTAGTTTTTCTTCTCTAATTTTCCTATGTACGTACAGCTGTGCTCGATTGAATGAAGTTTCTCCCCCCACACACAATCCAAACCTAACAAAAACAGGTATTTCCCTCAACAAATTAAAGTCCCTTTACACTTTTTCCTACTTTAAAATCCTTTTGAGAACAGGTAAACTGCAAACAGACCTGTCAGAAGACACTGGGAAAGTCAATTAGCTCATAATTTTCAATGTTTAGCTAAATCATTAACAAATAACAAATTATCGAGCGCAAATTGAAGTATTTTAGCTAATATTTCGATGACTGTCTCTCTATGCCCTCAAGGTGTTAAGTAAGGCAAAAGTTGTACAAAAGTGGCAAACAATTAGCAAAAGAGAGACGCATGCAATTTGAAAGGAAAAGTGGCTAAGGCAAATTGCCTCAAGCTTTTCGAAGTGCAATGTCTCTGCGGCTCAGAAGAGTACCGTTACAGTTACACACACACACACAGCCACACTTGAATGCCTCATACACTCATATGAGTTCAGCCTTGCACTTTCTTTTTTATTTTCTACACCATTTCTTCTCAACTCTTTTATTGTCTTTTTGTTTATTTTTTTTTTCTTTTTCTTTCACATATCTAGACTGTTTTTTTTTTTTTTCATTTTTCTGTAGTTGTATCTGTAATGTCGTCTGTCAATTGGTAGATTTATTAACTCGGCAGGCAGGAAAATGTAAGTTTAGCAAAAAAATAAAAAAAACGTTGTCGTCATAATTGACTATTTTCTAAGGAAAGTGTAAAGAGTGAGAGTACAATTTGTGCAACAAAGAAAGTGCAAGTTAAGTGCAAACAAATTTGCATTGTTCTAGTTTTTTTTTAAGATTTATTTTTATCAACATTTTCACTGAAATACAGAAGAAGATCAGGCCATAGGTTCGGTATTAACTTAATTTATGGTTGAGAATTATTGAAAATCTGCAAATCTTCTATGTGACATCGAAAAAGAAGCCTTTCTGATACCATCAAATATATATATATATATATTCTTAAACAGTATCAACAACTGAGTCAGTATATTCTAATCTGTCTACAAGTTCGTTTGAAAGCACAGATCTCAGGCATGGTAAGAGTTAATGGTTTGACAAAATCTTCTGATATTTATAGACAAACCCAAATATATTTTCAATTTTTGCCACGCCTCCGCAATTTGGGAAAAACCTCATATCTCTGACATTTTTGTAGTTAGATGGTTCATTTCTTTAGCACATATTAAGTAAACAAGATTATTTATCAATCCGCCAATGAGTTGGCAACAATAGTCAAGTTATGAGCAAAAGAATGTTCTGTGCTGCAGCATCAAAATTGTATATAATCAAAATCAAAATTGTTTACACTATATAATAGTCGCTCTTGATCGACTTTCTTCTTATTTTACCTATATTTTGTAACAAGGCTGCCAGCTGCTTTTGAACCGAAGCGGTTCAAGCTAGTTGTCTAAGTCTAAGTCGAAGCCCATTGTCGAACCTCAAACTGTTCCGAACCCACGGATAGTGCTCTGTTCAAAAATAAATACTTTTCAATTTTTTCTTATTGTTGGTGGAAATAGCACTCTGCGACCAAAACTGATCTATTGTGCCTCCTACTTTCCTAGCTGCCCTATTGGTTTTACCAATGTCTGTTTTTCGTGGGTTGTAGGTTACCAATCTGGTTGGGGCTTAAGCTGTGAGCCCATTTCTTGAACCTTTTGAGGTTGTGTTTTAGGAGGAAGTTATAAAACGAAAAAATGTATTTTCTAGATTTTAGAAACTCGCACTAAAATAATATTTTTTTTTTAGTTTAATGAACATTTCGTGATTTTAGACAGTTTTTTCAAACCGAAAATAATTAGAAATAAATAATAGAAAATTCTTTCTTAATTATAGAAACTCGTCAAATTTGTATACCCTTACAAGGGGTATTATAATTTTGCCCAGAAGTTTGCAACGCATAGAAATATTCATTTCCGACCCCATAAACCATATATATTCTTGATCAGGGTGACGAGCTAAGTCGATTGAGCTTTGTCCGTCCGTCTGTCTGTCCGTCCGTCCGCCCGCCCTTAGTTTTAAAGCTATCGAGCTAAAATTTTTGCTGCACACAACTCATATGTCGGAGCCGACCGGATCGGATGACTATATCCCATAGCTCCCATAGGAACAATCGGTCGGAAAACTAGTTCTAGTGAGAAAAACTTGTTTCTTTTCAATGGAAACGTCTCCAAACTTTGCAATCGTAGGTTTTCTATGTTTTTTTTTTATAATTCTACCAAGTTTTATTCAAATTGAACAACAATATGGTATAGCTGCCTTACAAAAGATAGGTCTGAAAAAAAGTCTTAGTAAGAAAACCTTTTTTTTTTAATGGTAGCATCCTGCAATTTTGCATTTATTTGTTTCACATGCTTTCACATAATTTTACAAACTTTTGGCCAAATCGGATGACTATATCGTATAGCTCCCATACGAAAGATCGGTCGGAACATGGCAAAAAGAGTATTTTTTGAAAATATTCTTCGACGAAGTTGGCTTAGCTTTCTCGTTTATAAAAATTTGCTCTTAAATTGGTACTGCTCCGGTTCGTGTTCAGATAAAATAGTCGAACGTCTAGAAATTTTTAAAGTACCAAAAACAAAAACCCCAAAACGAATTGGTTTTATTTTGATTTCTAGCTCTAAAGAGCTTCTTTTACCCTGATTATGCACAAGAAAAATATTATGATAAATGCCCCTATAAGTATGCCACCTTTATAACCTCCAATAAATATCACTTTTAATCAGTAATTGAGAGTTAGTTATGCCAGCGTTACACATAATACACATAATACAGTGTGTCAGATTGTCAGACTAGTCGAAGGTCTTCAAAATGAATCAACTGCTAGCAAAATATGAATGAAACATTTGAACCTGAATTATTAATATCATATATATCATATAGCATATATCAAGATAATTTTGCTTTATATAAAAAGAGGGTATTTCAGAGATCCTGAGTGTCCTGAGGGTCTGCTTTAAGGTTTAAAGACTTAACTTCATAAATATGCTTCAAAATACTAAAAAGGTAGCCTGGAATTTGAAAATCAGATATATATATCCAAAATAGATCCTATTAGATCTGATTTAATTATATTTTTCAGATGAACCAGAATTAATTAAGGCAATTAAGGAAATTTTTGAAATATTTAGGGAGAATTTAAAGTATGTAATCCCCTTTAAAAGTTTGTTATACTCTGTACCGTAGGTACATAGAGTATTATAAGTTTGTGCAAAAGTATGTAACATCCAGAAGGAAGCATCTCCGACCCCATAAAGTATATATATTCTTGATCAGCATCAACAGCCGAGTCGATATAGCCATGTCCGTCTGTCCGTCTGTCTGTCTGTCCGTCTGTCCGTCTGTCTGTCCGTATGAACGCACAGATCTCAGAGATGGTAAGAGATAGAGGTTTGACATGTATGGGACATATGCTTCTAATGTCTGCAGGCAGATCAAGTTTATTTTCAATTTTGGCCACGCCCCCTCCCGCCCTCGCAATTTAGAAAAAACCTCATATCTCCCACAGTTTTGAAGATAGATGGCTTGATCCTTCTGGACATATTTAGTTATTAGGATAACTTATCGATTCGCCAAAGGAATGAAGAAGATCGGATGATCGGATTTCTTGGTACAGAGTATGTTATAGTCGGGCTTGACCGACTTTCTTTCTTGTTTTAAGGTTTGAAAATATGGTTATTTTCTGTAGTCGTGAGACAAATAATACCGGAGGTATTAGCGGAAGGTTCTTTAAAAAGCTATTTAGACATCCAGTCATGGAATTTTGTGGCAATTTAATATTTGAAACCTAGTTATAGGAGTAAAATCTGTACTCTAAAACTTGACTAAAGTATTGTAATTTGTGCTTTGAGTTTGATCAAAACCCAGAGAAAATTGCCAGATTTTGTTTAAATTTATTTAACTACTTTTTCCATGTCATGATTCAATTTAAAGTCCGTGCAAATTGTGCCAAATTTTGTATTTCGCTATAAAAAAAAAATACACTTCCATTACCTCATTTGGCCTCCAGCCTGCACTTTTCACTTAGTTACCCATTTCAAGTTTTATGATTTCCACATTTCATTTGGCCTTGAACATAATTGGGTTTATCTGGCACCGACCAAAAATTGATTACAGAAACGAAATCAAAATCGAAAGAAAAAAAAAAGTGACCCAATCAACCGGTTTTAGTTTTCGGCAAAATTTCACTTGAACTTTCATTAACTCTGGGCTGCTGCAACTCCTTCTTTTTTTTTTTTTGGTCGATTATGTGTACGTATTAATTATGGGGAGTTCACATGCGGCGGGCCTCTCTCAATGTGTTAAACCGGATCACCACCAACTCGCTGGACACTTTATGTAATCCAAAATATGCAAACATATGAAAATGATTTTCTGTTGGCCAATGTTTGCTATTGAATATACAATATTATCTCTCTTTGCCTCTTGCCTTTTGCTTTTGCCGTTGGACTTTTTCCGCTTAAATTTTAATGTCAATTTGCTTGGCTCAGGTGTTGCGACTTGGCAATGGATGTGGCTGATGATATGGCTTGGAAAAAAGTTGCTGGGTAATTGTGAGCTGTTGCTCCAATTCGGATTGCATTCATTAAACTGTCAAAAGATTTGAGCTGCAGGTGAAACTTTTTTGGGGGCCTTGCAATTGAAGTGTTTGGACTTGGCACCCAATTAAAAGCGGAGTGGTGCAGATAATTGTAGCCAGTTTTACTTAATTAGTGGATGTAAAGTGAGCAGAAACCGTAATAGAACACAAATAAATGAAAAAATTATATTTTTAACTAACCATGAAATTGACAAACGCTCACAAAACTTGTCGCCACTTATGGGTGTGCAAGTGAGCAAAATTATACTCATTTTCTTCTCGTCATTTCCTTTCTTGAGCTCTTATCTCATCTGGTTGTCGTCGTCGTACAAAGCCATGTGCCCAAAATGTTTTGTGCTGGAATTCGAATACGCAATTGTCCACAAATTGAACCGCCGTTTTCATCCCCCTAACTTCAACCCCCAGGCTGAACCAAAAATTATTGCGCATTTGTCGCTGAAGTGACAATTTTCGGCCATGGAAAAGAAATGGGTTTTAATGTCAAAAAGGAAATCACTTTAATAATTTTATTATTTGAAGGATATTTTGTACTTATTTTTTTAACTATCTTCAAGTATTACCAGCTGATAGCGAACTGACGCAAATTCTGTATCAAAACAATTAAGAAGGTCGATCAAGTCGACTCTGTACGAACGAAAGTGTATGCACAGTATCAATTTTGATGCTGCAAGGCAGCGCTGCAGCAGCGAACATTCTTTTACTCATAACTTAACTTTTTCTCATCCAATTCTTATCACTTGTTTGGCAAATCGATATATAAATCCTGATAACTAAATATGCGCAGAAGGTACGAACCTTTTATCTTGAAAACTCTGTAAAATATGTCGATTTTTCAAGATTGCGGATGCTGGAGGGGGCGTGGCAATAATTGAATATAAGCTTGATCAACCTGCAAGTACACTCAAAAGAAAATCAATCCGAAACGGGATTAAAAACGGGGTGATCCCGGATATTCTTGAGCTGATCTCGGAAAAAGATTGATTTTACTTGCACTTTTTTTTTTTTTATCACGAAAAACAGGATCACTTCAATCATGCCCCGGGATTACCCCATTTTCCATCCCGAATTCGGATTTTTTTTTTCTGTGTATAAGAAGCATATGTCCCATACAAGTCAAACATCCATCTCCCACCATTTCTGAGATCAGTACGTTCATACGGATATATATATAGTAGATATAGACTAGACAAGGGTTGCCCGTCAGCACCAAATGCTCGCCTAGTCACTAACACAAGTAAAATAGTCGGTGTGTGTGATTTTGGCTGTATGTCTCACACTACAATAACAAAATCAACGCTGCAACGTATTGTTGTTGCCTTCAATTTCGCCAGAACATTGAAGAGAAAGAGAAGAGACACTCAAATTCCAAGTTGTTGCTGCAATTTCATTATGCGTGAGCACTATACGCTCGGGAATTGCTTTGCGCCAAACAGCAACACTCTTGCCTGATTCGTATAGGCGCTATTACGCCCCTGGACTAGATTTAAGAATCTTAAAAAAATTTTGGAAATAAAGTTACTAATTATATTTAATGCAACAACAATTTCTAACAGGGATTTCATAACGAAGTCACAGGTTGATTCGACTTCGAAACTCTTGAAAAATACGTAAAAAAATATATGAACTTGGGGTCGATTTCTCTTATTTTGGGTACCACTGAAACATGTTCAGACGTGTTTGTAACGCAAAGAAGAAATCAGAACATGAATTATATATATATTCTTGATAAAGCTCTATTTGCAGTTGTAGAGATCTCATTTGAGATTAGTGAAAATTACCTTAATCTACTGTGACTTTGCTGTCAAAACGAATCATAAGAAAACTCAGATCGTTCAAGTAGATTTTGAACTCTGATGTACACCGACTTCAAAATTGTCGCATTTGAGAAAATCGACCCATTTTTATACTTAGGGCCGATTTCTCATCTTTTAAATATCTGCTATGTGTTGGATAAACTTTGATTTTACTCTGTTATTTGTAGGTTTATGTGGCAGATAGCTCTATGTAGAAGATTAGAAATCAGCTTTATACATTTTTATACATAAGACCGGTTTGTTTAAAACTCTATATCTTCATTAGATTTGCTCCGACTTACGGTTGCTTAATACTCTGTATCTTCTTTAGTTTTGCTTCGATATACTTGAAATTTTGATACATTTTAAGAAAATTATGAAAAAATTCTTTTTTTAAGGGTGTGAGGACCCCACATTTGAGCTAAAAGCTTTTGGACCTTAGAAGTTAGAAAACTATCTTTATGTATCAACTAAAATTAGTTTTGAAATTAATTTTAAAAGCTTGATTTTTTTATTAAGTTTTTAATTTTTATACTCTGTACCGTAGGTACATAGAGTATTATAAGTTTGTGCAAAAGTATGTAACATCCAGAAGGAAGCATCTCCGACCCCATAAAGTATATATATTCTTGATCAGCATCAACAGCCGAGTCGATATAGCCATGTCCGTCTGTCCGTCTGTCCGTCTGTCTGTCTGTCCGTCTGTCCGTCTGTCTGTCCGTATGAACGCACAGATCTCAGATATGGTAAGATATAGAGGTTTGACATGTATGGGACATATGCTTCTAATGTCTGCAGGCAGATCAAGTTTATTTTCAATTTTGGCCACGCCCCCTCCCGCCCCCGCAATTTAGAAAAAACGTCATATCTCCCACAGTTTTGAAGATAGATGGCTTGTTCTTTCTGGACATATTTAGTTATTAGGATAACTTATCGATCCGCCAAAGGAATGAAGAAGATCGGATGAACGGTTTTCGAATTATGATCAAAAGAAACATTTTCTTGGTACAGAGTATGTTATAGTCGGGCTTGACCGACTTTCTTTCTTGTTCTTTTTAAAAAATGTCTGATAAAAGATTTCATCTCAATTATGGAATGTGAATTTAAAAGCTATGATCCAGACAATAGAAACATTTAAGAATTAACTAAAATTACTTTTGTTACAAAAATGTTACCTTGGTTTTTTTGAAATTTCAGAAAAAATGACCTATGTTGCACAATTTTTACTTTGATTTTTCGTAATTTCAGAATATTTTAATGTAGCTTTGGTAGGGTGTATAAAAATCTTACATTTTTCTGGTTTTTTCTAAATTTTTTAGGGAAGATTTTTCTAAAAAAAAATTTGTTTTTGGGACTATAATGGAAAAATTGCTATATTAAGGGCCGGACTTAAACTTTTATTTACCAAACTCTAAAGCCAGGTCCTGGAGACAATGTTCAAATTTATTTCAATTCATCGCTTAAAAAATATAAAAGAAATGCTTGAAATATTTTATTATCAGATGTGTTTAATCCGTGTCATTGAGTTTGATAAGTATGAAGAACTAGCTATATTTTAAGATGCTTTTCGAGATTTTTAATTTTAAGAAAATTGCCAAGAAGTTGAAATGGTTTTACTGATTTTAACTAGGCAGTAGAGAAAGGTCCTTAGGGTTTGAATATATTAAGAGATAAGTTTACAACTTTATAAGCAAGCTACTCACTCAGTTCTAAACAGAAACCGCCGGTCCTGGTATCAGCTTAGTAGGCTGGCACCAAAAAGATGTATGAGTTTAGGAGTATTTCTCAGTCCTGAGATCTACAGAATTTACTTGAAAAATTCATTGAATTTCTGTTTTATCGCTATACGACTGACGCTTTATGAAACGATGTACTATAACTTTGTTCACCTTTAGTGGCTGTTGATTTCTATCAAATGTTTGTTCATTTAAGAGAAATTCTGATATCCAACAGAAAATCTTGAAAATTTCAAAGCCAAAGATTTTGAGTTCTATTTATGACTTATTTTTATGCAAAGTTAACCAAAATTTGCTAGTAAATTTTACAAAGTTACAAAATCCTAAAACAATTATTTATTACTTATTTTAATGCAAAGTAAACCAAAATATGCTAGTGAATTTCACATCCTAAAACAGTTCCCACATAGCTCATGCTTTTCCATATCTTCGACCTGAATTAAGTCTGAATAAAAATTCAGCCTGCTTCTAGATAATGTTCTTCGTATGATTCACTTGATAGTTCATCATTAAGTCAGTGCTCCCCAAACCTATACTAGACACTTCAATTCCGTTTGATTGAGGGAATTATGCTTAATTTTTAAATCTCTGGTATATTCCAGTGGATTCGTTGCCTTCTCGTAAAAACAAAACACTTACCTTGTTGTTGTTTGTATGAAAATTCGTTCGTTAAATATCCAAAATATATAATTTCTATATATATAAAATTTCAAAGTTTCGCGTTTCGTGTTAGCCTTTTCTCTTCACTTAGGAGACCAAAAAACGAAATTGCACAATTTTATTTTATTTTTTTTTTTTTTGGAAATTTCCACTTTTTGATGTATAGAACATTAAATAGCACCAAATTTATGCACTTTCCACAGCATTTTGAATTTCGCACTTGTTGAACGATTTTGCCCGCTTCGAATTCAAAACTCGACGACGACGACGACGACAACAACAACCGCTGGCTTTGAGACCGTCTCACGGACTGAGCGGCAAGTAAAGCTCAACTTTTGTCCGCACTTAGTAAATTGGCTTTGATTGTGTTGTTGTTGTTGCTGATTTGGGGACACTGAATATGAACGTGGCCAGCCCCGCCGTAACGAAAGAAAGTTGCACACACACACAACCGCCACGCACCACGTAGCGGAATCGAATGAAGTTAACGACTCATTTGGGCATCTCAACGGGTAGCTCAGCTCAGCTCTGCTCTCCACACGCTCACCTGTTGCAAGTGCTCTCACCGTTTCTCTCTCTCTCCCGCTCGCTCGCTCGTTCGCCCGCTCGCTGCATCTTGCTGCTGAGTTCGCAGCGGTTTACAAAATTTTTGGGAAAAATCTTGATTTTTCTTTTTATACCTGTTTTCATTTACAGGTGGCAGTTGCCTGCGGGGCCTGTTCACTCACGTGTGTGTACTTTGCCTTTACCCAACATACCGTCGATGTCTGAAGGTCGCATTTTCGCTCATTAATCGCCACTTTCTTTAGCCGGCTGCGGCGGTGCCATACCACCGTTGTGTGTGTGTGTGTGTGTGTGTGTGTGTGTGCTTGTGTGTTTTTCGTTTGAACCATAAACGATAGGAATCCCAATTCGTTGGAAGCAGGTGCCATAATTGAATGGATGTGTATGTAAATATACATGCAGATATTTTTCAATAGATCTTCAAACATTTTATTGTACAAATTTAGCATTTTTCCACCCTTTTTTCCTGTAAATATACAGGCCTGTTTCCGTTTTTATACTCTGTACCAAAGGTACACAGTATTATAAGTTTGTGCAAAAGTATGTAACATCCAGAAGAAAGCATCTCCGACCCTATAAAGTATATATATTCTTGATCAGCATCAACAGCCGAGTCGATACAGCCATGTCCGTCTGTCCGTCTGTCTGTCCGTATGAACGCACAGATCTCAGAGATGGTAAGAGATAGAGGTTTGACATGTATTGGACATATGCTGCTTATGTCTGCAGGCAGATCAAGTTTATTTTCAATTGTGGCCACGCCCCCTGCTGCCCCCGCAATTTAGAAAAAACGGCATATCTCCTACAGTTTTAAAGATAGGTGGGTTGTTCCTTCTAGCTATATTTAGTAATAAGGATAACTTATCGATCAGCCAAAGGAATGTTGAAGATTGGATGATCGGTTTTCGAGTTATGAACAAAAGACTGTTCGCTGCAGCAGCGCAGAAGCAGCGCTGCTTTCAGCTACTACTGCAGCATCAAAATTTATGCTGAGCGTATAATTTCGTTGGTACAGAGTATGCTATAGTCGGGCTTGACCGACTTTCTTTCTTGTTGAGTTCTAAAATCTTCCGTATCAGGTATGCGGTTCTAAAACAAACCTGGTTAGATATACCGAACCGAACCTTTATCCTCCAAAGAAATCGTTTCAGTTCCGCAATTAATTAAGAAAATTCAATCATTCTTGTATTCTTCTTGAGTTATAGAGTCCATTTAACCAACTATTAAAAGACAGCAATCTGATAGCGTTCATTCTGGTGCCAGTGTTTCGAAAATACCAGGTTTTATGCATCTTGTGCTATTCTAGCTTTTTATACCCTTGCAAAGAATATTATAATTTTGCCCAGAAGTTTGCAACGCATAGAAATGTTTATTTCCGATCCCATAAACTATATATATTCTTGAGCAGGGTGACGAGTCCGTCTCTCTGTCTGTTTCCACGCAAACTAGTCTCTCAGTTTTGAAGCCATTGGACTGACTGAAATTTTGCACAGCGTCTTCTTTTTGCTGCATGCTACTAATATGTCGGAACCGACCGGATCGGATGATTATATCTCATAGCTCCCATAGGAACAATCAATCGAAAAACTAGCTTTAGTTAGAAAATCATTTTTCTTTTTAATGGGCACATCTCCAAATAGGTCTCCTTTATAGCTTTTCTATCCTTTTTTTTATAATTCTGCCAAGTTTGATGAAAATCGGACAGCTTTATGGTATTGCTGTCATACAAAAGATAGGTCTGAAAAACAGTCTTAGATTAAAAACAAAAAGTTTTTCTAAGTAACATCCTAAAATTTTCCATTTGTTTTTTTCACATGCTTTCACTTAAATCTAAAAAAATATTATTCATATCGGATGACTATATCATATATATCCATCCGAACGATCGGTCGGAAAATGGTTCGTTGTGGGAAAAAGATTATTTTTGAAAATATTTCAGCGATCACTAGCAAGGGAAGTTAGCTTAGCTTTGTAAGTTTGACATGCCGAAATACTCCTTTGAATCATCAAACCAAGGTGTACTGAGAATATCAGAGCTGCGCAGAGCGTTACCTGGTAGTTATTGTATCATGAGGCAACCCTATGAACTCACAGATCAGACAGCTCAGGACATTGAGAAACGGTGCTATTTCTCTGACAGAATTGAGAACTCTTTAGAGTTTTCGTTTGAACGGACCGGTGAAAAATACGGGTTCTTGTTGCCCCTCTAAAGCTTTCAAGAGTCTAACAAATTTATAGATATTTAAAGATTGTAATCTAGTTCAACTAAAAAGGTCAGATTCAAGGTAAAGAAATTTTACATACTAAAAGCAGAAAGCCAATTCTAAAGTAGTGAAAAATTTGCCTTAAGAACCAATCCTCCATCTTAAGATACGCGTCGTAAACTTGTGGTAATTTCCAAGCTTTAAATTTGAAGTCTGCTGAATTTGATTTGTTACTTTCCCAGCTATTTCCTAGCAGTTCTACAAATAGATCACAGTTCAGTTATAAACTTGAAATTGCTCATCTTTATGCGTCATCAAAGTCAAAGTGAAACAATGCCCTCCACTAAATGATTTTAATCAAAGCGACTAAAGAATTTCTAAATCATACAAATCCTAGAAACAACTGCAAAAAAAACCAAGAGCGGAAAAAAGAGAACTGGAGAGAGAGCAAAAGAGAGAGAGAAAACACAGAAATTTAAGCGGAAATTTTAATCAAAATCATTTACAATTTATTTCAAACAGAGACTACGACTACAGACCGTGGATTGTGGATTGTGTGGTGATGATTATGATGATTGTGATATAAATATATGCACAAACAATGAACTATTGGAAGTATTATGGTACATTCGTAGCATAGCCGTAGTATAATGTCAGTCGAGCACGTTCAACTCGGCTGAGGCAATTGAGTAGGATGAGGAGGCATCAGTTTCATACAAATGTTGAATCCAATTCTGTGCAATCAAAATCTCGAATGAAGCCGTGTGATTGTCGTCTGTATGTTGTGTGTCCAACTGTATATATATATATATATATATATATATAGTAAGGCATTAACACTGGCGATTCATTATTAACAGATGAAGCCCAGAGACACTGTAACAAATTTGGTTATTCTTCCACCTCCACCAGATTTATGCCATGTTCATGCAATTGATCTATGAACCCCCTCTCCTGATGGAATAGAGTCTCATATTCTCGCTGCTGTAGCACATTCCGGAAATTCTTGGCACGCAGACTCTCTCGAAACATATAGAGTACATAAAAGATCAACACGAATACGATCAATGTACAGTTTAGGAATCCACCGTTTCCGGCAAAGGAACGTGGCCGATGCTTATCGTATTCCAAAGATATCTGCCAGATGAGGTCTTCAAATTTATCGATAGCAAACGGTGCAGCAAAAAATGTCACCAGCAAAACGCCAGATACAAGAATGTCCAACTTGCTAGCCAAGAAACTCATTTTGATTGCTCCAATCGAATATTCCCAACTTGTTGAAACGAATTACAAAATATGAAGGCAAAATGTGAAGGCTTTTTCGTCAGTGCATGACACAAGATGATTGAATTTAATGCTCATTTCAAAGCCTTCTTAGATTTACGTGTATGTTGTCGGTATGTGTGGGAGTTAGATGCGTCGGAATGTTAGCTAATTGTATTAATGTGACATTTTGGTTCTCTTTTTTTTTTTTTGTAAACTTATTAAGGTTCAAGTTCATGTTTAAAAGGAAAGTGAAATAACTGAAAGATGGATCATAAAGGTAAAATATAATCTAAATAACTCATCAAAAGTGCAAACAAGTACGGAATCGATCACATCAGAACCTACGGAACTACTATTTATCTAAACCATACCGCCTCTTTTTGAAAAACGGCAAGCTTTGAAAATAGCTTGACAATATATATTGCTCTCAGACTATCAGTTGAAGATCATACTACTTCCAATAGTTCATTGAAGATTAAAGATCAGGGCTGCAAACCAAACAAGTAAGGACGCTGCAGTCGAGTTTCCCGACCACAAAATACCCTGTTCATTTGTGTATATTTGTTTTTATACTCTGTACCAAAGGTACATAGAGTATAATTAGTTTGTGCAAAAGTATGTAACATCCAGAAGAAAGCATCTCCGACCCCATAAAGTATATATATTCTTGATCAGCATCAACAGCCGAGTCGATATAGCCATGTCCGTCTGTCTGTCCGTATGAACGCACAGATCTCAGAGATGGTAAGAGATACAGGTTTGACATGTATGGGACATATGCTTCTTATGTCTGCAGGCAGATCAAGTTTATTTTCAATTTTGGCCACGCCCCCTGCCGCCCCCGCAATTTAGAAAAAACGTCATATCTCCTACAGTTTTAAAGATAGGTGGGTTGTTCCTTCTATATATATTTAGTAATAAGGATAACTTATCGATTAGCCATCATTTTTCATATCCTTTGGATGATTTTTAGCTCCGTTGGATGATTAAAAGGATATTTCAGACATATCCTTCCCAATAGCATACCGAAAATCATTTTTCCTCTGTGTAGAGAGCACTTGTGAGGTGAATTCGACAGTGTATCACAAAAAGTCACAACGTGAACGTGAGCAAATATAGAGTTTCGTGCGTGAACTTCCGTGATCCGTGCTACGACGTGAACGTGAGCAAATATAGAGTTTCGTGCGTGAACTTCCGTGATCCGTGCTATCTCGGTTGCCCGCCCAAATTCTTAGTTTATTAGGAGAGTCTGTCACATCTTGGGAATCACTGGGAAGTTGTCTTATTCCAGAAATAAGAATGTTGTTGTTAAAGCTATTAATTTTTCGGAGCAAAGAATCGAATCTCATACATCTATCTTACTTTAAAGCTAATATCACAGTGCTTAAAAAAAAGAAATTCTAAACATACTTTTGCATTTTGTAGAGCACATCAAGTATAGCATGTCCTCATACTTTCTTTCTTCCTTAAGTGAGGGCCCAAAAACCTCTTTTTGCTTGATTTACTCAGATTCAGACCGTCTTATTGTGCGAGATTGTGCTTGCGAGATTCAACCCGATGGCTGAGAAATGTGGGTTAAAGATTTGTTATTTTCCACATTATTTTTATTCAATTTCTACTTTGGCCTTCACAGTTTTTGCTATTTTATTCCAAGCGACTTTCTTTTAAGTTTTATTATAATAGTTCACTTAATTCTCTGTACAGCAGAAATTGTTTCTATGAATTTGGTCACCGTCTGTTGAAGTTATTCACATATTTCTAAGTAAGGGTCGGCTGTTTAGTATTATTTTTTAACATATGTGCCCCTTAAAGAATGCCATGTTTTGCTTGGAGACACTTTTTAATAGTTCGTATCAAATATTTAAAGAGTAAATATATATATTTACGTATATTTGATATATATTTACGATTTTTGGACCAAGATTAACAGTATCCGAATAATGTTTCTCAACAAGTATTAGTTAAGAAGCGAATTCAATTGCATTAAGCACTTTTTGAATGTGAAATGCGCTACTAGCTCATCTATTATTTAATGGACAAAATCAGCTAAATCTTCAGATTTTTGTGAGGTGTTAGGTAAAAACCAAATATGAGGAAATGTAGGTTATTTCGAAAGCTTATTTTTGCTGTACCACTGTGAAATTCAAGTATTTTTAGCAGGAATGTCTTTCAAAATAAGTTTAAATTTACATCATTTTTTGGAGAAATAAAAATACTGCCCATAATTCAAAAACATTTTCGCGCCCATCGTAAAGTTATGCTTGGGCAACCCTAGCTAGATTTCTGTTAAGAAAATAGCATCATATTTAAGCTCATTGCTATGAAATAGTGTTGGTCTGGTCAGAAGAACGTTTTACAACACTGCGAACAGAGTGTGCCGCTCACTTTTTACTTACTTCGCAACACTTTCCAGAAGTTCCGCACGTGCAAGGCTTTTGAATTTGTACATATAGAATTTTTATTTTAAAAGTTTTTAATTGAACTACCACAAAATGTCACTTGCCAATTTCAATCTACGTGCCAAGGTACATCTGCAGCCGCTGGTGCTGTTCCACATCATAGATTCGTATGAGCGTCGTCCCAAGGATGCCACTCAGGTGAGTTTCAAATCAGTTTTTGGTCTCACTTTGTGGGCTGGGCTGAAGAAATGGAGCTGTTCAGTAGGATTCTGACGACTCGCTGGACCATTTTACTGTGTTTGATTTCATACAGAAAGTGGCTGTACTTCAGCTTTCTTGTGTGGGTTTGGCAAAGTTGGGTTAGGTTCGACTTTCAATGCAGAAAATGCCACACCAGAAGTTATCTTGAGACTCTTCATCCCTTTTGCAAAACATTACAACCTGCCCATTCTCCTTTCCAATCCAGATAATGGGCACTCTTCTGGGTCGTCGGGATGGCAAGGCTGGTCACATTGAGATTACCAACTGTTTCACCATAATGCACAAAGAGCATCCGGCCAGTGATCAAATCGATTTGGATCTGCAATATGCCACCAAAATGTACGAATTGAATCAGTTAGCCTATCCGCAGGAGAAAATACTAGGCTGGTATGGTACCGGTAAATCGGTGTCCCGATCTGCTGTCCATCTGCATGAATACTACTCCCGTGAGATGGGCGACACGCATCAACCGTTACATTTGCTGGTGGATGCCACCCTACGTGGCCAGCGCATGATGACCCGTCTCTATTGCGCTGTGGAAATGGGTGTACCCGGTGGCACCAAGGGTTTGATGTTCTCCAATGTGCCCCTGGAGATTAGTATCGGAAATGCCGAGGCGGTGGCCTTGAATCTAATGCAGAAGCATGCCTTTCAGACCACCAAGCAACTGGGTGGACGCATGCTACCCGAATTGGTGCAAGTGGTGGAGGCCACACGTGAGTTGCAGCTGAAATTGGATCTGGTGTTGCGCTACATCAATGATGTATTGGCCCGGAAACGTCGTCCCGACAATGTAATTGGCAGAGCTCTACATGATGCCCTTACATCGGTGCCCATGGTGGATGCGGAAAGCTTTCGTCTAATGTTCAATTCGAATGTACGCGATATGCTAATGTCCATCACTTTGTCTACGATGATCAAGACCCAGTTGCAGATCAGTGAGAAATTGTCCTCCATGAATGATCATTAAATAAATAATATTAACAATTCCGAATTCGATTAGTTGGTTACAGTTATTCAATATGTTTGCAAGGGCGCAGCTGCTCTGAGCTGTTTCCGTAGACGCCTGGAGACTGTTATCAGTGCTTTCGTTAGACCTCAGGCTCACTTTCAATTGTAGACATATAGGAAACTGTTACTTAGTAGAAAATATTTTATACATACGATTTTTTTATATGCAAACATTAGCTATAACTACGAGGGCTGTCCCTTAATAAGTCTGAGTTTTTATTGAACAACTTTTTTTTGTTTATTTTTCTTCCTTTTTTTTCAATAAAATTAATACTCATTTTAAAGCTTTTCAACTCTTAAGGCCTGATTTCTAATCTTCTGTCACATAAACCTACAAATAGCAGAGCAAAATCTAAGTTTATTTGACATATAGCAGCTAATTAGAAGATGCGAAGTCGGCCCTAAGTAGCACTGAGATATAGGACTACGTGTAATGGGCGTGCCACGTTAACTGTTTTGATCGGGGGTGCCCACGCTCTATACGCTTCAGGCGCATTTGTGGTTGTTTTGCGCAAAGCGATGGAGGAACGTGTGGGACTCTCGCATCATGAATTGACTCTCTCTTATCTTTCTCTCCTAAGCCTCTTGCCGTATGCGCGCTGATTTTGTTGTTGCCGTTTGCTTCAGACAGCTAAAAACACACGCACACGCTGCATAAGGCAATAACCGGTTTTCTCTTTCATTTTCTTGGTGTGGTTGTTGCTTCAAAAATATATGTTTTATTTGTGTTAGTGACTGCAGTATGAACACCTTAGGGTGTTGTGGCCAAGTCTCTTTCAGTTATCAGCTAAGACTAAGTTGGTACGAAGAGAAGCCTCGCTCTATTGCCACCTATATAGAAAGTTTAATTCAAACAGCTGCGACTTGGATTTACAAAATGTTGAATGTAAAGAATAGCAAAGAAGTATACTTTGCTCAATGTATGGAGTACGACCTTGCTTCTTAGGTGTCAACTTAAAGCAACTCCAAGAGAAGCCATAAGTAGTACTATGAGGAGCATTAGGTTGCTATAACTTACTGTAAATTAAGTACTGATTCCGATTGACTTAAATTGGGAAACGGTAAAATGCCTGTCCTTCAGTTGTACTGAAGTTTGTTTCGAGCAATTTGTACCCTATTCAGTACAAAAGAGGATGAAGACCCTTCACAATTTCCAAAAGAATTGCGAAATTTGAAGGAAATGACTTTACACAGAAAACAAGAAAGAAAGTCGGTCCAGCCCGACTATAACATACTCTGTACCAAGAAAATTTGTTTTTTTGATCATAACTCGAAAACCGTTCATCCGATCTTCTTCATTCCTTTGGCGGATCGATAAGTTATCCTAATAACTAAATATGTCCAGAAGGAACAAGCCATCTATCTATCAAAACAGTGGGAGATATGACGTTTCTAAATTGCGGGGGCGGGAGGGGGCGTGGCCAAAATTGAAAATAAACTTGATCTGCCTGCAGACATAAGAAGCATATGTCCCATACATGTCAAACCTCTATCTCTTACCATCTCTGAGATCTGTGCGTTCATACGGACAGACAGACGGACGGACGGGCAGACGGACATGGCTATATCGACTCGGCTGTTGATGCTGATCAAGAATATATATACTTTATGGGGTCGGAGATGCTTTCTTCTGGATGTTAAATACTTTTGCACAAACTTATAATACTCTATGTACCTTCGGTACAGAGTATAAAAATTTTGAAAATAAAAGGGGCTTACTCAATCTTGGACTTTCTCAATCCAAATAAGAGCAGGATTAACTTGAGCTCGACTCTTGCAATACCGGATTTGTTGTCCTTATCCCGACTTTAGCTCGATTATCAATCATGTGATTGATTTTAGCTTGTTTTCCGAACTCGACTTGATCCCTTTATTAGGGTCAAATCAAGACCGACCAATGTTAAGTTTAGCACAAAATTCGAATTTGATTTGATCTTAAAAACGGAGAGAATAAATTGAGCTCGATACTTGAACTGTAAACTGGCGAAAAAGGATTGCTTTAAAAATAACCAAGATTGACTTAAGCTTGGTACTCAGATAAGCTACATCGATTTAGGTGGGTGTAAACGCCATATACTATACAAAAAAGTAAGGGCGCTGCCCTTTCCATATGTTTTCATTTATTTGTTTTTGAATTTGAATGTAACCGTTTTTTGTTACTGCTATTAAAGGCTCATCCTGAAAGTAGGCCACATAATTTTAGCGGATTTAGGCTTAACTAGCGTCAAGCTCAATTGATTTGCTTAAAATTCCGGTGTCCAATCTGATTGTACTTATCAGAATAGATAGATATTGAGCCTAGCTTGATGACTTAAAGATAGTGGACTTGACGGTTTTTTGGGTCTAGGATCTGACTAGATTTTTTGGGAATAAAAGGGGGAGGGGGGAATTTTACAAATCTGAAACAAACTTGAACTGCTTACGGTATACACCTGCCTTCATGCAAAAATTTGTGGCTCTATCTCTTACAGACTCTGAGATCGACGCGTTTATACAGAAAGACGGAAGGACATGGCTATATCGACTCTTCTGTTCATGCTGATCAAGAATATATATACTTTATGGGGTCGGAAACGTTTTCTTCTCCCTGTTACATACATTCGCACAACTTTATGATCCCCCCTTTTCCCATTTTCAATGGGAATAGGGTATGAAAAGGTAGCTAAGTGGTTGACAAAACTTATAGCTAGTCTATTAACACAGCCAGTTCTTAGCCCAACTAAATTCTTTAGCTCATACCCAGCGTAAAGGTCGATATGCCACAACCTTGTCTGTCTAAATAGCTGACTAAGTTTAGCGGGGTAAAAGACGCAAAATACCTACCCCAGCTAAATAGATTCAACGGTGGCAGCAGCCTGCTTCAAAAAAACACAACTAAGGCGTTGACCATGACTTTTGTACTCCAAATATCATCCACATACTTGTGCATTTTCACTTTTATTGACTAAATCCATTTTAAATATGAACAAATGCAGTGTGAACGTTTGATATTTGGTGGTATTTTGGCGTTAAACATTCTATCTTTAATAGACTTCCTCCTCATGCCAGCGTTGCTATAACTGTTTGGGAATTTCAAGGCAGAAGTGTGTACCCATGTAGCCTCATGGGTAAGAGCGACTTTCTTTCATTCCGTTTCTTTCTCATGCCAGCATTGCTATAACTGTTTGGGAATTTCAAGGCAGAAGTGTGTACCCATGTAGCCTCTTGGGTAAGAGGGACTTTCTGGCTCTCGTTTTCTTTCGCTTCAACATAGAACATTCGAACTCACAGAGTCTTCAAGTCAGGACTATTTTACTTAGAGGCAAGGTTCCGAGATTGATTGATACATGAATTTTTGGATTGTTTCAAGCCTTTCCTAATTGTATTAAGCTTGATCCAGTACGACTCGTACTTTAAATTCTAATCCAAAGTTTGAGATCAAATCAAGTTTTTTGAGCTTGAATTTAGCTCGCCTTTTGGTTTTGTGTACTTTCCAGCATACTATGGTTAGTTAAATCCTGCTTTATAGAAAGAGAGTTTTAAAATGGTAGAATCAGTGAACTTCTATGACTTACCATGAATTTATTTGTATAAAAATGATTACAAATCCTGATCTTTTTTATAATCTGTATCCCCATTGTTATAATCGCATGTTCTCAGACCCCACCCAAAAATTTACTTTAACACGTATCCAGAACGCCTGCGTGACTCTGGGATGTCCCAGACACAAAGGAGATAAAGTCAATTCTTTATGTTTTGGGTCAATGTCTGGAAAGTAAATTTACCCTCGACTTGAAGCACGTCTTCAAAAGATGAGTAAATATATATATCTATATGGTGACTAGTCAGGAAATGCCATTGAAAATATCATAAAATTGGAAAAAGGTTTAGTCCCCACAAATCTTTGACCCAAGTGGGGGTTGGGGTGGTGGGGGGGATAATGCTTCGTTCACTTCCCTATAGTTTAATCAAAGTTAATCTAATTAACACTTTCTTTTCAAGTGCATAATTATGACATATCTCCTGGCATCTCATTCATTTGACTGCGGTCATTTTGTAATTGAAGCAAATGCCTGCGAAGCGCAATCAAAAATTGTGTCTTGTGTTGTGTTTTGTTGTGTTGTGGGATGCTCAACGTTTGGTTGTTTACCGACTGACAGGCGGACAGACACTGAGGCACTTGTTTTGATGGAGGGCGTTGATAGTACCGGCTGGACGGACATAATACTGATCATAAAACAAACAGAGGAAGTTTCAAATCGAATTGAGATAGGTCGCTGGATAGATACTCTATGGTGGACAATTTTTCAATTTATATACAGGTCTCGTTCTCGTTTCCGAATTCGATCGATCGGAATAAGCAAGAGATCTGATATCCAAGAATTGATTAGCAAAATCGGTTAATGCTGTCAGCTGTATCAAAACTGTTCCTTGGAGAGGATTCGAAATTATAAGATAAAAGTCGAGTCAAACAATCGGCTTTTCGAAAAGGGAAAAGTTTCCAATTTCGATTTTACATAGGCCCGATAATTAGAGTTGTCTTAGTCTCTCTTAAGATATAGAAGTACAGCACAGCCCTACATTATCACAGCAAAAATCAGTTATCGGCTGTGAAAATTTATAAAATTTTATTTGTAATTTCAAAAGCGAACTTCAACTCACGCTACCCTCTCCAAAGTTTAAAATATTAGTTCTAAAATTGTTTGAAAATCATGACTGCTTAGGTATTTAGTATAGAGTATATAACTGCCTACTTAGTAGCAGATTAAAAAGAAATTCAACGGAATGTACTGAACAATTTACTTGCGCTTTCTCGACCTTCTCAGCTTCGCTAGAGTCATATAACACATACACACATACTTTTCATTTTTAATGATTTATGTACACATTTGATTGTTGAATTTAATACATGGAAAATAACGCATACGAAACCCAAAACATATATATATATATATATATACACCAGCCTGTTTGTGTATGTGCGATAAGCTGGAAGTATTTGAAGTCTCCCTTATTGGAGGAAATTTTTCGTACATACTTTATTCTTGGGTTAACAATTAAGGGCCGATTTCTCATCAAACATTCAAAAAATTTATTTTCTAGTTTTTAGAAATGCACCCTAAATAATTTTTATACTCTGTACCGTAGGTACATAGAGTATTATAAGTTTGTGCAAAAGTATGTAACATCCAGAAGGAAGCATCTCCGACCCCATAAAGTATATATATTCTTGATCAGCATCAACAGCCGAGTCGATATAGCCATGTCCGTCTGTCTGTCCGTCCGTCTGTCTGTCCGTCTGTCTGTCCGTATGAACGCACAGATCTCAGAGATGGTAAGAGATAGAGGTTTGACATGTATGGGACATATGCTTTTAATGTCTGCAGGCAGATCAAGTTTATTTTCAATTTTGGCCACGCCCCCTCCCGCCCCCGCAATTTGAAGATAGATGGCTTGTTCCTTCTGGACATATTTAGTTATTAGGATAACTTATCGATCCGCCAAAGGAATGAAGAAGATCGGATGAACGGTTTTCGAGTTATGATCAAAAGAAATAACTTTCTTGGTACAGCGTATGCTATAGTCGGGCTTGACCGACTTTCTTTCTTGTTCTTTCTTGTTTTTAGACAGTTTTTTCTTAAACTTAGAAAAATCGAGAGAGTAAGTTAAAGTCGGCCCTGCCCGACTTCGAAATACCCGTTACTCAAGGCAATTAGTGTTGCGGCTCAGATAAGTATGCAACGTTTTTTTAACTCTGCCATTTAATATCCGATCATTATGAAAATTTGTGAGATTGTACATATTGGCCACATGCACTATACTGCAAAATCTGAGCTCGATAGCTTTCAAATTGTAGGAGATATTCAACATTTTTTATTGCGGGGGGCGGGAGGGGGCGTGGCCAAAATTTGAAACAAACTTGATCTGCCTACAGACAATACTAGCTTACATCTAAAAGTTGGTTGCTCTAGCTCTTCTAGTCTCTGAGATCTAGGTGTTCATACAGACGGACGGACGGACAGACGGACATGGCTATATCGACTCGGCTATTGATCCTGATAAAGAATATATATACTTTATGATATCGGAGATGCTTCCTTCTGCCTGTTACATACATTTGCACGACTTTAGTATACCCTTTTTACTCTACTAGTAACGGGTATAAAAACCCTAAAAAAGAATTTGTAGAAAATAATTTCTTAAATTTAGAAATTCGATTTATTTTTTCTTAAATTTAGGCTAATTTTTCAAAAAAAAATTTCCAAATACTTTCTTAAATTAAGGGCGAATTCGCCCTTGAATTTAGAAAAAAAAAAGACATTGCAAATGGGGCGAATTTAGAAAAACGCCCTAAATTTAGAAAGCACATTTCTTAAATTTAGACAAGCCATTTAGAAATTCGCACTAAAATATAGACAAACAAGAAAGAACCGACTATAACATACTCTGTACCAAGAAAATTTGTCTTTTGATCATAACTCGAAAACCGTTCATCCGATCTTCTTCGTTCCTTTGGCGGATCGATAAGTTATCCTAATAACTAAATATGTCCAGAAGGAACAAGCCATCTATCTTCAAAACTGTGGGAGATATGACGTTTTTTCTAAATTGCGGGGGGGCGTGGCCAAAATTGAAAATAAACTTGATCTGCCTGCATAAGAAGCATATGTCCCATACATGTCAAACCTCTATCTCTTACCATCTCTGAGATCTGTGCGTTCATACGGACAGACAGACGGACGTACGAACAGACGGACATGGCTATATCGACTCGGCTGTTGATGCTGATCAAGAATATATATACTTTATGGGGTCGGAGATGCTTTCTTCTGGATGTTACATACTTTTGCACAAACTTATTATACTCTATGTACCTTCGGTACAGAGTATAAAAATGCTCGTTCAACTGATCCCTGAGTTGCTTGTTCAGCTAGTAAAGTAAAAGCAATATTTATACCCTTGTAATATTTATACCCTTTTATAATTTTGCCCAGAAGTTTGCAACGCATAGAAATATTCATTTCCGTCCCCATTAACCATATATATTCTTGATCAGGGTGACGAGCTGAGTTGATTGAGCTTTGTCCGTCCGTCTGTCTGTCTGTCTGTTTCTACGCTAACTAGTCTCACAGTTTTAAAGCTATCTAGCTGAAATTTTGCACAGAGTCTTCTTTTTGCTGCACATTACTAATATGTCGGAACCGACCGGATCGGCTGACAATATCCCATAGCTCCCATTGGAATAATCGGTCGGAAAACTAGTTTTAGTGAGAAAAACTTTTTTCTTTTCAACGGAAACGTCTCCAAACTTTGTAATCGTAGCTTAACTATGATTTTTTATAATTCTACCAAATTTTATTAAAATCGGACAACTATATGGTATAGCTGGCATACAAAAGATAGGTCTGAAAGACAGTCTTAGTTAGAAATACTTTTTTGTTTGTAATGGTAGCATCCTGCAATTTTGTATTTGTTTGTTTCACGTGCTTTTACATAATTTTAAAAATTTTTGGCCAAATCGGATGACTATATCATATAGCTCCCATACGAACGATCGGTCGGAAAATGGGAAAAAGAGTATTTTTTGAAAATATTCAAGCGAGCACTTGCAAGGGTATAAAAACTTCGGCACAGCCGAAGTTAGCTTAGCTTTCTCGTTTTAGGTCTTCGTTATTACGACCTTTCCAAAATTTTAAAACATTTGTCGACGGATGTAATCTTTGACAATTTTCAATAGAATCTATAACATTAATCACTGATTTTATGCCTGATATTTGTTTATTGCTTTCATAGAACTATATAAATCTTTGCAATCAGACGTTGAGTCATTTATTGTCGAATTTTGAAAACTCTCATTAAGCATATTAAATTGGTGAACCGAACCTCATTTTCGAAAAAGTGGTCCGGTTCGGGTTCAGGTTCGAGGAGTCAAAAATGTATGGCGCCTGGTTCATGGTCCGGTTCGCGAACACCAAGAAAGCCGAACCGAACCGGTTCTCAGGTGTTCGGTTTCGGACCGGTTTGGAGCCTTCTTTAAAAGTATTCTTCTCGCAGATTTATATAAAACGACTTTACCTCCCTTCCTCACCGTTATGAATCCAGTCGACATTCCATCCTAAATGGAACTCATCATTCAAAGGTCCATTAAGCTATAAACCTTTATTTGCATGGTCAAACAATTTTGTAACAACAAATATGTAAGCACCTTATAAAAAGGCTTATTTACTAAGGAGGCATAAAAAGAAAGCCTAACAAAATTACAAAATAAACTTATAACGACTCCGACTAGGTGGGGGATTTTTATTTGCCGGTCCGGCCAGCTATGCCCCGATTCTTCACATTCAGAGGTAAGAAAAAATAATAAGAAAATGCAGGCTTACAAATACATAGAGGAATAAAGGCATAAAACTATATTTAAAGATAAAATAGAAATTACAAATTAAAAATATATTAAAATAAAACTAAAAGTATAACCGAAAAATCTCTGACCCGGTGGGGGAAGATTTATTAGCCAGTCCGGCAAGCTATGCCCCTATTCACAGCTGGGAGTGATCAGAGATTTTCACGGAGATAAGTGTAAAGTGACGTTTTTAAGGAGAAGAGAGAGAGAGTTCTGTTGAGAGGAGGTGATAAAGATCGTTGTAGTCTTGACATAAAACCCGAAATCGATTATGCTGGGCATAATCAGTTGTGCATCTAGACAAGATTAAACAGTTAAACAGTTTCTGGTTGGCCTAGAAGGAACAGAGAAGTTAAGGCGACTTAAGAGTTCAGAAGAATCTACATCACCGATAATTAACTTGTGAAGAAATGAAACACCTAAGACTGTTCTACGGTTAGCTAGCGAAGGTAGGTCTATAAGCAAGAGTCTTCTGGAGTACGATGGCAAACGAAGGTTAGGGTCCCAATTTAGGCCACGAAGGGCAAAAAGCAAAAATTGTTTCTGAACTGATTCAATACGATCAACATGCTTTTTATACTGCGGACACCATACGGATGAACAGTATTCTAGCACGGGACGGACTTGAGCTGTATAAAGAAGTTTAGTGGTGTAGGGATCATTAAACTCCTTTGACCAACGTTTAATGAATCCAAGTACACCATTCGCTTTGTTAACAATAGTGGAGATATGGTGATTAAAACTCAATTTGGGGTCAAACAGAATTCCAAGATCAACGACAGACGAAATATGTTGCAACGGTTCATTACCAATCGTATGGGAAACCAGAAATGGTTTGCATCGATGGAAAGTCATAAACATGCACTTGGAGCAATTCAGATGCAAATGATATACCAAGCACCAAGATTGCAAGGAGTTAAGATCATCTTGCAATCCAATAGAATGAATCGGGTTGTTGAAAGATAGAATAAGTTTACCGTCATCGGCATACATACATGAGTATCCGAGAATATGATAATATTGTAGGAAGATCATTGATAAATAGAGTAAAGAACAGAGGACCCAGGTGGCTACCTTGAGGTACACCAGAGGTTACAGACACAGGTTTTGAAGTGTTAGAACGAAGCAGAACTTTTTCGAGTTCTATCTTTTAGATAGGACGAAGCCCAAAGCAGAAAAGAAGAGGGAAATCCTAATCGATCGAGCTTAAGGCCCTATTCTCTTTCAGCAAACAATTTTTTTCGACTTTTTTTTTTGCATTTTTTTATAGCTTGGACATTTAAGAATATAACCCTAAAAGGGTTTTTTGAAATTCGAAATACTTTAGAAGATATGGCCATTTTTGTGGGGTCATGTCTTCGCTAAAATGAGTAGTTTTTATGTTGCTTAGTTGGCATCGCTGAATAATTTGGGTAAGTATTCCAAAAACAGTTTTTTTCTTTCATAAAAGAGTGAGTTTTGTTTTGTCCAAATCGCACAATTGATGCCTCTTTAAAACTGCATTCCAACATTTTTGCTTTTTTTTTTTTTCGAAAAATAAACTTCAAACTTTGAACGCGTTTATCTCGAAACCACGTTTTTCGAGCTGGCGGCCACGATTCCGCCAGTTCTACTGAACCGATTTGGATGAAACAAAGTTTAATCGACGTAGAATTGTCACCATTCTGGCCCGTAGTAAAATAAATAAAAATTTTGCGATTTTTTTGACTATTTTTTTTTTACACTAAACTACAAAAAAATGGGTCCAAAATCGATTTGTCAATTTCAAGTGGCCGCCATTTTGTCAAAAAAATCGCAAAATTTTTATTTTACTACGGGCCAGAATGGTGACAATTCTACGTCGATTAAACTTTGTTTCATCCAAATCGGTTCAGTAGAACTGGCGGAATCGTGGCCGCCAGCACCATGCCTTTTTTTTTGAGGGCCAACTTTGACGGTGCCATCATCTATGGACAGCCCCTATATCGCGGGGAAAATTTTTTTTTTATTTTCTTTCATTCATTACTAATTCAATAAAAAAAAACAAAATTCAAATATCTTTTTGCGTTTTCAAATGAGAATTTTTTCAAAAAAGGTCCAAAAACAGCAAGCTGAAGGAGAATAGAGGAGAAGATCATGGTTGACAGAGTCAAAGGCTTTGCTAAAGTTGGTATAAATGACATCAGTTTGCCTTTTCACAAGGAATCCATCATTAACTAACGAAGTAGAATTGGAAGACTTCAACTAAAAGTAAAGCCCAAGCTAATCAAATTTCAAATGTTCAAACTTCTAGTATTGTTTGGAATACTAAATACAATTATATTTCTTATCAAAATGTTAAACTAAAATCATGCCTAAAGTTTGATTTTGTTTTTTGCCATGCCGTAACATTTATTAAATAGTTTGTGTGTGTTTTTTTCTTTTGATTGTGTCTACTATCTATGTTTTGATTTTTATTTTGGCTTGAAATTTTTGCACGATTTCGTTTTAAATTGTTTTGTTTTTTTGTTTTATTTTTTTTGTTTACGCTGACGCTTTCACCTCTTCACAATTTAATCACAAAAAAAATAAAAAAAAATGTTTGGGAGGCTTTCGTGCATATTTTTAGCCCGCGACATTGAAACAGTTCAGCATGATATATATTTAAATTATATATTTGTTTTCATACATATGTAATCATAAATGCTTATATAATAATCGCTCCTCTAATACTTTAAGTAACAACTCCCATCTCAACACTCATTGACACCCATTTCCAGCTCCGCCTCAATAATATCCGCATGCTGACGCATCATATGATTATTCAAATTTCCAACACTTTGGTAACACTTATCGCAGAAATCACAGGCAAACGGTTTCTCCCCGGTGTGCACCAAAATGTGAGAATTGAGATGGCCACGGGTAAAGAAGGCCTTCTCGCATCGATCACATTTGAAGGGTCGCTCCATGTCGGGATTGTGCGAACGCATGTGGGTACGCAAGTCGGATTTGGTGGGCCAACTTTTGGTGCATTTGCTGCAGGCATAGATCCGGGGCTTCATCTCACCCGAATGGGTTCTCAAATGGGAGACCAGCTGGGTGCGTAGCACAAATTTCCTTTGACACTTGTCACAGCCAAAGGGACGTTCGGTGGAGTGCAACGATTTGAAATGATAGCGCAGACTGTGTCGTGAGGCAAAACTTTTGTGACACACCTCGCACTGATAGCGCAGCTCACCCAATCCATGCACCGAGATCATATGCAGCTTCAGTTGAAAGTTGCGAGTGAATTTCTTTTCACACTCAGAGCAGGGATGTAGGGAGCGGGGCGTGAAAGTGGACGTGGACGTGGACGTTGTGGAGGAACGCTTCAGTTTTACATTTGCCGTTGGTGGTTTTGTGGGTGAAGTAGTAGAGTCCGCAGTTGGTGCCGCACCACGGTTCAGTATGGGGGGCGGGGGATTAGCCTCTGGTTGTTGCTCTTCCAGTGTGGCGGGCAAATGTATGGGTGTGTTTAAAGTGCCCGAATCCCACAATGTGGGTGCAGGCGGTGGCAAAGAGGTGTTGGTGGGGCACTGTAAGGTCTCCTGAAAACCCAATGCATCTGAAATAGGGAAAGTTTTTATTGTAGTCTGAAGATCCATAAAGAGAGGGGAAATAGTGGGTGAAAAATGAAATCAACATAATATTTACAATATAAAATCGACTTATTTCCTAAAATAAAGGATGGGCATTTCCACAGCATGCATGTGACAGTCGTAGGTCTTTATTAACCTTCATCAAATAGAACCACAATGAAAAATTGTAAAAATAAAATCCATATTAGTTTTTGAATAGTATTTTAGTAGCATTCCATTTAATGGTTAATCTGGGACTTGTAGAACTAAAGCTCCCAAGATACTGGCAGATAAAAAAGGCATACTTGTTGTGACAGAAAATGGAATTCGTTGGAGTTTCCTAATGCACTCATACTCTATATTCATATAGTTATGGCCGATTTTATAAAAAAAAAAATGTTTTCTCTATTATTATTTTTGTAGTTTCTATTAAAATGCAAGGCAAAAACATTTGGTTAATTGCAATATAATAATTTGTTACGGTTTCTTATGCATTTTTTTTGTGACTATTCATACCCTAAGATAGATTTTAGAGAGTAACATTTAAGGAAACTTAGAGGCACTTTTTTTTTAAGGCGTTTAAAATAAGAAAAATGAAGCTTGAGCGACTTTGCATTTGAAAATGTCAAATTGGGGTATGAACCAGGATGCAAACAGTTTCTGAACCGTCGTTTCGGTTCATTACATAGTTTTTGGAGCTGACTGAACCGCGGTTTCGGTTCGATTCAGTGGTTCACAACGGCTCATTATGAAATATTATGATTTCTATTGTAATGTGACTTTTCGCACACTTAAAAATCCTTAGAAGAATGTCCAAAAATTTATTATTTCGGACTTCCAACATTTGTCTATAAGTTACTAGAGGAATTAACTTCGAAATCATTAAATGTCGGCTAGAAACAAAATATGTACCATGCATCTTACACACCTGATTTATCATATTAAATAAGCAACAAGAAAGAAAGTCGGTCAAGCCCGACTAAAACACACTCTGTACCAACGAAATTATACGCTCAGCATTAATTTTGATGCTGCTGTGGCAGCTGAAAGCAGCGCAGACCGTTCATCCGATTTCACCATTCCTTTGGCGGATCGATAAGTTATCCCTTTTACTAAATATGTCCAGAAGGAACGAACCATCTATCTTTAAAACTGTGGGAGATATGACGTTTTTTCTAAATTGCGGGGGCGGCAGGGGGCGTGGCTAAAATTGAAAATATAAACTTGAAATGCCTGCAGACACAAGGAGCATATGTCCCATACACGTCCAACCTCTATCTCTTACCATTTCTAAGATCTGAGCGTTCATACGGACAGACGGATTTGACTCGGCTGTTGATGCTGATCAAGAACATATAGTATATATATATTTTATATGGTCGGAGATGATTCCTTCTGGCTGTTACATACTTTTGCACAAACTTATAATACTCTATGTACCTACGGTACAGGGTATAAAAACTCTCTTAGCTAAGATGGAATTGAGGTAATGAAGTACTACAAAAAGTTGTAAATATTGTCCACTGGGGGAAGGTAATTTGATGACAGGTATATTAAGAGTTCAGAGGACAATTGCAGAAGACTTGCAGCATTACATGTTGTTTAACTTTCGTAAAGTCATCCTTAAAAGTTATATCGATCCGGCATCGCTAAGGATGTAGTGAGTAAAAACTCGTCAGATAACTGAACCGAACCGAACCGTTTCTATTTGTGGTTTTATGTTCGGTTCAGCAATTCTGAAAGGAAGCCGGTTCGGCTTGTGTTTCGGCTCACCGGTTCGGTTCAGTATCGGTTTGCATCACTGAATAACTCTTAGATTGACTAGTTCAATATGATTGTGAAAACGTGATATATAGTGATTTCAGGTATTTTTTTTTTATTTTGTGGCGGTTGACCTTTTTGTGAAAATGCCCCAATGTAAGGTTTTTTCGCGATGGATTTAACATTATTTGACAATCGCTCTAGTTGATCGGTTCAAAGAAATGCTGAAAAAAGTCTTTTGCGAATCTTTAAGAGACATTTATGAGATCCTCATAGATGACTAATCTTGGATACATGCTGATGAGCAAAAGAATAGTGGTAAACTTAAAATCGATGCAATTTTACGAAGTTTTATATAATTACATTAAATTCTCATCTTCATCTTCTAGAATCTAGATAACTGCTAGGCGTCAGATAAACTTACTCTGTTATTTGCAAGTTTATGTGACATATAGGGCTTTCTTGAAGATGTGAAATCGGCCCTTGATTTGAATTTGGATTTGAATAAATACATTGCAATGTGTTTTATACCCTGTTTTCATTAGGAAAAATGAAGTCGTGCAAATGTATGTAACAGGCAGAAGAAACCATCTGCGACCCCATAAAGACTATATATTCTTGATCAGCATCAATGGTCTAGTCGATATATCCATGTTCCTCTGTCTATATGTCGATCACAGAGACTAGAAGAAATAAAGAGCCACAAGTTCTATCATGAAGGTAGGCGTTTGCCGTACGCAGATCAAGTTTGTTTCAGATTTGGAAAAAAAAAAATGGGATAAATACTTCTTATACTTGCAGGTAGATTTAGTTTATTTTCATTTTTTGCCACGCCCCCGAAATTTGGAAAAAAAAAAAGTCATATCTCTCTCAGTTTTAAAGATGGATGTTTCGGACCTTCGAGACATATTTAGTAATCAGGACTATCGCACCGCTAAAGGCATGGTTATGATCGGATGAACGTTTCGTTGGTACAGAGTATGTTATAGTCGGGCTTGAACGACTTTATTTCTTGTTAAAATCTATCTTTTCTATGGCAGCTATACTATTTAGTTGTCCGATTTGAACCAAACTCTGTGGTATCATGGAAAAGCACAGCAAACTTATAAATGTGTAGTTTGGAGATGTTTCCATTGAAAACGAAAAAGTTTTTCTTGCTAGAACTAGTTTTTATATTGATCGTTCCTATTACCCTATGCGATCCGGCTGATTCAGACAAATGTGCAGCGTATTTGTGCCAGAAGACTACGTGCAAGTTTAATGAAGATCGCTTTCGAACTGATGGAGGATTTCGCATAGAAACAGACGGGCGGACGAACGGACATGGCTATATCAACTCAGCTCGTCGTGCTGAACAAGAGTATTTATACTTCATGTGATCGGAGATGCTTTCTGCTATGCGCTACAAATATCTGAATAATTTGAAGGGCATAAAAACCTCATTTTTTACTTACTAAAATCCACATATTCCATAAGTGGGGCCACCCAGGCAATAGGCTTTACACTTGCTTTTGCCAGGTCCTCCTCATTTGCTTGCTGCAGGCTACCCACTTCTCTCTCCAGACACTCCAGCACATCATCCAAAGCCAAAGCCTCTCCCTCGGCCACGGTACGTTTCCATTGCTCATACCTCTCCAGCAGCACCTGCTCCGACAGCAAACATTTCCTTTGAAAGTCCAATGACTGCCTCAGCAAGCTTAAACATAAATCACAAATCACATCGGTGAGGCCATCATTGGCTGCCACTTGCAATTGAGGCGCGAGCGTCTTGAGTTCGCCACTTAGTTGATCCTCAAATATGTTATGATATAGCGGCGGTTGCTCCAACAGACAACAACGACAGATTAAGGGATGATTCAGCAGCGAGAACATAATACTTTTCTTTTCTTTTTTTTTTTGTTGGGGGGGGGGGTGGAAAAAAAGCGTCCGCTCGGCTAGCCGGTTGCTGGCCTTCTGAAAAGCGGCTGCAGCGGCTGCTGGACCCGGCGATGGCTATCAGGAACGTACTGAGGGCGCGCGATAGCCCTTGGCTTGGGAATTGATAAGCCAAGTGACCGGCCAGAGGCGGCCGGGGGTGGCAGGGAGAATCTACAGTCGCCGCTGGGACTGTCAACGTTTGCTAATTTGCTAATTGATTACCATAGAGAAGAGGCAACTGCGTCCCTGAACCACAGATAAGCGATTTCTAGTAAAAGTATTATCTCATCATGACTACATTTGGGTGGTCCCAAAGATTCCACTCCAATGTTTACCCGGCTTGAAATAGATTAAGGCCCTTATCATCTACAAGCTTGAGTTTTGTTTTCAAAGCGGGTTTCCCGGTATCAATAGGTACGAGTTTTGATATTGTTTTTTTTTTTTTGTATTCACTCTAGACTTTTGGCAGTCAAAATGGGCTGAAGGATCTGAGGAAAAGGGGGATCATGAAGGGATTTGTAGAAAGATGGTAAATAAGAATCGGATGATGCAGAAATCATTTTAAGGGAGTTGTGAAAGGTAGGTTCCCTTAGGGTAGGAATGGGCACTGAAAGTCTTTATTCTGAAAAGAGTACAACTTATATTTAGGGGTTTTCACCCACCTTCTTGGGGTTTGAACTTACAACTCACTCACCTTGTCTCTGCAGCTTAAACACAAATGTCAGCATCTCAGTCCATACGACTAATAAGCACTCGCGTGGCACTACCGCAAATCAGAGTAATAAAGAGAAGCGATAAGTGAGTGAATCAACAGCACGTTTCGTGTAGATTTTCTATGCTTAGCATTTGAAATACTAAACTTTTACTTAGAAAAAAACAACGTTTTGTTTAGGTTTTCGGCGTGTAGCTAATTTGCTTTTCTCCGTGCACCCAGTCGAGTTTACTATGTTCCCCGTAACGCAACCTTTTAACTCAAATCAAGTATGGTATACTCTGTAAATTCTTCTTGAATTGAGAACTTTATGTTACAAGTGAGAAAATGCGTTCAGGGACCGATAATGGTATGTTTGTGCTCATCTTGAGTACAAAGTTCTCTGGTTTTTCCCTCTGTGCAGACGCTACTATAGGTATAATAGGCCAAACTTCTGATGAGAGACCTTGGTGGGTCTTGAACAGCTGTAAAGTTCACCACTCCATTTGCAGGGCTACACGCCCAAAAAATTTTTCGGATCTCCTGCTAGCTGGTTCGTATCATAATTTACCCATGGGTTAACTTAGCTGTGGAAGATATGAGGCTTTTTCAAAACAGCGAGATCGGTTGACTATATCTGTCATAGGAATGATTGATCTAAAAACAAGTTCTAGTGAGAAACACTTTATACCCTGGCTGAGGGTACTATAAAATTGTCCGGAACGCATAGAAGGAAGCATAAAGTGTACATATATATATTCTTGATCAGCCTAAAGAGCTGAGTTGATATAGCCATGTTCGTCTGTTGCTATACCACTTCCTCCGTCAGTTTGAAAACTATCTTAACGAAAGTTTGCACGAAGACTTGTAGTACAAATACGCTGCTCACTTATCGGAACCGGCCGGATCGGATGACTATAGCATATAGCTGCCATATGAAAGATAGGTCGCAAAACTAATTTTAGTGAGAAAAACTTTCTTAATTTGGATGAAAATTTTTCCAAATTTTGTATTTCTTAGTTGGCTATGCTTTCCCATGATTCCACTAAGTTTGTTACTAATCGGATCTATATAGTATAGCTCCCTTAGAAAAATAAGTTCCGAAAAGTTTTCTTAGTTAGATAAACGTGCAGTCCTTGCTATGCTTTTTGGCTGCTCTTCTCTCCAAATGCGGCAATTTTGTTTGTTTACGTGTCCATTCAACCAGAAAGGAGCTTCGTTGCAGAACACAATTTTTCGATAAAAAAGTGGTTAAGTTTTTAAAGTAAAATGTATGTAATGATCGTGTGTATGTCGATTCATGCCAAAATTTTAGACCGAACCGAACATGTTTGACAGTTACAAGTGACACAAAAGCAGCCGAGCTGCCAGAAACAGTGTTGCTAACAAGAAAGTTGCTAAAAATTCACCCTTTATGGGCTTGAGCTTGAGAACTTGTGTGCCATTGCTGGATACATTTCATTATAAAGACGCCAAAGTTTTTCAACTTACAAAACGTTTTAAAAAAGAAAATGTCAGAATTTCACGCAAGTCAACATCGATCTATGAGCTCAATTAAACTCATCATAGCCTGGATTGATCACGATTTCTCAAAACACAATGGGTGCAAAAATACATTCACCTTTTGACTAATGTTGGTACAACTTTTGAGTGACAGTTCGTTGCACAATCGGGCTTACCTTTGTACGATTCCATCTCACGAATCGGGTTTCGCAATCATAAATCAGTAATCATAGTTCGGTTTTTCTGCTAAATGCGCCCATTCACTGCTATGACTTTTCGGTGACAGTTGATGATCCCAGGATTTTTACTACAAATACAAATCTATGTTATCGTACGTTGATAGTAACACGGGATCAACCACAGATGAATCAGATAGAATTGATCTTTCCATGAATCACTTACAAAGTAAAGTCCAAATGGAAAATAAAACAATATTTGCTGCGTTAAGACGATTCTTAAGGTTTGAAAGATTGAATTTTAGAACAAATATACTTAAATAATTAAGAAAAAAAACTTTAAGGCTAAGAAAATCCTTGATTGAAACCATAAAAGTATGCGGTTTTTTGATAATCGGTTCTAAAACAAGAAAGAAAGTCGGTCAAGCACGACTATAACATACTCTGTACCAAGATCAGATGTTTTTTGGTCATAACTTGAAAACCGTACATCCGATCTTCTTCATTCCTTTGGCGGATCGATAAGTTATCCCAATTACTAAATGTATCCAGAAGGAACAAGCCATCTATCTTCAAAACTGTGGGAGATATGATGTTTTTTCTAAATTGCGAGGGCGGGAGGGGGCGTGGCCAAAATTGAAAATAAACTTGATCTGCCTGCAGACATAAGAAGCATATGTCCCATACATGTCAAACCTCTATCTCTTACCATCTCTGAGATCTGTACGTTCATACGGACAGACCGACGGACATGGCTTTATCGACTCGGCTGTTGATGCTGATCAAGAATATATATACTTTATGTGGTCGGAGATGCTTCCTTCTTGATTGTACATACTTTTGCACAAACTTATAATACTGTGTACCTACGGTACAGAGTATAAAAACTTTAAAGCTAAGAAAATCCTTGATTGAAACCATAAAAGTATGCGGTTTTTATACCCTGTTCCCATTGAAAATGGGAAAAGGGGGATCATGAAGTTGTGCGAATGTATGTAACAGGGAGAAGGAACATTTTCCGACCCCATAAAGTATATATATTCTTGATCAGCATGAACAGCCGAGTCGATATAGCCATGTCCGTCTGTCAGTCTGTCCGTCTGTCCGTCTGTCCGTCTGTCCGTCCGTCCGTCTGTCTGTCTGTATGAACGCGTCGATCTCAGAGACTATAAGAGATAGAGCCACAAATTTTTGCACGAAGGTAGATTTATGCTGTACGCAGATCAAGTTTGTTTCAGATTTGAAAAATTCCACCCCGTCCCCCTTTTATCCCCAAAAAACCTAGACCTCCTCTAGAAATCCTAGACCTAAATAGCCGTCAGATCCACAATTTTCAAGTTAGAGCCTCGTGGTTTAGTATACATCAAGCTAGGCCCAATATCTATCTATTCTGAAAAGTACAATCAGATCGGACAAAAAACACCGGAGCTTTAAGCGAAACAGTTGAGCTGATAAGCGCACCCGGGGGGGTGTTGGTCAGGACTAGAAAAAAGTGTTGCCTACATTTGGGATAATTTTGTCAAATTCAAAAACAATTAAATGAAAACAAATGAACAGGGTATTTTGTGGTCGGGAAACTCGACTGCAGCGCCCTTACTTGTTTAATAATCGGTTCTAAAAAAACGTAGTTTTCTTCGGTTTATCTTTTATTTCCCAATCCTTCCCTCTACCAATTAAACACAATTCCTGGTAATTGACATTTATTTACACACACAATAACAACAAATTGTAGTACATATATATCTACAGATAGATACCACTTGATAGAATAGACTTTTATATCCATTTCTAACGATATTTACATTAAATTAAACTTTTCTCGCTCCTCAATTGTCCCTTCTTTGTGGACGTTCAAACAGCAGACCAGCCAATTGCACCTGCTGTTGGGCATAATAACTGATGGGTTGCTGTTGTACTCCTCCTGCTGGAGAGATGCGTACATCTCCCTCGGGTGTGACCGATTGCCGTACCAACTCCCTCAAACTAGCCGATATTTTGGCCGTCCGGAAGCGTGCCTCATGCTTACGCTGACGACCCTCCACAAAACGCTGAGATTGCCTCCTCTTGCGCTGTATATCCTCCTTAAGTTGCTCCCGTTTTAGACGCTCCAATTGCTGTCGCTCACGCCAGTGTTCCTCATGCTGTGCCTGCTCCACATAGTTGTCGTGCTGCAAACGCCTCAGATAGGATTCCAAGAGTTGGGTGCGCAACTCGTCGGCACGGCGCAATCGCTGGGTAAGTCGCATACAGATATCCCGTTTACGTAGTGTGGCGTCCAGATGCTGTTCCTCCTGCTGAACGGTGACAGCCTCATTGCGTTTCAATTCGTCACAACGTCGCTGGCACAGCGACATATCCCGCTCCAAACGGAGGGCAGTCAATCGCTGTTTAACCGCCTCATCTTTGGCATCAAGGGCACCGCGCAGACGACGCAATTCGGCCAAATCACGCTCGGCCAGGGTCTGCAGACGGGCCTTGGTCACCAGATAGTCCTGGAATTGTTTGTCATGAACGGCTCGCTTATATTCCTCGACTTGTTCACACTTGAGCAATTCCCGCTCCAGGCGTTCGTTCTCCCAGTATTTCCTGGCCAGCCAGGCATGCTCTTTATCTGTGGCCTGCTGACTCCGTTTGGAGGCCATACGGTTAAGAATCTTCTGATCATGCGGGGGAATCTGTTGATAGGCCGCTTGTATAGTGGGAGCCAAGCAGAGATTCGCCATGGAAGCGCAGAGGGAAGTGCGTGACATTTTGGAGGATTGAGCCTGATTGGAGGAGGGTAACAGAGACATGTTGTCCTGGGATTTGGATTTGCCTTTGCCGGTAATGGAAAGAGCCGGAGCATCGGTGGACAGTGGGCCAAGTACAGTCTGGAAGGGAAGAAATATCTCAGTTTATTTTCAACTTTTGCCACGCCCCTACCTCCTCATATCGATATTTTTGAACAAAAACAAGGCAATATATCGTTAACGAATATTTTTTCGAGGCTATATATCGGATATCGAATATTTTTCTTATTCTATATATCGAATATCGTATACTTTTCCGAGTCTATATAACGAATATCGAATATTTTTTGGTGATATGAATGATTCAGGTTTTCGAATTCTTTAGGTGCTTCAAATCTCCCGATCTTGGATCCCAAAACGAACCTTCTCTGCTTGGAACCAGGATTCGGTTCGATGACTCACTTTAGTCAGTCTTGGTTTTGGTCAGAACTTTCTCAATTCATAACCATATCCAAGCTCGTCATTCGAAGATTTTGAAACGAATAACAACATAAGTCAAGTTGTGGCAAAAGAAATCCGAGTATTTAAGATTAAGGGCCTATTTCTCATCTTCTGCATAGCTGTTATATGTCACATAAATTAAGATTTAGCTCTGTTATTTGTAGGATTATGTGACAGTAGTAGATTAGAAAACGGCCCTAAGAGAATTTTCAAAAACAAACCCATAATGAATGAGGTCCATTCGGGAATTGGGTAATTTATAATATCTTCTTTAACTGGTTGCTTCCTTCTCCCTAAACAAATGTCTTATTTTAAATCGAAGATTCCTTGAACCAAGCTTAGATGCCAAACCTTTGGTTTGACAAGTAATAGAACCGATCACTGAGAAGTTATCGATAGACATTTCAGCTGGTTTGAACCCCCGAACCCAACCTTTTCGAGAACTTCAGAAGTTTGCCTTCTTGATATTTTGGAGCTTTGATTCCACTAAATTACCTTAATGACAAATTTATGCTAAAGAAATTGCTTCTTTTTGAAAATATCGATGTTATCGATACTCTTTACCTTAAAATATGTATATCGAAATATCGATATAGATTTTTAGAAAGTATTAGAAAGGTCGGTTGAACGGTCGTTGAGTTATGAGCAAAAGAGTGTTCGTTATCGCAGCTAACTTTTTGCAAGTTTTATTTCCTGTAGGAAAACGATTAACCAAACCGCTTGGTTTTGTGGAAAGGACATCGGCACTATTTCTCAGCTGGAATAAGCGGTTCGGTTTCGTTTTGGTTCGGTTCAGAGCCGGATGGCATACCTGGTATGGTTCCACTGGCTCCTTTAACAGTGGAAGAACTACTTTGTTCCCAAGAACAACACATCCCAGCGATGTTGCTAGAAAGTGGCTGCCTTTATGTCCGCTTGACAGCTTTCCTGTTCAATTATCCTTCAGCTGTATATTCACTTATCTGCAATCTCATAAAAGTTTCTCAAATGAGATATCAGACAAGTGGAATAGTCAATGAAAAGCTGTACGAGAAGTGGGCTGTCAAGTTTTCTTATGAGTTTTTTTGACAGCCAACTTACAATAGAGTCTATACGGACAGTCGGACAGACGGACATGGCCATATCGATTCGGCTGTTCACGCTGATCAAGAATATATATACTTTATGGGGTCGGAAATGTTTCCTTCTCCCTGTTACATACATTCGCACAACTTCATGATCATGATCTATTGAATAGACAGAGGGTTTTTTTTTGACCCATCTCATATGAGATCTGGATAAGTGAAAATACAGCCTAAGCTTTGATTTTCTAGTATTGAAAGTTACATAAATGAATATGGTGATTTCAAAAACCAATAAACCAATTTGGATTTCAAAATATTCTGAAGCTCTTTCGAGAATTGCTTTGCTTAAGGTAAACTCTAAGAGACTTAATCCACTTTTTGGGATCTTATGTTGGTAAGCATTTTTAGTTTTGAACAATTTAATTAGTTCTAGTTCATCTGAAGCATTTGGCGTGCTGTCAGTTGTTCGGGAATATGCCAGCGGTACTACCAGATCGGTATCCGTACTTTCTAAATATCGGACACAAAATGGTCGTTAGGTTGTTTCTTACTGGGAGAATCTTTTGTTTCAAGAAGCACATGGCAGACCTTCTTCAGTTTTAAGATGCTTTGCACTTAATTGGAACTATCAAATTATCAATGACTATATAACACAAGTAGCAAAAATTCGAGTAATTTGACTATCAAAAAATTATAACTAAGACTTGATTTACACGGTGAAGCAAACTTCATAGAGTTCTCTATGTAGGCGAGAGAATCACTTGAGATTCTAAAACTTTCAATTATAAAACGTATTCATTTTACCTTGAATATTTCGCGTATGAAAGTAAGTATAAGTCTGAGTCGGTGACCTTTTCCATCAGCCCTGGATTATTCTTGCACGGTCAGCTTATAGTGATTAACAGAAAAATAGGTAATGATATACAAGGATATTCTGGGTATGGGTATGAAGGATTTAGGCTTACGTTACGGTCTTATGTATGGCATTTGCAACGAACCAGAGCAAAATTAGAATGGTCCATCCGAAAATCCTAGTTACCGGATCTGAATAGTACCTGAGAACCAGGGCAGTTCATATGGTTGAAGATGTTATCAATAAGCAAAAGGCCAGTGATGGTAGAATTAATTTGTATAGTGCATTACAATATTGATGACTACGAATCTTTTTGTGTACCGAACCTTTTTACGAAAAAGAAAAGGAAAGCATAAATAAAAGGTACGGTTGAAAGTCAGGAAGAAAATTCAGAAGAAACATAAGCCCAACAGTATCTAAGTGCATTGGTTCTAGACTGGTTGGCAGTATAATTTGTTTCGAATCAGATAATTTGAGGTACTCTCTCTTTGAAACGAAACTTATGGTTGAAGCTTTGTTAATAATCCCAAAAACCTTCAATCACAAGGGTTCTAAGAGGTTAGATTTTAAACCGATACCCTCTATATAAGATGGATTTTTGGAACAAAACGCACTTGGTCAAACAAGAGCTAAGAACTAGGACCGGGACAGGTTCTTAAACTCATTACCTTCTTAGTGATATATGAAAATTTTGCATTCAGTGGGAACAAGGACAACTAAAGATTCGATACTGAACCAACTTGTTCCGAACCAATTATTATTATGATTTTATTTAATAGTTTAACAATGTTCTGTCTACACTCAGAGAAAAAATAGAGAATTTCATACTTGGATGAAGAATTTTTGAGATCAATAGTTCGATAAGATTGAAAATTCTCGATCCAAGAGCGAAATTCTTGATCCAAGTATGAATTTTTGATCCTGGTTTTCTTCATCCAAGAGCTTCAATACTTGATCCAAGTACGAATCATTCTCAAATCAAGCACAAGAGTTCTTGGATCAAGTGCTAAACATACTCGTTTTCAAGATTGCTCAATTTTGAATCAAGGGCAAACAGCAAAAGTCCAAAACCGAGAATGTTCTTCCTATTATCAAGAGCTCATCACATTCAAGAGTAAGATCATTTACTCTTAAATCAAGAGCTTCACAGATTCCAACCATACAACAATTCAATATCAGTAGATTTATCCATTTTGTTTAAATTTATTTCATGGAAAACTAATTGTTGAGCCATGTTGCAACTTTTAGCCGGCTTGAGGAATAGACACCTCAAAGCAGCATCAGTCCTTCTGTGCCAACCATCAGTCGAACAGAGGTCTCTCCATGCCAGCAATGCCATAGCAGGTTGGGAATTCCAAAGCAACATGAGTGTTAAAATCCATTACCCCCACATCCCTCTCCCATAAAATACAAAACTGTAAGAGCAGACTCAAAGTTATTCTCTTAAATGTGCTTGCTCTCCTCTCTCAGTTTCTATAGCTCACTTCCCTCGCCTAAAATCACCAAGCTAAGTACGCATTTAGCTCGACTTCAAGAGCAAAATTCTTGAAAAGTTAAGAACGAATAAATATTTTTTCAAGAGCGTTTGTTCTTAAGTTAATTCGTTCTACTTTTTTCTGGGTGTACTTAGGACTAACAATATATTATTTTTTATAACCAACAAGGAATTAGAGCAAATAATATGATAGTACTTATTATAGTTTAAACAAAGGTTTCGGACGGGTTCGTGATGAGCGTAGCTGGTCAGGCAAGGCTGCAGGTAAATTGGATACAAATTTCTAGAAGCGCGTTGTGGAACAGCAATATTTATACTAGATACCAAAGCGATAGAGTCAATTTCCCCAGAAAAGGACACTATGACAAATTCGGCGGTTATTAAGAGAAGGCAAGTTGATAAGGCGTAATCTGTCCTCGTAAGGAGAAAGATGGGTTGAAGGATTCCAATTTAGGCCACGGAGAGCGAAAATTAAGAACTGTTTTTGGACAGATTCCAGTTGATCTTGGTATTTTAGATAGTATGGAGACCAGACACACGACCCATATTCAAGAATTGGTCTCACTAGAGCAAGAAGAATTACTCAATGTAACAAGTTCGAAAGGCAATGCTTGAGAGGCTTATTTATGACTAGTTACATCAACGATGGCACCAATAGCTAGTGAAGGTGAGCGAGTGTGTAAAATGTTAGAGAAACAACTTTTTCATTAGCACAGCAGGTACACACACACTACCCGCTGCACCACTGTTTGGCTCTAGGGTCAGCAACTCACCTGTAACAACTTGCAGTCCCGTAAAGCAACCCTTCCTCCCTGCTGCTTCTGTCGAGTTATATTCTTCAGTTTCGCCTCGTTTTTCTCCTCCTCCTCCTTCTCGTCCCGCCGCTTGGACTCCACGCTACGCTGACTGCCGGCACTTTTCGAGCGCCGGCTCTTGCCAGCTGTGGAACCACGACTCATAACCTCCACCGATCCCCGCCTGCTGTGTGCCGATTTCACTTGCTCTGGCGACTGGGAAGCTCGACTGTGACTTCGTTTTCTCTCTCGAATCTGCAACTTCTCCAACACTTGGATTTCCTCATCCAGTTGACGCAGCTCGTCGCCACGGCCACTCCCATGGTGGCTGCTGCTGCTGTTGCTGCTATTGGTATGCGAGCTATAGCAATCACAATGACAGATATCACAACAACTGGACACCAATTCCAGTTCCTCCAGCAGCTGCAAATGTTCTGCCTCCAGTTTGGCCTTACTTTTACAGCGAGCCTCGCTCCGACCACGTCGCTTACGTTTGGGCGTCATTCGGTGGCATCCATTCGATTTGAAATATATTTAAAATTTTATTTTTTGGAGAGCTCCATTGGGTGCCCGATGTTGCAACGCGGAACAGTAAACCCACATTCCGCAGCAAAAACATAACGTTTGTTGTTTACTTTTTTATTGATTGGCCCAGACGTTGCGTTGCCCAGGACAACGGCCCGTAACTATTTTGTCTAACACTTTGGCAGGGTTTTGTGCGGCTGAAGGTATTTTTGGATATTGTTGTTATTTTTTTGTTTCTTTTGGGTTGCGGAAATTAGCATGTCAATTAGTAGGGAAAAGTGAAAGGACCAATAAGGAATTCTGCCACACGCCCACTTTTCTGCGGAGAAACTTTTTCCCATGGCCCCGGGCGAAAGCATTGAGAAGTTTGTTTGGAGGTTTTTTTTGCAGCTTTGAGGAAGCATTTAGAGATTTAGACCTGTTAGTTGGGTAACACTGGAGTGTCAGGGACCTTAATTTAGGTATTAAGGTTGCAATTTACGAGGTCGGATACAAAAGTTACGTGACTCACGCCTAGTAAGTATAAATAGAAACACTTTCGCTTTAATTTGAAACTCAACAACAGCTGTTCATCAACATGTTTTTGATGCACAAATTGAACAAATTTTTTTTGTTCACTTATTATGTTAACTTATTTAGGGGCCAGATAAACCTCTTGAAAAGGTTCGAGGAGCTCGATTGAAAGAACTTTGCAAAAAATTGACAACAATCTTGTTGGCAACACTGTTTTTGTCAGCTCAGCTGTTTTCGGATCACATATTACTGTCAAACATGTTCAGTTTGGTTTATAATTTAATCAGTGTTTGAATTGTTTACTATACAGAATGCAAAATGCTCTGCACTTGCTGCTGCTCCGAATATGAAAATAGCAGACTCAATTCATTCTTAAGCACTATAGCTTTGCTCCGTGCTGTCTGGAGTTATGGCAATAGCAAAAAAAAAAAAAATCTGAGCAATCTGAGCAAAACAGGCATCGATTTTCAATTCTTGATATACTATAGCAGTAATTATTGCTCAGTCTGCTCCCAATAGTGCTACGTATAGCTGCTATCGTAGCTGTTTCAAATTGATTCCTAAAAAAATATGAGTATTATTTTTTTGAACATACAGGGTTGCCCAAATTCGACGGACCCATGTTTTTTTTTTTATAAATCAAAGAAAAAAATAAAAATTTGGCGGTTGGCAATCTTAATCATTTAATTTGTTTCAAGTAGATTTGTTTACATCAATTTTTGAATATGATATCTCTCAAATGGCCGCCTCTGGCGTTGATGGCGTATTGTGCCCTTTTTGCAGCATTTTCCATCGTTTTCGCCAACATTTCGGCCGGAATAGCGGCTATTTCTTCACGAATGTTGTCCTTGAGCTCTTCTACGGTCCTTGGCTTGTTAACGTAAACCTTTGACTTCAAATATCCCCACAAGAAGAAGTCAGGCGGCGTCAAATCGGGCGAACGCGGTGGCCAGTCCAAATCACCACTTTTCGACATCAAACGGCCCGGAAACAATTTCTTCAGAAAATCGATTGTTATGCGACTTGTGTGCGGTGGAGCGCCGTCTTGTTGAAACCAGAACTGCCTCATACGCTTTCGACGAATAATTGGCATCACAAAATTGGTCATCATGTCGCGATAACGCTCCTGGTTGATGGTAACAGCATGGCCATTTTCATTTTGGAAGAAAAACGGCCCAATGACCGTTTTCGCACTAACGCCGCACCAAACTGTGACTTTTTCGTCATGAAGAGGCACTTCTTGAATCTCCTGAGGATTTTCAGTGGCGTAAATACGGCAATTTTGCTTATTTACGGTCCCATTCAATGTGAAATGGGCTTCATCGGACATGATAATTTTGTTTTCACAATTGACTTGTTCTGTTGAATGTAAATTTCAACTATTTCAGAGCGCTCGCGTGGCGTGTATTGTTCCATGGTAAAAATCTGCTTGGACTGACGCTTCAAACGCGGTATGTCATTAAGCGATCTGACATCTCTGTCAAAAGTTATGGCGTTGCCAGATGGGTCCGTCGAATATGGACAACCCTGTACTTGTACTTTAGCTACCCTTATCATCGAATCAAACAAAATTGAGCCCGTGAGTTCTTCAGTACCATCGCAGGACCTGCGATTCCCCAAGATGTACTAATAAGACTAGAAAAAAACAGATCTGAGCCACTCTGTTAAGAGCTGTATTGAATTTGCAGCCTACGGTTTGGTAGAACTATTTTGAGTAGCAACTATGAGAAGCATTTTTGGGAGCATGACATATTGAAAATCGGTGGCTGCCTTGCAACCTCCAGATAGTATTTTGATAGTAGCAAAAATTAAAAACAACGAAATAGCATAGTATATTCAAACACTGAATTTAACCATGAATCGACTTACAAACAAACAACGCTTGAAGATAAGTGAGTTTTATTATCAAAATTCCACTTTTTTATCGGAAAATTGTGTTCAGCGACGAAACTCATTTCTCGTTGAATGGATACGTAAACATACAAAATTGACTAGCCGTATTTGGTGCGAAGAGCAGCCAGAATTGCAGAATTGCATTGCCAGAACTGCCACTACAACGCATAGAAGGAAGCATCTCCGGCCACATAAAGTATATATATTCTTGATCAGCATAACGAGCTGAGCTATCTCCTCCGTCATATTTAAAGCAATTGCAGTACATTTGTCGGAACCTGCCGGATCGGATGATTATACCAAATAGCTATCACTCCGTATATACCAGTTTTCTATGCTTCTCCATGATTCTGTAGAGCTTGGTCGAAAACTGGAATCTATATGGTATAAATAGCTGCCACAGAAAAGAAGAGTCAGAAAAGTAGTCTTCGTGGGAAAATCTTATTTTGTTTTCAATGTAAACCTTCTTTAAATTTGCATATATTATATTTATTTTATAAGCTTTCTCACAATTCTTCAAAGTTTTGTCAACATCGGATGACCATAGGTTATAGCTGCCATAGGAATGATCGGTCGAGAAACTAATTTTAGTGCGAAAAGCTATTCTGTTTTCATTGCAAACATGTCCAAACTCCTTATTTACTATTTTTCTAAGCTTTTCTATGATTCCACCAAAATTTGGTCCAAATCGGACATCTATATAGTATAGCTGCCTTAGGAAAGTAAGGTTAGAAAAATAGGCTTAATAAGAAAAACTTTTTTGTTTTCAATGTAAACTTTTTTAAAATATATTGGCATATATTTATTTTTTAAGCTTTTACACAATTCTTCAAAGTTTTGTCAAATCGGATGGCTATAAGTTATAGCTGCCATAGGAATGATCGGTCGAGAAACTAGTTTTAGTGAGAAAAACGTTTTGTTTTCAAAGAGAACGCCTCCTAACTTTGCATTTCTTAGTTTGCTATGCTTTCCCATGATTTTACTTAGTCCAACTCGGGCATCTATATAGTATAGCTGTCAAAAAAAAGTAGTCAGAAAGTAGTTTCCAGTGAAACTGTCTTTCAAATTAGTTAGAAAAACGTTTTGCAAACTTCGGCTGAGCCAAAGTTAACTTTCCTCTATTTTTATACCCTTGCAAAGGGTATTATAATGTTGCCCAGAAGTTTGCAACGCATAGAAATATTCATTTCCGACCACATAAACCATATATATTCTTGATCAGGATGACGAGCTAAGTAGATTGAGCTTTGTCCGTCCGTCTGTCTGTCTGTCAGTTTTAAAGCTATCGAGCAAAAATTTTGCACAGTGTCTTCTTTTAGCTGCACACTACTAATATGTCGGAACCGACCGGATCGTATGACTGTATCTCATAGCTCCCATAGGAACAATCGGTCGGAAAACTAGTTTTAGTTAGAAAAACTTTCTTCTTTTTAATGGAAACGTCTCCAAACTTTGTAATCGTATGTTTTCTATGTTTTTTTATAATTCCAACCAAGTTTTATTAAAATCAGACAGCTATATGGAATAGCTGCCATACAAAAGATGGGTCTGAAAAACAGTCTTAGTTAGAAAAACTTTTTTGTTTGTAATGGTGGCATCCTGCAATTTTGTATTTGTTTGTTTCACATGCTTTCACATAATTTATCAAATTGTTGGCCAAGTTGGATGACTATATCATATAGCTCCCATACGAAAGATCGGTCGGAAAATGGGAAAAAGTGTATTTCTTGAAAATATTTAAGCGAGCACTTGCAAGGGTATAAAAACTTGGGCACAGACGAAGTTAGCTTAGCTTTCTCGTTTATCAACAAAAGGGCTTAAGAGAAGACTTATTTAGGTAATTTTTGTTAAAATTATCAACCTCTACATGTTTGGATTAAATGTAATTATACTCTGTACCGTAGGTACATAAAGTATTATAAGTTTGTGCAAAAGTATGTAACATCCAGAAGGAAGCATCTCCGACCCCATAAAGTATATATATTCTTGATCAGCATCAACAGCCGAGTCGATATAGCCATGTCCGTCCGTCCGTCTGTCCGTCCGTCTGTCTGTCCGTCTGTCCGTCCGTCTGTCTGTCCGTCTGTCCGTCCGTCCGTCTGTCTGTCCGTATGAACGCACAGATCTCAGAGATGGTAAGAGATAGAGGTTAGACATGTATGGGACATATGCTTCTAATGTCTGCAGGCAGATCAAGTTTATTTTCAATTTTGGCCACGCCCCCTCCCGCCCCCGCAATTTAGAAAAAACGTCATATCTCCCACAGTTTTGAAGATAGATGGCTTATTCCTTCTGGACATATTTAGTTATTAGGATAACTTATCGATCCGCCAAAGGAATGAAGAAGATCGGATGAACGGTTTTCGAGTTATGATCAAAAGAAATTTTCTTGGTACAGAGTATGTTATGGTCGGGCATGACCGACTTTCTTTCTTGTTTTTTGTAACGTTCGCTAGTTTTTGATACGCACCTTATGATTGCTATCCTTGCGCTAGTTTACGTCTATTAAAAGACATATAAGATTTTGATTCCACAGTGGACTAACACTAGAGGAGATTCTCAATAGATTCCTTTGTGTTTCTTCACATAATTTCCAGCAGTACGAAGGGTCCGTACAATATGGAATAGGAAAGGTTCTTCCTATTAACCATTTCTGGAAATATGTTACTCATACAAGATTCGGATGGACCAACCCATTAAAATTGACTCAATTATTTGATATAATAGGTGTACATATGTATATTTAAATGTTAAGTTATATGCAATAAATAACATACCATACAATTCCAATAACAAGTTGCCTAAATAGATGTCATTTTTGAAAGTTACGTTTGTTTTTTTGTTGTTTTCAAGTTTGGGAAATAATCTTAGAGACCGAGGATAACAATGCTGCTGCTGCTGTTGTTGTTGTTGTTGTTGCTTAAGTGTTTTGCGGTTTTTTGTTTGTTTTTTTGGTATATATACAACTAGCTAATAATTTACACACAAATTTACAATACATACAAGTATACTTTTGTTGTTAATACTGACAACAAATCAAATTCAATTGGATTTTTTTTAACGAGTTTTACGTCCTAAGTAAGTAATATTGCTGTTCACTTTGAGGTTAGTTTGAGGTTTTCTACGAACAAATACAATACAAACAAGTGCCTATTCAAAAACTAAAGGTATCGAGGTAAACGGAAGAACTGGACACGACGGCTCCAATTGCAGCGAAGTGGCAAAACAATCCGCTGAGGCATAAAAATCGCCCAGCGTTTCCATAACTTTGCCCAGAGCAAACCTTAAAAGAAATGTAGAATTATAGAAATTATTGAAAGTAATTGGGTTTTCCTTTTAGTTTACCAAATTTTGGGACAATTCGGATCCAATTTGGCTGCATCCTTGAGCAGTTTCTCTGCCAGTCGCGGCTCGCCCAATATTAGATGTGTCTCGCCCAAGGCACGCAAAGCCTCGGTATGATTGGGATTGGCGGCCACGGCATTAAGGAAACATTGCTTGGCATCACGCCATTGCTCTAGATAAACATGCACCTGACCACGCTAAAGGAGAAAGATATATATAGTTTAGAAACAAGTTCCTTGGGGATAGTTTTCCTTGGCTTACCATAAACATAATCTGGTGCGACAGCGGATAGATTTGTGAAGCCTCGTGTATGCAATTTAAAGCCTCATTGGGCTGATCAATGCGTAAATAAACATCTGCCAGCAAAAGCCAAATCTAGAAAAGATCAATCAAATCATTCAATGTTGGGACTGTTATCTCCTCTCTCCGCTTACAACACTCACCTCTATCTGCAGCATCCAGGGTCGCCGCGGTCCGGGTCTTTGGGTAAATGAGCTCAGTGAACTGGCCGCTTCGCTTAAAGCCTGCTCCACACGAGACACTGCAGCCAAGGAGGCAGCATACACAGAATCTTAAGAGGGGCAAACACATTAAATTAGTGAGATTTGACAAAAATTCAACACAGAAACTAAAGTGCACGGCATAACAGTAAAAGTAGATGCTATAGAGAGTTGCACATACCAAAGAAAACGGAAAATAAAAGTAAGAAAACTACAAAAAGATTAAGAATTTAACAGGCAACTCATCATGCCCAATTAGATTCTCAGTTTTGATTCTTAGAATTAGCAAGTTGAATAGAACATGTAGAGCAGAGGTCGGCAATGGTAGCAGCAACGTCGACAGAATGGTATCAGCAGAGAGCTTTAAGCTTTAAAGCTGCCTTTCAAAGAGAACAAAGCAAAAAACAGAAGCCTTTGAAAGCTCTCTGGCCGTTTACTATAAGTGAAAACGAATATTTTCTGTTGCCAATGGCAACTTCTCTGCTTCCATTGACGAACCCTGATCTAAAGAATTGAAAAAAAAGAACTGAAATAAGTGATGTAGACTTAAGTGTTTGAAGGTGGATCAAGAAATAGCTGACAATCGCTTAATGAAATCGATAGCCGTTGCAGCTCAAAGGACCAAGCCAAGCTTCTATCAATCTTTTAGAGTGCGTGCTTCAAAAAAAAGGGGCGATCTACACAGTTTAAGCCCGTCTCCCAATGCCAAAGTTTCAAAAGCTGTTTACTTCACTTTACTGGCGCTAATAACTGGTGAAGATGATCGCTTGTGTAAGCGATTTTAACGAAAACTTTTAAGTCAAAGTAGTTTTTAGCCGGCTAAAGCTTAGTACTCAAACAAACTTAGTTTTAAGCTAGCCAAAATGACAGCCTATTCCTCTGGGGGTCAGCTTAAGGTCCAGTGTGACTGTTGAACGGCAAAATACTACGCTTTGATAGCAAAATACCACCAAATGTCAAACGGTCACACTGCATGGTGTTTGCTTACATTTAAATTGATATATGTACGGATCTCACCACATCGCATTATTGAATTCTTGTGCAGTTGCATCCAAATTGAATGCACCTGCATCCGTGACTTTTCGATTAGCGACTCGACAGAGTATCGATAATTTTTGCCTATCGCTCTACGGATATCCTTACAAATGTTGCCACTACCCCTTAAAGGCTGATTTCCAGGACAAATAAAATTTTATGTCACGAAATTGCCAATTATTTATGTCAAGTAGACTAAAAGCTCTAGTGGGGGTCACAAAGTCCTAAAGCTGCCGAATAGTAGGGTCACACTGATTTGCCGACCTGTTGTATTCAAAATTTGATTATCAAATTTAAGTTCAAGCGCAATTATAAAATCCCCTCACGGCTTTCCAAGTCGCTAGAGATACCACCACAAATATGGGCGACCTCGTGAATTCTGCAGCTGCAACTGATTCTTGGCAGATACTCAAACTAAGAAGGTTATTATAATAGAATTTAATAAAAGGGTCGATTTTATATGCTAGTTTATTTATTACTTTTTGTAACTTTTAGACTCTATATTGCTTCCAATTTGTTCGATGTTGTCCGAAAAAATGTGCAGCAAGTTATTTATTTTCAGTTTAGTTTCACCAAGTCGGCTGTGCTTGCAATCCACACAATCTATCGGTGTGGCAACCCTACGCATATTTATGTTCTCTTCTGGAAATCAAGATAATAAATGAGACTCAATAAATTGCTCATCAGCTGCTCAAAGTTGGTTTTTATACTCTGTACCGTAGGTACATAGAGTATTATAAGTTTGTGCAAAAGTATGTAACATCCAGAAGGAAGCATCTCCGACCCCATAAAGTATATATATTCTTGATCAGCATCAACAGCCGAGTCATGTCCGTCATGTCCGTCTGTCCGTCTGTCCGTCTGTCCGTCTGTCTGTCCGTATGAACGCACAGATCTCAGAGATGGTAAGAGATAGAGGTTTGACATGTATGGGACATATGCTTCTTATGTCTGCAGGCAGATCAAGTTTATTTTCAATTTTGGCCACGCCCCCTCCCGCCCCCGCAATTTAGAAAAAACGTCATATCTCCCACAGTTTTGAAGATAGATGGCTTGTTCCTTCTGGACATATTTAGTTATTAGTAACTTATCGATCCGCCAAAGGAATGAAGAAGATCGGATGAACGGTTTTCGAGTTATGATCAAAAGAAAAATTTTCTTGGTACAGAGTATGTTATAGTCGGGCTTGACCGACTTTCTTTCTTGTTTTATATGAAGTTCGACATAAAAATTTAGTTTCGTGCGTTCTGGAAATCAGCCTTTAAACAAGAAAAAGTTTAGCAAAAATATATTAAAATTTATTATCAAATAATTGATTTAAATTAGTTAATGCTTCAATTACCACTAAATCCAGTATAAATTTGATTCATTTTAGCTTAACTATTTTTCAAGTCAAATTTAATTTTTCTTTTCAAATTAAATAGCTTAAAATGCAAACTTTTAGTCAATTATTAAAGGCATTTGAACCTATTTAAGTGCCAGCTGATGTTTATGCGACTATTTTCCTTCCATTTAAATTTATCTTGGGATATTTAACTATCATTTAAAGTTTAATTGGGATTTTCCACTTCAATTAAATTTTTAATTGGAATTTCCCTTGCCATTTAATTTTCTATTGGGCCTAGTCAATATTAAATTGGGATATTTATTAATATTTAATTGGGTTAATTGGCTCAAAAAGCTTCTCAAACATTGGCGTTAAACTGTAGGTCCCATTCTCTTGTGCGAAAGTTAGAAGCACACAAGGCAAGGGATTGAGAGGAACTCGGCTTGGCCCTTTCAACTTTTTATGGCCAAGTATTAATTTTAGTAACCAGATAATAATTTTTTCGTTGGCAAAATAAGCATAATTAGGCGAATCTTATAAATTTTAATTTCTTAAAAAGGGTCTTAATTAAATTTTAAACTGGCAAAGAATTTGAAAAATGTTTATTTATCTTAAATAGAAGAGTTAGCGTGAGAGCATCATTACTTATTGATACACCTTCGTTTGTAACGAGAGAGAAAGATTCAAAGCGAAAGTTTTGAAAGAGAGAAAATTGTTTATGTTTATATCCTTGCAAGATTGTTGTATAACTAACTAAGCTATAGTTTATATAGTATATATTTCTGCCTGTTAAATACATTTTCACGACTTAAGTATACCCATTTAACTCTACGAGTAACCGGTATAAAAATAGCCTTTTAATCCCAAGGAAGCGACCTTTTCTTGTATTCGGGAACAGACACAATTTTATTTTTCTCTGGGGAGTATCACATTCTTAACTCTTATAAGAAACTCTTTTTAATCCCCAGGTAGAATTGCTTTTTTTATCTCTTCGAGCAGACTTCCTCCTCTCCCAGAAGGATCGCTTTCTTATCGCCCAGAGTTGTCGCAGAGTGACACACTTCATCCCAAAGAAAGATAAGATACTTACGGGAAGACTCGCATTCTTATCATTCGCGATTTGTAAAAATTATGTTTAAAGTTCTCAAATGATTTTACCTAACTAAAGAAGTTCCTAAAGTTTTGATTCAGACTAATAAAATGTTTTATGTTTCAAATGCTTATTAATCAAATACGAAAATATGATGCTTTGACATATAACCGAAGGATCTTCACAGCTGAGATATGTCGCTTTTGCTGGAACATGATCGTAAGCCTGTAAAATAATATACTGAAACTTTCTCATTTCACTTGACGACTATGAAAGATAACAATATGAAAATTCGAAACTATTTGGAACGCGATACAGGGGTAATTGTTGCAATAGTTCCGGTGAAACCTAACTCCAAAGAAGTCACCTGCATATATTACATTCTAAGTCAACTTCAGCTTTAAAAATGACGAAGGAGACAGCATACTTCCAGGGTTCTTGACTGCGAAACTGCGCTCAAGAAACTATCAAAAGCGTTAAGCCAAGCTTATGAAATTTCTATCAGTTTTTTAACTTTTTAAAATTTCTATGGGACATTCCAAAATTTTTGTAAGCCTGGAAAACTTCAATAATTTAATTTTAAATTAAAACGTTTCAATTTTAAGCTTTACAAACATAAATCAAGCCTTGATATATTGCTTAAAACGCTTCTACTTTACTAAAACTGGTTGGTGCGCTGCCAACTTGTTTAAAGGAAATGCTAAAAGCTTGCCTTAAATCTTATAAATTTACCAAAATGCTTGCAACGTATTATAAAAAGCAGCCTTTGGCTTTTCAATTGGACACAACTTGTGTCAATTTTATCAATTAATAATAATAATAATAATGTTATTAAAAGGCGTTAGGTTTATCAATAGTGGTTATAGCGCTGCCAACCTAGTTTTATTTGACTGAAAATACTGCAAAAAGGATTTTGAAGTGTAATAAAATGTTGTCAACTTCAGGGAAAGTGGTTGAGGGGCTGCCAACTTGATTAAAATTGACAAAAATACTGTAATAAATTGATTTTAATTTAAAGAAATGTACCAAGACCCGGGTAGAGCTACAAAATGGGATGACAACTTGTTTTAATTAAACTTAAAATTTAAATGAATTGTCTCAAATTGTTATAAAGTTACCAAGGCGCTTTCAACTTGATTGGAAGTGGATTTGGGTGATGCCAACCTGTTCCAATTTAACATAAAATGGTCATAACTTGTCACAAATTTAGACAAAAATATCAAATCAGTGGTAGTTCTGTATCTTAAACGAATTTAAGCGCTGCCAACCTGTTTTAGTTTCTCTAGAAATAGTATAAACTTGCATTAAATGGTAATAAATTAAACAAAAAGCTGGCAATTAGTTACAAAATTCAAAAATGTTGTAAATTGGATGGTAATCTAAATAGGGTGCTGCCAACTTGTATTAATTTTTTCAGAAAATGCTAATTAATGGTTCCAAATTATCATTAAATATACTCAAATGTTGGATTTTGGTTTCAAAATGGCCTCAAATTGAATGAAGTAAGATTTTGGCGCTGCTAACTTATTTTAGGAAAAGCTTAAAATATTCTTAAATTGCAACTAATTAACATAAATGCTTGAAACCTAGTATAAAAAACTATTTCAAAGAGAATTTGAGAGGTGTTAACTTGATTAACATAAATCCATATGACAAAATTATACCAAATCGTTCTGAACTGCCTGAGAAGCTGCCAACTTGTGTCTTAAACCTGTAAACCTTGTTCCTCCGAGGTCCTAAAACTGACTACCTGTCTGAAATTGCTTTAAAATGCAACCAATAAATCCTCGTAAAAAAATTCTCAAAACTTTCAATTTCGCCATGCAAGGGTATAAAATATTCGACTAGCCGAATTCTTAATATTTCTGTTGATCAAAAAAAGAAGTATCCTTTGGAAAGACTTACAATGTTTTGTTTTGGATTTTTAGTGTTTTGGTGTTGGATTTTATTTTGTTTTTGTTATTTACACACGCACACACACACACAGAGAGAGAGAGAGACACATTCCGCAGAAGTTGAGGATATATATATATATATATATGGAGTAATTAGTTAATTGGTAATGGATATATACAGAATATATAGGGATTAATCAATTGACACATACATGAGAAGCCATTCAAAGTTGCCATAAAAACAAAAGTTCCAACTTACTTGAATCCTTATCGGACATTTGCGACGAATGGGCCAAATGTATTCCACTTTTGGTATCTGAATGTTTCTCCTCCTCGACTAGCAATTGAGCCTCGTAGACATCCCGCCAAACGGCCAGCATATGCTGCACGGTGGCCAGTGCTGTTTCAGCATCCTCCAGATGCAATTGCAAATGGGCCTTGACATGCAACAGTTGCAAGTTATCGGGAAACTCATGCAGTGCATCCTCCACCACACCCAGAGCCTCACGTGGACGCCGCGAGGCGGTAAGTAACAGAGCAAACAGATGGAGGCAAGGAGCATGCTCCATGCGCAGGGCCAAGGCGAAACGTATGTGAGCCAGGGCTTCGTTCAGCTGCTGGAGCAAAGCATATTGCAAGGATAGATAGTATTCGGCCAAATGATCATTGCCATCATGTTGAACAGCTCGCTCCAATGCCTCCAGCGCCAGTTTATGGCAATGATCACGTTCGCTTTTGAGTGTGGACTGTATGGCCAGCTGCTGATGGCCTATACCCACAAACAACTGACTGCGCGAGGGTCGCAGACCTGTTTGGCACAAAAATGAAAAGATTAGCAGACTCCACATTTCACAGTAGCCAACAAAACTCACCCTTCACCTCTCTTTTGAGCGCCTGCTGGGCATAGTCCAAACCCTGTTTGACCGTCTCCAGGCTCTCATAGCACAATCGTGAGGCCAGTAAACAAGGCAATGGATCACCCGGTGTTAGCTTTATGGACTCCTGCAGTACCCTTAACGCATGTGAATGCTTCTCGGCGGCCATTAAACTCAAACCATATTGACGCCAAACATGCTGCTCGCCGAAACTGAATTTCAGAGCCTTCTCAAACGATTCATTGAGCAACTGCACCAATCCCCAACGCACTGTGGCCAGGGTCAACAGATCATAGACAGCTGTCACATGCCCCATGGCATGTTGTCGCGCCTGCTTGAACTCAGGACTCTGCGACAACACCGTGTCACGTACAGCCAAGGCCTCAGCTATCAGCAGCAAGAGTATGACCTCCTCCTGTTGATTTCGGGGCGAGAACTGTTGCCGGGCCGCATATTTACGTGGCTTCCAGAGACGTTTGGAGGCACCGCCACCACGAAGCGTACTACCACCAGATTTGGTGGTAAACGGTGGTGCATAAATGGTACCCGAAACTCCTCTCAGCAAAACCTCAGCCAACTGACGAGACAGAGTCAGGCGTAAGGTTTGTGTGGCTCGCGTTTCAATGGCATTCAACATGATTCGATAACGCTCGACGGCCACCTGAAGTTTGCCCGTTTTGATCAAAACAATGGGAGCACGTTGCAGCGCCGTCTCTAGAATGGCGCCCATGCGTCTGTTTACCTCCAGTGAGGCATTGTTGGTGGGAATGGTGCTGCTGATGGCAAAACTGGAGGAGGATGGCTGCACACTTGATGAAGTATTCACATTGAGGGTAGAGCCCGCCGTGGAATTGTTGGAGGAATTGCTGGTGCCACTGACAATGTCATATTCCTGCAAATAGAGCAGGCCCAAGTCAGAGGCACGCTCAAAACAACTGATCTGCAGAACGAAATGTTCAGAAATTGAGTCTAGCAGAGAGGAGGGTGAAGTACTCTTACCATTTCGGTATCCTTTTCGGCCTTCTTGAATTTGGATGTGGGCTTGGTGGACTGCTGTTCCAGGCACAGACCCTTAATGGCATACGATTCAGCCAAAATTTTCAAGCTACGTCTGTTTGGATGAGATACAAAGTTCATTAAAAGGAATTGGGTACTGAAATTGGTTTGAAATGCAGAGTTTTTGTTCATCCTTCCAAGTGAACTTTGGCCCTCTTGGCCATTTATCCACACTATTATTGAAATTCTCACTCACAAGGTCAGTTCCTTTTCAGCCAATGTGTTTAGTTCCGCCTTGACAAAGTTATCCAAACTTTGCTCATACTCTCCGCAGGCAAAACACAATTTGGCCAGCAATAAATATGCATCCAAGGCAATGCCCGCCTTCTGGCCACTCTCGCCCAAGGCCAAATTCAAATAACGACGAGCCTCCGACAGTCCACTCTTGGCACGCCCGAAATTTGACTCAGCAGCCCAGGGATTCTCCTCCAAATAGCTCTCCAGACGCGCCTCGCCCACCAGAAAATTGGCCAGGCATTCTGTAAGGCAAACAACACTAGATCAGTTATGTATTAATCCCAGAGGCCAACTAGACTCACCATTGTGTGGCGAACCCGTCTTCAGTTCATCCGTCAGCTCAATGACCCTTTGCCATTTGCCCTCACTGCGGCAACTTTCGATCAGGGCCTCCGTTTTGGTAGTATTATTACGCATACTTCGATTGGCCATGACCGCCACCAGACGGTTTTCTGTGTGCGTGTACTATTGAGCCTGTCCGTGTGATGTGTGTGTGTGTGTGTGGGGGTGTAGATTGAGCTTTGCCTGTGTGCTTTAATTACAGCATGTTTTTGTTACTCTAATCTAATTAGTTAATTAAACGAGACAACAATTTAAACAATTTTTCGCCTTTTTTCCCCTTTTTGCTAGTCTAGTGTGACCAGCCCATTGAAAGCTGAAAAATAACAAGTAACGAGCCATAAGTCACGAGTCGCGGCTATTTTAAGTTTGTCTTAAAACTTTTCGATATTGTACTAAATATTTTGATTTGGGTTCTTGACTATTTTGGTTCTGTTTATAACTTTTCATGTATCGACATTTCGATTTGGCTTGGTGAATATTTCAATAATAACATTTCGATATCACTGTTACTAGCAGCGTGGCGCATTTTAGAGCAGCACTGTTAAGTGCGATTTTCTTCAGTTGAAAATTTGTTGTTGTTCGGTAAGCACGCGTTTTGCGCCCCCGCACGAAAATAAAAAATAAATATGCGGCATTTGATGAAGTGAACATTCAAAAGAAAATAAACTGTAGAAAACCGTCACAAGTGTTAAGTGAAAAAACCCAAATGTTTAAACATTTAAACCAAAATTTTAAAAAGTGTTCAACAATTAATATACTGGAAATTTGGCTTAACCCAAAGGGCAGGGCCCTGTGATTCCCTTTAGAGCTTTAAAGGTAAGTGATTTTGCCTTTAATTTAGCTAAAAGCCTTAGTTCCTTACATGTGCGCTCTCGTGTGTATGTGTGTGTGTGTGTGTGTGTGTGTCTGAGTCGCCGTTTTCAATGCTCAGCTGTTTAGCTCTGCTGCCTCCGCCGCCGCCGCCACGCCGCTGCAGCTCTTGTTGTTGTTGTGAGAGAGAGAGAGCGGGAGATAGACCACTTACATGTGCTATATGAAAAGTGAGAGTATTTTCAATCTACTTTTTTATAAGGCAAAAAAATTGGCATTTACGGCTAATTGGCCAGCCAGTTGCCATCTCTTTTGCACAACTGTCAGCAGTTATTTCAAGTTCAATTGCAATTTTACGCTCCATTTGAATGTCCCCCACCTCCCCCGCTCTAACTTTAATCGCGTGCCTTGTCAAGAGACGTCAAAGTTAATTGCCCTGCTTTTTTTGTTGTTCTCTTCCTCTTTCTCTTTCCCATTTCCATGTGAATTGGTTCGACCCATTAGCGATTCATGGCATGTTCTAACAATAAAAATAACAAATTATTACGTAAAGTAAACATTTAAATGCACATTAAAATAAGCGCGAAAAAGTCATTAAAGCTGGTTGTGCTCTCCTTCGGCCAGACAAATCAAAACAAAATCCGCCTCTAGAGTGGTGAAGATGGCGGAGGGGGGTCGGGGGTGGCAGTGTGGGTGGCGTGCACAGCTTTCGGCGATGCTTTCGGTTTTGCATGTTTATGACGTAATGACAATAATTACTTGGCAGCGAGCGAGAGAGGGAGGGAGTACACAGAAGCAACGGCAACAGCATGACACAGCTGCACAGTGGCTCATAAGCTAACAAACAAAAAAATATGCAAATGTGCATTTTAATTGGCACACTGGTTTTAATAAGCAAAGTGTGGAAAAATTTTAAATTCAAGAAAATCGTTTAAAAGAGAAGCTATGAAGATTTTTTTTAAAGGTTTACGAAAATATCCTTATCGGAAACCCACTAAATGGCTTTTATAATAGACATTTTAGGATTTTAATAATCACATAAATATAAAAAACTCCCCACAACCCAAATTAGGGTCTGCCAGCCGAATTTGCTAGTATTTTTTTACACAGACCCAAATCGATCTTATGAACGTAAATCGGGTGAAGTTTTAAGCGCTGGAAAACACAAGCACAACTTTGTGTTCTCTCTAATTGGCCTGGCCTGGCCTTAATATTAGGGATGCAAACCGATCGGAAATAAGAGCCGGTTCGGTTCAGTGGTTCACAGAATTTTTATACCACAGGTTCGGTATATTTCATGATTTTTGAACTCAATTGAACTGTGGTTTTGTTTCGGTTCAGTGGATTACTCTAAATTTATTATTTATTTCTCTTAAATCTGCGCTGAAAAGAACTATTTCCCAAATTTCAAAGAGAATAAAGTCAAAAAAATGATAAAATCGTTTATTAGGTTCTTGGATCAGCCGAAATTCTGTCAAATCTCAACACTCTAAGTCTGTTCTTAAGTATAACGAGTCGATTTTTTCTTGTATATGCGCCGAAAGTTATTTTTCGAACTGTGGAAGCTAAGGGAAGCTAAAATCAATGTCAAAAACTCATTTATTTTCTAGGATCGCTTTTATTTCCGCAGAAAGCCCACTTTCAAAGATAAAACAGTTCGGAAAAGACCTAAAACGGTATTTATGTGATTGGATCAGCTGAATTTCTGTGCAATCTCAACACTTTAAGTCCGTTCGAAAGTGAAACGATTCGATTTTTTCTTGAATCTACGCGGAGAGCTATTTTTCAAAAACCCATTTCTTTTCTAGGATCGCCCTTAATACCACTCGATAGCGTCCCGAACTTTGTTAAAATTTGCTTGGAAGGTTATTTTGCTAAGTTTTTTTCACGATGGCCAGTCCGAAAAGTAGACAAAATAGTATTTCTGTTCAAGGATCCAGCCTTAATTTTCGCCGAGTCTCAAACCTTCAAACCCGGTTTAAGCTAAAAGTTCCGAAAGGCTTTTTTTCAATGTTTTGAAGGCAAGGCACTGTGCAAAAACGTTTTAAACTCATTTCTGTTCTTGAAATAAGGGCAATTACACCAAATCTCAGCTCTTTAGGCCCTTTCTTCAGTATATCATCGCGACTTACCCTTAAATCTGAACGGAAAGTCATATTCTCGGACTTTAAGAGTTGCAGAAAATCCGAAATGATGTCATTGATCGCACTTAATATTAACAAATCTCAACCCTTTAAGCCTATTCTAAATTGAAGGTGCTAAAGCTTGAAAAACCATAGCTCTACTTGTCTTCTGAGTTCGAACACATTAAAAAGTATTATATCTGCTTTTAGAAGTTGTTAACCCCAGGATTTTATTTAAACCTACTCTATTTGGTCGAGATAGTGCCTAAAATTTTCCCAGACCTTTTACTTCAATATTAAAAAAAAAAAGATTTCTAAAGTGATTATATTAATGTTTAAATTAATATCAAAATTGAATTGCTATAGAACATTTGAATTGACCTTAATGATTTCACTTTAGAAGCCGTGCTCCTGGCTAAGGTTAGATTTAGCTAAAGTAGCAGGACGGGATAATGTGAATATCAGAAATCGCTTAGCAACTTCCAAAGAAGCAATGACAGGCATATTAAGGGGTCCCCGGTCTGTGGAACTGGTCTAATTCTTGCAATTCAGTAAAAGACTGTTTCCAAACCATTGTCAGTTCTGAATTGGTCTTAAAAAATTCAATATACATATTTTAATAATGGTTCTGATTAATTTTGATCAATAATTTTGAAATAGGGGAGTGCAAAATTCCACTCTTGTTTCAACGCTTTATTAACCACAGTGCCTTAGTCAGTTTTGTGCTGGTGCATTGCCAGCAGGTGGTCGCTGGGGGAGGGAGGCGGTGATAATTGATGCTTGATGAAGACTTTTTTGTCTTCTTCTCCTGCGTTGCTGTCGCCGTTTCAACTGCACACACAGACATAAACATACATTCCGCTTAACGGTATCCCCATGCTTTGTACTCAAGCCTTTAAGTGCAAAAGCCGATGTGGAGCAGACACAGAGAGAGGAAGAAAGCTGGCTGTGGGGGTGTGTGGGTGTAGATGTGGGGCAGACGCCAAGACTACGCACGAACAATTGTGAATTGAAACGGCAGGGGACGAGGAGGCTAAAACTGAAACAATTTGGTAAATGAAACAACTTGGAAAAATATTTAAAGCGACTTATGGTTGGAGCTTCAAGTTTTGTTTACTTTGGCCTCACGTTTTTGTTGTTGCTGTTGTTTATGTAGCTTTATTTGCATTTGACGCGCTTTGTATGTGTTTTTTAGTTGTTTTATTTTGTTTATTTGCTTGTTGCTTTTTGGCAGCAGGTGACCCAGCAGAAGCAGCAGCCGCCCCCAGCCGCATCTCTCCCCCCCCTTTCATTAAGCCGGTGTGTTCTCCTGTGCCTTTGACAGCTTTTTGAGCTTTTATTTTTTTTTTATTTTTACCATTTGCCTTCAAGTCACGCGCACTTTACTACTTGGCTTTGGCACGTAACTCTTTAATACATACATATACATATATACATTTTTTTGTTACTCCCTTGATTATACCATTTTTCGCCCCACCCCCCCACACAGCCTCTGTTTTTATGTAGGCATTTCTGTGAATGACGCAAAGATGTCAACGGTTTTAGTTTCGCTTGACTTTTAAAGAATTAGCAAAAAGCTTCTTTTGACCTGCTTTATGCCAACGAAAAAAAAAATATATATATATGTGTACAATCGCTTAGAAATGGATGTTTGTTTATGCAGTACACAAGTTTGCTGCATGCCAAAAGATAACACTGAATTTTGTAGTAACTCTCAAGTCAATTACCTTTCCTTTTTTTTGTGGTAAGGGGGACTTTCAAGATTGTTAGACAGTTGGCTAAACAATTTTGGCATTTCGTTTTTGAGATTCGGCAGCCACACTATTTTGAGGGGTTGATCTTGGTTCCACTGGCTAATGATGTTGAATCTTTCAAGAAATGGAATGTTTTGTTGTTGTATGTAAGCCAAACGGTCAAAAAAGTTGCGAAATTTGCAGTCTTCGTACGAGTTAAAGTTATCACATTAGAGGTGAAGAGAGAACGGTCAAATATACCGCAATATTTTCCAGGGATGCAAACCACTCGAAAATAAGTACTGGTTCGGTTCAGTGGTTTGCACAGTTTCTAAACCGCCGGTTCGGTTCATAACATGGTTTTTGGAGTTAAATGAACCGAGGTTTCGGTTCGGTTCAGTGGTTCACAAAGGCACATTATAAAATATGATATCGGTGAAGTGGCTATTCGATCATTTTTGAAATTTGATTCCTATAATTCATTCGAATATCTTTAAAATCCTTAGAGCAATCTGCAAAGATTATTATGTCGGATTCCCAGGACTCGTCTATCAGTTCCTGGAGGAATGCCCTGATTAAGATTGAATTAAGGTTAAGAAGTACCACAGAAAATTGAAAATATTGTCTAATGAAAAAACAAATTTAGATTAATGACAGGTAAATTAAGAGATCGGCGGGAAATCAGGTTCAGGTTATCCTTAAAAGTTATATCGATCCGACAACGCTAAATGTGTAGAGGGTCAATCGAAATGTTTGAAAATTATCTTCGGGAAACGATTCAAATTTCCTAATTAATCAAAATCGAAAGCAATTCCCGTTAAAACTCGTCAGAGAACTGAACCGAACCGAACCGTTTTTATTTGTGGTTTTGGGTTCGGTTCAGAAATTCTGAAATGAAGCCGGTTCGGTTTGCGGTTTGGTTCACTAGCGGGAATAAGCGGTTCGGTTCGGTTCAAAACCGGTTTGCATCCCTGGTAAATATCGATTTGCAACCAGTTAAGACTTACTTATAAATGCAAAGAATCCGAGCAAAGCTGGGTATTCAACTAGTTTTTAAATATAATTTGCATTTCAAGTATTTTTTAAATTTAGTAATCCCTGGCAAATTTGTGTAACATTTGCATAACATTTCCAACAATTTTGATTACATTTTACAATATTTGATTGAAAAACTGTGCCATAAAGAATTTCTCTCATATTTTGTGGCTATTTTGCTGGGTCATAAACAAGTGCCAAGCATAAATATTTATATATATATATATATTGTGTGGTATGCACAAATATACATCCGAATCAAGGCAAAACTCGCACTCGCTCACGCCCACCACAAACATTTCTGTCAGCATCTCTCGCATTGTACGCCCTTTTCTTTTTCTTTTTATTATTAGGAGCCACAACGCGCGACTATCAATAAAGTTCGATTTCTGTCTATGTCAAACTCTGTGAGTGTGCGTAAGTATGTTTCTGCACTCATAAATCAAGTTAAACTAAACACAAAAAAAAAAAAAACGAAAGAAAAAACAAATAAATTTATGTTTGGCCACGTTTACTTCGCTTTCTGCCAATATTTTTCCTGGTTTTTTTTGTTCTTCATGTGAAAATGCTGGCTCGGCTTTATACCGCCGCCCTCCTCTGTTTTTTTGACGACTATTTTTACCTTGCTTTGTATTTGCAATATTTCAAGTTGAAAACTTTACTTGTGTTTTTTATTGCTAAATATTTCATAGAGATTTTTCATGGTAAGAGAAATGGTGGCCTTCCTCTCATCAGATTGTTGTCCTTGCCGCGGAGTGTACAGAATTTTCAAAGAATAACTTTGAGGGGGGCTTTTGTTAAACTAACGAATATTTTAGATATAAAGTTTAAGTAGTTTTGGAAACTTTATGATCTAATTCAGTGTTGTGAATCGAATAGAATCGCTAGTTTGTACTCTTAAAATTAAGAAAGTTAATAGTTTTGATGGAGATATATTCCAATCTAACCGCTCCGAACTTATTTTGAGATTGCTTAACAAATATGACTGTTATATTTAGATACATTTTAAGCTAAGATAGGAGATAATTATAGAAACTGACAAAGAAACAGTCGACATAGCGAAATTACACATTATTCCAATGGAATAATCGGACGGAAAACTAGTTTTAGCAAGAAAATCATATTCTTTTTAATGGAAACGTCCCAAGACTGTGTATTCCCAGGTTTTCTATGCTTTTTTATGGTTCCGCAAAGTTTGGTGAAAATCGGATTACTATATGGCATAGCTGCCCTACAAAAGATAGGTCTGAAAAGCAGTCTTAACTAGAAAAACTTTTCTGTTTTTAATGGTAGCATTCTGAAATTTTGTATTTCTTTATTTTACCTGCTTTCGCTTGATTTTACAAATTTTTGTCCAAATCGGATGACTATATTATATAGCTCTCATAAAAACGATCGATCGGTAAATGGGTCGTTGTGGGTAAAAGATTAAGTTTGAAAATATTTAAGCGATTACAGACGAAGTTAGCTTGGCTTTCTTATTAATAATCTTCGCTGTTTAATGATTCGTCACTCACGGTAAAAAGGTTTGAAATGCGTTTCTGACTCTTCGTTTCGTTCGCTCTTTCTGATTCTATAGTATTTAGTGGTGCAATCAGACTGTGAAAGACTTAATTCTGGGCCTGTTACTTAAATAGTTTTACACCTCGCTTCCTTTCCCATGTTAAACCCTTGGGATAATGTTTAAATTCTGTCTGTATATAAAAATCTGTAAGAAATATTAAGAAATTGGATTAGATTAAGGTATTTAGGTTAAAAATGTGAAAATTTTTGTCATGCAAATCGTTTATAGGCTTTAAGATGTGTGATCACAGTGAACCTAAGGTGAAAATTAAGTCCTATATATCGAATCTGATTTGCTTAAAAGTTTCATAGCTGGTGAAAATGCATTGGTCTACAGTCTTGTCGTCAAAACTAAAGCTCAGACATTTGAATTAAGTCTTTCAGATGGTTTTAACATATAAAAACGAGTATTATCTTGAAGTTTTAAGCCATTTCGGTTCCGGCTGGTCCTGATCTAAATCATAAACTTTTATTGATTTATTTCAAAAATGGGCACTAAAGTCCTTAAGTCGCAGTACTTGTATTTTGTTTGCATTCAATTCCGTTTTGAGCGGAATAACAGGCTGAGCGACGAGGTCGCCGAAGTCAATCGTGTTCCTCTCGTGCTTAACTGTCGACTATTTGACAGAGAAGCACAGAAAATCAAGGAAATGTCCTGCACTCAAAAGTGCTCACCAACACAAGCACATTTTGCTGCCCTCTCCAGTTGAACGTGTTAAGCTTTGCGTGCAAAAAGCACTCTCTGAAAGCCATGCAAAGAGAAAAATAAGTTGAATCAGCACTGAACCAAACAACGAAACATCATCATGCCATGTTTATTCCGCATTGCTAGATAAATTGTCAGCAATATTCAAATGTTTTAGCTGCTACATTCTAACATCTTTAAGCTTCAAAATAATCACATTGTATTAAACAACTCTCAGCAAACTTTTTCAAAAATATTGCGCTTGTCCAATTTTATTTTCATAAATGACATCAACAACATTTGAGTGCGAAAATGCATGAGAATTTATGACAACAACAAATGTTGCCTGAATCAAATGGCAAACTAGCAAGAAAAGCGAATGAAAAGCTGGCGCTGTCCGTTTGTCTATCTGACTGTCTGTTTGTCTGTTGGGAGGCGCAACTAAAAATACGAATTTATATGCAAAACAATTTCGGCTTTTGCTTGAATTTTAACTTTGTGCGCCAGCAGCAGCAGCTTCTCACCTACTACTCCTCCTCCTCCTCCTCCTACTCTTTGCACATAAATACATATGAATGTATGTAGGTATGTACATAAAATGTTGTATGTTGTTGCGGTAAAAATTGAGATGAGAGCGTGACTTCGAAACTGAGCCTTAATAGCTTACTTTCCGCTCACATTGTCATCGCTAGTTCCCCATGCAACGGTATACACAGATGACATTTTGACTTGCTCCACGGTCTCCCACACGGCTGGAGTGCTTGCTTGTGTGTGTGACTTTTGTATTTGTATTCATTTGCATTTTTATGCGTTGCCGTCGCCGTCGCCGTCGCCAGTTGCTGCGGTTCGTGTTTTACTTACTTTACATATTTTTTGGTGAATTTCCTTGGATGGCCTCCCCTCCCCCACCAACTCAATTAAAATTTCACGCAGGCTTTAAGCAAAATAGCAACTGCGTAACTGCTTTTTTTTTTGTATACAGAAGTATGATCACATTTTTGTTGGTTTCATATTAGAAGCCATAACGAAATGACCTTGACCATTTCTCATTTACATTTTGAATGAAGATCCATGAATCACAGACAGCAGGCAGGGGCAATGTGTGAAGTTTTAACTGTTGAATAGAAGTTTATTTAACAAAAACTATAAATAAATTCCAAAATGTTACACCAAATTACATCAAATATTTGACATGTCTCGTTGTAAAATTTTTACATCCGAATAAATGTCCGGATGTAATGTAAAATATTCGAGAGAAACTTCATTAAATACATCATCTATGGCAGTGTTCCCCAGCAATGACCCGAACACTTTCGGCAATTCACACCGAATGCTTGCCGAAGTATGTGTGAGAGTCAGAGAGCGACAGATAGCCTCTCTTCTTGGTGAACCCTGATCCAGGGTATACTTAACAAGGTAGCAGCACTTCCTCTCTCACAGATGCCTACACATATGAAGAAGAAGCAGAGCAAAATTGAACCACGGAGGTGCATCGCTCACAACTGTTGTACACAGACTGACGTTTATGCATTCTTCATTCTCAAAGAGGGCGAGAGAGAAAGCGCTAATTCCTTGTTAATTATTCCTTGCCCTGATCTATGGGCACCATAGTAAGACCTGAAAATCGATAGTGGTCTACATCGAGATATTTATTGATACCCTTCAGTTCGGGTCAGACCTGAATCATAGCTAAATCAGAACTGAAATGGAAGGGCTGGTACTGAATTCATGGCATCCTTTATATGAGTTTTAGCCATGAATTTAACACAGGCATGTCCTTCTACGTCATGACCTCTGCTGATTTTAGGCATGATTTCAGGGCTGAACTCATGGGCGAGTTTCATGGAAAGTACTGAAACATGCCTGAATTCAGGCATGAAATTTAGTTATTCCCTCTGCTCAGGTCTGAATCAGCCCTGAAAAATTCAGCACTGCGTCGTAGAACTGCAGGGTATTTACAATTTAATCGAATAAAAATGTTGCTGAAATTCTCATTTTAACCAATTTTTGACATTTTTTGTGGACTTTCAACACTGGATTTTGAATTACTACGAACTTATCGTATCAAACTATTTCTTGGCCTTCAAATAAATGTGCCCAAATGGTTTTACGATTTTTTCGTAAAACAATTAAGTTATGGACTTGTGGCAGAGTCTTTGCATACTTCCAATATTTGATATATTTATATATATTATATTATATATTTTTCTGATCCTATGATCCATTGGGTTTTGATCAATGGTGTTTGACAGGAATTTGTCCCTGCTAAAACTTGGTCACATTATAGTCGCTGTCTTGGTCACTGTTGTAGTCACTACTTAAGTCACTGTTTCGACTAGAGATGGGCGCGTGTCGAATATTTTCAGTACGACACCACTCTTACACGAATACCGTGTTTAAAACACGCACGGTCAATGATTTTCTAAGCTCAAAACGACACGAAAATCACGAATTTATTCAATTTGAAAAGAATCATTCAAAAATAATTATTTCAGTGGCGTAGATGGGGGAATTAAGGTGATCCATCCTCCAAATTGAGTTAAAAAATTGGAATTACAGAGGCAAACTTGTAGATAAATAGAGACTAAACTACTTGATTTCATGGTGTAAAAGAAATGATGAAAGAAATAAGAAAACCCATAATAAAATGTTAAGTGCCCAATAAAAAAATCTCAAATTAAGAATTATGCCCGATGTCTAATCTTCTAAATAGCTGTCAGATAAACTAAAATGAACAGAGTAAATTTAGACGGCCCTAAAACTTAAACACCTTTGCAGAATGCTATCTCCACCACTGATTTATTTATATTAATATTTTGTAAACTTCTCCAAAACTCCGTATTTACCAGTTTTCAATACTTCTCTATAATTCTGCCAAATTTAAAATTGTCATAAATTTATTTTAGAGGCTTTCACACAATTTCTTAATGTTTTGTCAAAATCGGATGACTATAGGTTATAGCTGCCATCTGAATGATCGGTCGAGAAACTAGTTTTAGTGAGAAAAACTTCTTTGTTTTCAAAGCAAACACCTCCAAACTTTCTATTTCTTAGTTTGCTATACTTTTCCATAATTCCACTAAGTTTGGTCGAAATCGGCTTCTCAATATTATAGCTTTCATACAAAAATAGTAACCTAAGTTACCTTTCATCTTATTTTTAGCTTAGAATTAATATTAATGTTCACAACACTTAATTTTGTTTCTCTGGACTTAAATGAGAAGAAATTAGAATTCGAAATTAGAAAACTAAAATATTTATTAAGGGCCGATTTCTCAACTTCTAGTTATCTGCTAAGTGTCACATAAACTCAAATTTTACTCTTTTTTTTTTTTTTGTTTATGTATGTTTTTTGTTTTTTGTCTATGTAGAAGATGTGATACTAGGCTAAGACTAGATTTATACGACTAGGCAAACTTCATTAAGTTCTCTTAGTAGCCAAATATTCAAGGCAAAATGAATACGTTTTATAAATAAATATTTTAGAATCACACCTGATTCTCTTGCTTACTAGGAGAACAAACTTCATGAAGTTTGCTTCACCGTGTAAATCCAGTCTAAGTATTTTTTTACCTGCTGCTTCGGCTGTCTTTGCAAAGTCAACAGCGCAGCCAAAGAAATCTGTTGCAAAGACAATCTTCTGACCCCACAGTTAAGCCTCCATAAAAGAGCTTCGCTCTTGTAATCCCTGCACTAATAGCTATCTAATGCTAAAATTTAAATCTAAGCACTATATTTCTTAAAACTTTTACCTAAACTGATATCTTGTACTAAAATACAGCAGCTAGGTCATTTATATCTGCCGCCAGTGTACTCAACCGATTGTCGAATGGCGCCAAGTTTAAAACTGGCTAGTTTTTTTTTTGCTCACTTGAAAAGAAAAGAAAAGAAAAGTTAAAAAGTGTGACCGTGTTGAAAATAGCTAAAAAATAACAAACAGCAACAATGCCCTCTGCTTTAAACGTTATGCAACACTGCATAAAGCCACATGCTCGGTCTTTACATCGAAAATCTTGAACTGAACGGCACGCGACGGAAGAGAAAAAAAGGTAAATTATCATAAAATTCCTGCCTTGATGCATCCAAATCATCGGAATCTTCTACATAACTCTAGATGGATTCGGCAGCGCTCAAGAAGTTGGTTATGGATATCAAGGAAATCCAAAGTGATATAAAGCTGATCAAATCGGCTCTAAGGATACCGGCAACATCTGCAGCCAACCAGCAGCAGCAGATACAACACCTGCAACAGCGCCCGGTCACCATTTCACCCATCGTACCGCCGCCGCTGGCCACGCCATCAGGAGCTGCTGCCTCCCATAATACCAATTCCAACAATATGTTGGTGGTGCGTGATGCCCCCCGTTACCGCACTCATCTGCAATCCATTCAAATTGTGCGAGAAGAACAACCCACTTCGGTCTCTTCTACATTTGTGCTCAATGATAGTTCAGAAATTCATCCAATTTTTGCACTTATAAAGAAACAGGCAGCCTCCACGGCTACTTCACAACAACTACAGCAACAACAAGTGGGCCTCAGCTCAACATCTTCTGCAGTTGTGGCCCCATGTAATTGCCCCAACCCCTGTCAGCAATCAACATCCTCACAAATTTTCTCCCAACATTATTAGCTTTAGAGTTCGATAAAAAAAAAGCGACAAAAGTCAAAATGAAAGTTTATAATTCTCTCTGGGAGAACTTTAACGAAATGTAAACAATTTATGTACGAACAAATGTAAGAAAAATAAATCCCAGAATTTTTATAAACGAAATAAAAGATTAATATCAAACCAAGTCGAAACTGAATGCAATTTAACAGTTCCTTCATGATACAATAGGTAAGGTAAGGCGGAGTCAGTGTGATTTCTCTGCAAAGTACCTTCACGTTCAGTGCTGCGTGTTCTCTTGAAGCGTAAGCTTTTGGCAGAGGTACGTATCACACTCATCACGCCTTACCTGTCTTGTTGTAACATAAGGTGGCGTATTCCCCACTCTCTCTTTGCTCTCTTTTGAGGCGCCTTTTTTGTTGTGTTAGTAAAAAACTTTGAGTGCTTTGACTCTCTGAGAGGCTGTCACCGCTACCGAATACTTCACCTTCGTCTTGGTACACTTAATACCAATTGTTCCTGTGGCAGCTACAAGAAATAGTCCTCCGATCCGAGCCGTTCCCACATATTAGTCAACATGTGCCTGTACAATTTCAGATACATAGCTCCAGTACTCAGTTTTGGATAGTAGCAAACGAATGGACGAAGAAAGTTGAATCAATACAGGGTGTATTTAGTTTATGCATGTAAATTTAACAGTTAGAAGAAAGCACCTCAGAATCTATCAAGTATATATATTCTAGATCAGCATCAACAGCCGAGTCGATGCAACCATATATTATATATACGTCTGTCTGTTCAGAGATCTCAGATTAGGTAAGAGATAGTGGTTCGACATGAATGGGACATATGATTCCTATACTTGCAGTCATATCAAGATTATTCTAAATATTTGTCACACCCTGGCAATTTGAAAATATATAAGGTTTTTCCCACAGTTTTGCAAATAAAAGGTGATTTTCTAGCAACTTTCTGTTTTGGTGTTGTCGTGTCACATGTTCGGGTTGGTCTATATTTTAAACATGAATCGACTTACAAACGAACAACGAATTAAATATTATTATTAGACAGCGAATTTTACATATTTTTTAACCGATTTAAATCCTAGTAAACTTGGAAAAATATTTATTTAAAACATTTTTATACCCTTGCAAAGGGTATTATAATTTTGCCCAGTAGTTTGCAAGGCATAGAAATATTCATTTCCGACCCCATAAACCATATATATTCTTGATCAGGGTGACGGCTGAGTCGATTGAGCTTTGTCCGCCCGTCTGTCTGTTTTTACGCGAACTAGTCTCTCAGTTTGGAAGCTATCGAGCTGAAATTTTGCACAGAGTCTTCTTTTTGCTGCACACTACTAATATGTCGAAACCGAACAGATTGGATGACTATATCTCATAGCTCCCATAGGAACAATCGGTCGAAAAACTAGTTTTAGTGAGAAAATCTTTTTTCTTTTCAATGGAAACGTCTCCAAACTTTGTAATTGTAGGTTTTCTATGTTTTTTTTATAATTCTACCAAGTTTTATTGAAATCGGACCACTATATGGTATAGCTGTCATTCAAAAGATAGGTCCGAAAAACAGTCTTAGTAAGAAAAAACTTTTTTGTTTTTAATGGTAGCATCCTGCAATGTTGTATTTGTTTGTTTCACGTGCTTTTACATAATTTTACAAATTGTTGGATGACTATATCGTATAGCTCCCATACGAACGATTGGTCGGAAAATGGGAAAAAGGGTATTTTTTAAAAATATTTAAGCGAATATTTGCAAAAGTATAAAAACTTCGGCAAAGCCGAAGTTAGCTTAGCTTTCTGGTTGATTCTAAAATTGCTTTCCTGATTTTAAACATCTTTAAATATCCTTTTGAATCATCACACGGAGCTGAACATCATCCAAAAGATATGAAAAGTGAGCATCATTTGGATAATTTTGGATTATGAAAGGTTATTTAAAACAAATCCATTCCAAATGTATATTTTTTTGCCCATTCCTGCGGTTAAAAAGTCAAGTCATGTTCAGTAGTTCCCTTTTCGCTGCATCACTGCCCACTGTGCCGGGTTGTTGGCCCCCCACTCGCTTACCACTAGCTGCTTGCATTGCGGTTGCCAGTGAATTTCTGGTTGTTAAAGTTTTAACTGTGTAAGTTTTCTGTGGCGTTTTTCTTTACCACACCCTCACCCCAAGCCCCTCTCCTGCTGATTTGCTGATATTGAAAATGCGTGTAGCTTGGCAACTGACCGAACTACATACATACATACATACGTACATACCATGCAAACGTACATATGTATGTACATACTATAATCTCCACTTTCTCGTTAGTTGTTTGACAATTTTTTGTAAGATAATAAAAAACTAACAACTTGTATTTTTAGTTTGTTAATAACAAAAGGCAACAGGTTCGTTGACCAGCCCATTGCAAACGTCATGATTATTACGAGAAATAATTCAAAAGCTCGCTGCTGGTCAAGGTCAGCTGTCTTGCACTAATGAGAGGCAACGAGAGCGCCCCCAGTTGACAATTGCTCCAACATGAATTAAAAATGTGCCGTGCAACAACAAAAGATTGCAAAACTCTCTCCCCTCTACAGACCACCACTCTCTTTCGTTCGCTCAGTTGTACAATTGCACGCACACTCTCATCGTCTCAATCTCACAATGAAATTCGGAACAGCGGTAAAAATAAAATATGCAGCTTGCTAAATTATTTAAAGCAAAATGTGCCCTGAAAAAAATGGAAAAAACAAAAAAAATATGCTTAAATTTTATGTCTATATGTGTTTGATATGTTTTTATATACTAAAGAGTCAATTAAATAGATAATTAATTGGCCCATGGGCTGAAATGGCCAATAATAATAATAATACCTGGGTATGGTAATTAAGACAAGCCGCTGGGGAAACGAACGGAACCATCACAAAGGATTTACAAAGCATACAGTGAAACCTACTTAAAATGAATTTACTTAAATGAATTTTATATTTTATTAAAATGAAAATTTATGATATTGATATATCTCAAATTCTAATCATGGTTATTTCGAATTAAAGCTTTAAGTTTAGGTTTAATATCGGGGAAATTATAACAAATTAAAGCCCTTAGTCTATAAAAAACGTGAAGAATTTCATTTAAAGCTGATTTTTATGCCATTTGGTTGTTCAATATAAATTTCTTGACACCTCGCGTGATTCTCAACAACAAAAATGCTCAGTAAGGCCTGCCATTTCACCATGAATAGCATCAACAGCCTTGTCCATATGAATATACAGATCTCGTAGACAAGAAAAGCTAGGGCAACCAATTTTAAGATGTACACTAGTATTGTGATCGAAATTCTTGATCCAAGTATGCATTATTAATACCGTGGATCTTGATTCAAGATCTTCAATACTCAAACCAAGTACTAAGCATTCTCAAATCATTACTGAATCAAGTGCTAAACGTACTCAAATTAAAGATTGCTTATTTGTAAACCAATATCATAGCGGTACATGGTCAAAAATCAAGAATGTTCGCTCTTGTATCGAGAGCTTACCAGGCTAAAGAGTAAGATCTTTTACATATGAGTTTTATCGACTTGTTTGATTTTTGACAAAATGTCCGTTAGCCTTCTCAACATCCAGGATAGATTATCAACAGACAAGAGGGTTTTGTACATCTGTACATCTAAAGTTGCTCAGACTGAACTGTTTCGAAGGCCTTACTGCGCATTTCATTAGTGAGCTTTAAGACGTTTGCGATTTCCTATTTATATAACCCAAAGAAGAATAATATCTTGAGAACAGCAAGAAACCGAAATTCCCAGATGCTACTTTAAGTTTTGTTTAGAATTCTTTTTATTACTTATTTCATAGAAAATTAAGTGTCGAAATATGTAGCAAGTTTTAGCTAAGAAAGCAATTATTGCCTACCAAGCTGCCTCTCCATGCCAGCAATACAATAACTGCTTGGGAATTCCAAGGCCCCAAATAAATCCGCTGGGTAGCTTCTCCCATCAAAAACGAAACAGTGAGAGCTGACTTAAGGGTAGTTTTCACAAATGTGCTATCTTTTCTCTCTCTAAGTTTCTGGTACCCCACTCCCCTCACCTAATAGCGCCAAATTGAGAACAAATTTAGCTCGATTATAATGGTAAAATTCGAACGAAAAGAATTTTTTAAATGCACATATAAATATTGAAATGTTCAATTTCAATTTCAAGAGCGAAAAGTCAACAGCGAATATATTTTTTTCATGAGCGTTCATGCTTAAATGATTTTTGTCTAAGTGTATCAATATTGCCAAATCGCAAAATGCACATATAATTATTTACTATGCAGGCTATTTTTAATTTAAGTTTCTTTTTAAATTTGATCGGATTTGACTACTATTTTATGTTATTTCTTAACATTTTACTACAAAAACAAACAATATACCGAAAATTTCGATAACATTTATTTGTACTTATTTTGAGGAGTGAAAAAATACAGACGGGTATACAGACAGCCGAACGACAGAGAGCCTTAATACAATTTTGTATATATTTCAAATTAACTGATTTTCTATTTATACTTGGTAAAACGAGACCCGTACCAAGGTTCAAACCAAAACCTTGAATCTAAATCTACCGTATATTTTATTGGTAAATATTGTTTGGAACCAGAACAAGTCTTATAATGGTCAAGCTGGTCTCTAAACTGGCTTTAAGTCTACTTATGGCTTATCCCCAACACTTTCATTCTTTCATCACTTGGCGGGTACCACTGTGCCGGCAGCGACGCGGCTTCGCGATGGTTGTTCGTTGTCGAGTGTGTGGCGATAACTTTGACAACGATAAATTGTGTTATTTGTGGTATTTGTGTGTGTGAGCTAGTCAGAGATATAGAGAGAGGGACAGGGAGAGCACCACAAGTTTTACTCGCATTGAATTTGAATCGTTTGCATCCCAATGGTGCTGCTGCTGCTGCTGCCTCTCCACTTGTCGCTGTTGCACCTAAAACCCCCGTACCAACTGTGGGCGGGGGGCGGGGACTAACTGCTCGTCGTTTTCATGTGCGCTTATCACATTATTTTGCTATTTATGGTTTTGCTTGCATTTTTTTTTTTTTGTCGCTTTTCTACTTGTTATGTGTTGCGGTTATTGTTATTATTGCTGCTGCTGCTGCTGCTGTTGTTGTTGCTGTTGTTGTTATTGCTCCTCGATGATTTCTGATGCGTTCGCCTGCCGTTTTCTTTGGTTCGTTCGACTTGGCCTTATCGCTCGTTGGGCTTGTCAATAATGCAATCAATTGTATTGTTTGATTAAAGAAATGTTATTATTTTGCGCTTGTGTGTGTGTGTGTGTGTGTGTGGATGGGTTTTGTGTTTCGTTTACATTCATCGTTCAATTGTTGCTGCATTTTGTGGCACAATTTGCGGTTGACTGAACCAGATTAGCCAATTTGTTTGGGAAGAATTTATTGGGGTAGGACTGTGAGACGTGATGTGTGATCTATCATTAATTTTATCTAATTTATGTATTTTACAGGTTTCTCCCGTTAGAAAAAGTAAAGTTAAGACTTTGCATTTATTGAAACACAGCTTATCCAACGAGGTAAGTCTAAGACATTTAGAAAATAGTAAAACGAAATTAACCGTTTCAAATTAAGAATATTCAATCATTTTTGAGCATAGAAAACTGTTAACTGTTACAACTGAAAACGGAAATAGTTTCGAAACCATATAAAAATTTTGTTTTTTCGGTTTTTATTCAACTGATTATTCAACTGATTCTTGTTAATTTCTCAATTACTTTGCTACCATTTTTACCGTTAGAGCTTAATTTTTGTACATAACTTCTTAATTAAATACTTTCTGTAATTCTGCTGGTGTCAAGGCAGGTCTAACGCCCCTTAATCCGTCGTTAACGACAGGTAATGCATCACAATGCATGAACAATAGTGTGCACCTATCACTACACTAGACTAGGGTTGCCGATTTATTTCAGAATATCAAAATCGATAATATTAAAAACCTAAATTTATATTTTTAATATTGATATTTGTATCTAGTCTAAAAACCGATATAATTAAAATTGAATATCGATAATATCGCATATCGATAGTATCGAAGTTTTCCAAGGCTTTAAAAGAATTTAATAGTTCGATATTTTAAAAAAATAGCATAAGAATCTAAACTTTTTATATTTATATGCGATATATCGACTTTAAAAGCCAATAGTATTGATATCGAATATCGATCAAATCATTTGTCGATAGTATCGATGTTCTTCAAGGCTTTCAAAAAACTGTATAGTTTTTAAACAACGTTTGGGGTTGCCGAAAAAATATCGATATTTGTAAAAAAAATAGCATAAGAATCTAATTTTTCTATATTATTATTATTCGATATTTTATTCGATAGGGTTGACGATTTATTTCAAATCAAATTAAATGTCGATAGTATCGCAAATCTCCAAGGCTTCAAAAAACTGAATAGTTCTTGCAGAAAAAAATACATTTTTCGATATAAAAATATCGATATTTAAAAAAATAGCATATTAATCTTCATTTTGAATGCTGATAGTTGAGATATCTAGTCTAAAAACCGATAATATTGATATCGAATATCGATAATATAGCATATCGATAGTATTGAAGTTTAACAAGGCTTTCAAAAAATTTAATAGTTCTTAAAGAACCTCTAGGGTTGCCGAAAAATATCATTTTGATATAAAAAATATCAATATTTAAAAAAAAAATAGCATATTAATTTAAATTTTCGATATTGATATTTGATATATCGAGTCTTAAACCCGAAAATGGTAAATGATCATCCTTTGAATGATTTGCAGCACCGTTGGATAATTAAGGGAATATTTAAAACATATTCAGTTCAAATGGATCGTTTTATAACCTTGCAGAGGGTATTATAAAATTGTCCGGATGTTTGTAACGCATAGATGGAATCATCTCCGACCACAAAAAGTATACATATTCTTGATAAGCACGACAAGCTGAGTTGATTTAGCCATGTCCGTCTGTTTCTATGCCATCTCATCCGAAAGTTAGAAATCTATCTTTACCAAACTCTGCAGGAAGGCTTTTAGAACAAATGCGGGACACATTTGTCGAAACCGGCAGGATCGAATGACTATGGCATACATCTGTCATAGGAATGATCGGTCGAGAAACTAGTTTTAGTGAGAAAAACTTTTTTGTTTGCAAAGAGAACACCTACAAACTTTGTATTTTTTGGTTTGCTTTGCTTTCCCATGATTTCACTAAGTTTGGTAGAAATCGGACATCTTTATAGGATAGCTGTCATAAAAAAGTAGAGTCTGAAAAGACGTCTTAGTGAGAAAAACTTGTTTGTTTTCCATGGAAATGTTTTTAAAATAGGCATTTGTTTATTTGATATACTTTTACACAATACTACAAAGTTTTGTTAATATCGGATTACTATAGCATTAAGCTGCAGTGCGAATTATCGGTTCAAAGGGAAGTTCAACGAGAAAAACTTTTGTGTTTTAAGTGGAATCTGTTTCAAATTTCGTTTTGAACGTTTTTTAGGCTTTTGCACTATTTCACTAAGTTTGGTCGAAGTCGAACATCTATATAGTATAGGCCTTATAGAACAGTAAGGTCCGGAAGGTAGAATTAGTTCGAAAAACGTATACATACTTTGAAGTTAACTTGCCTTTTTTTTGACAACAAGTTATCAATATCGAAATGGTACTATTTCAATATCGGAAAAATATCGATAAAGATATTTGTGGAATATCCGGCAACCCTACACGTAATAATTGTAAACCCAATCCTTCTAACTAGACTTTTAAATAAGAAAATTCAGTCAATTCAAGCTCTATGGCAGCGATGTTCAAGAAGAGAGGCTCTCTGTATCTCGCTGACTCTCTCTCTGACACTCACTGAAGCTTTACTTCGGCAAGCATTCGGCATAATTTGCCTAAAGTGTTCGGCCCCGGGAGGCTATGGGTGAACATTGCTGCTCTATGGCATCAAGAGACTTACAAACCAACCGATTTAAAAATCTTTACAGATTTCTGTGTCAACCCTAATAGAGATTTGTGTGTTTCCAGTACCAATTTCTTAAATTTTTAAAAATCTTCAACTCAAAAAGCTTTCTCCGTTATTTTTACCTTTGATCAAAAGAACCGAACCGTTTTAGTGGTTTTCTGCTCAATTTTTTATGTTTCAAAGGAAACTGGTTCGGTTTTTGGTTTGGATTACAAGGACGAAGTTGCGGTTTGAACCGGTTCGGTTAATTTCAAAACTATTTATACTCTGTACCGTAGGTACATAGAGTATTATAAGTTTGTGCAAAAGTATGTAACATCCAGAAGGAAGCATCTCCGACCCCATAAAGTATATATATTCTTGATCAGCATCAACAGCCGAGTCGATATAGCCATGTCCGTCTGTCCGTCTGTCTGTCTGTCCGTCTGTCCGTCCGTCTGTCCGTCTGTCTGTCCGTATGAACGCACAGATCTCAGAGATGGTAAGAGATAGAGGCTTGACATGTATGGGACATATGCTTCTTATGTCTGCAGGCAGATCAAGTTTATTTTCAATTTTGGCCACGCCCCCTCCCGCCCCCGCAATTTAGAAAAAACGTCATATCTCCCACAGTTTTGAAGATAGATAGCTTGTTCCTTCTGGACATATTTAGTTTTTAGGATAACTTATCGATCCGCCAAAGGAATGAAGAAGATCGGATGAACGGTTTTCGAGTTATGATAAAAAAACAAATTTTCTTGGTACAGAGTATGTTATAGTCGGGCTTGACCGACTTTCTTTCTTGTTTAGATAGTTAATTTGTAAGCTCTGCAAGCTTTTAAGAAATAGTAAAAAAAAAAGCATAAGAAACTGGAAGCCAAACACCGCATTATATCTGCATACCGTTTACTTGTGCGGATGTACTAAAAACTAAAAGTAGTGTTTGTCGGTTTGACCTTGAACCGTTTATCAAAAGTCAATTATGGCGTCTTCAATTCGATGGCTAAATGTGGCAACCACCTCTTCCATCCCATCCATCTTCACCTCAGCTTGCCCAGCTGCAAGTGATTTTTCGCTTGACCCACTACACATTCGTGTGCTTTGGTGCTCGATTTCACTCGATAACTTCTCAATGCGATGACGGGGCAAACTTTACGCTCCAACTCGCGTGATGTGTGTGTACCCAACGCGCCCCTTCGTAATAAAATTAGACTTGGCCGTAATTGACTTAATACGAAATTTGTGACTGGCCCCCCAGTAAATGGGGTTAATGTTAACCAAATCGCCCTAAAGTGCTCCCCCCCTTATAGAAGCACAAGAAAGCTAATCAAAAACTTTTACACCCCCCTCCAAATACCAACGCAAAACCGGGACCAATTAGTTGTAAGCAGACAAATGGCCAAAAAATTAAAAGTCACACATGGTTGTTGTAAAAATTATGCATAAAATTTTGGTGGAAAAAAAAAGAAGGTAAAAGGAAGAACGCACGTTGACAAAACAACAACAACAACAATACAAACAAACATACGCAAATACGAATATACCGCCCCCTTGGAGCGGTTACTGCAACGTCGCTTTTGGCACACAAATCTCAATTTAAAACAATCAAATGCAATGAAAAACATAAACCCTGCGGAACAAACACAACAACAGCAACAACAACAACTACAGCTACAGATACATTTACACGGCAAGAAATGTTAATGGCCTAGGGCAACGAATTTTGTATACCCTTGGTTAATGAATAAGAATAGGAAGATGAGGGCTGCAAACCGGTTTTGAGCCGAACCGGTTCGAACCCGGAATTGTGACTTTTGTTTTACTGTGATCCGAATCTTGAATCGAACATTTTTAGAAAGAAAAGCTGATCCCAAAGCTGTTTCAAACCTAAAAATTCGGTTCGGTGAAAATTTTACCTTCTGTCTAGCGACTTTATCTGTTATCTGTCGGTTGGATTTAAGCGTCTGAGTCTTAAAATAGCCACGAAAGTGAAATAACATACCTAGATTAACGCTAAGAGCTACACAGAGGGAAAAACCGTGTTCAGAAAATGAGATTTTTTGCATCTCAAAAGAAGCACAGAATGTTCTCTCAAATTTGTGAGAACAAATGTTCCGAATGTTCTTGAAATGAGACAAATTCAGCTCACCACCGAAACGTATAAGTAGCCATTCAGACGTTCGGCTGCAGAAGTGGGCAATAGCCTAACGAGCTAACACGTCCGCCGTCGCGTCGTTGCGCGCGGGAGTCTTGGGCTCTACTCCCCAGTAAGTCCGAACAATTTATCATTCTTTAATTTAATTATCTTAAGAGGCAGGTGGGGTGTTGGACAAGGCAGAGGTCTCTGCGGACTTGGAACTGGAATCGCACCTAGACTTGGAAAATTGGATCTGGTTCTGGACTGGAGCTGGCTGGCCCCTGGTATCTCTGGGTCCTGCACCCTGGACCCCTGGTATCTCTGGGTCCTGCACCCTTGGACCCCTGGTATCTCTGGACCCTCAATCTTTTTTTTTTTTTTTGAGTTTAAAATGTTTTTAAAAATTGAACATTTCAGCTCACATCAAGATTTTGCGTTCTCAAAAAAAAGTTATCGAAAATAAGAAAATGTTCTTGAAGTGAAAAAATCCGGTCATGATTAGTTTTTCACACCGAATTTTCTCACTTTGAGTCCAATGTTCTTGGTTTTTTCCCTCTGTGTACTCTTAAATCTTTCGACTTTTGTTTTACAAAGTTTTCAATCGTGGGTGTGCCAGAAATCTCTACAGATTTCCGTATAAACGACTGAACTTTGAACTAAACTAGAAGAACTTTAGATGTAAAGTGACAGCAACGCTGTAGGCTAGGCTACTAGATAATGGAGAAAGGAAACCGTACGCATCACACCTACTTGGCCTTGAACAGTCGGTTTCAAATCTCTCAACATTTGTCATCTAATCTATTAGCCCAGCATTTTGGAGACATTTCACATATAAGGCAAACAGCTGTAGCTCGAAATGAAAACGTTTACACGAAAATCTGTAGAGTTTTCTGGGACACCCCCTGAATGATTCACAAAAGTAAGAGCTTAACAAAATTAACGATATATAATATATTTTTCTTACTATACAGTAATTTATATTTTGAATATTTCCCTGTGTTTCACAAACCGATTCCGAGCCAAAAACGACTGAATTACTATACAATTTCAGAAGTTTTTGTGTCGAATCGATTTTTAGAACACATAGGATTATATTAAATACTCAAATGTAAAAGTATTTAGGGCCCTTTTCCAAACTACTACATAAACCTACAAAAAACAGAGGAAAACCTTAGTTTATCTGACACATAGCAGCTATGTAGCTGATCAGAAATTGGCCCTTAGTAACTTGATAAATATATACTTAGCTTTATAATATTAATACAGTGTCAGGCATAAGCTGAATCAAGTTTCGAATTAAAACCTTCGCCCAAAAATGTCGAACCTGAAATTCTTGAAACTTAACAATTGGTAAATTTTGGTTCAAACTAGCTTACGGGAGATCCAAACAAATTTTTCGGTTTGCAAGCCTGATATTAAATTTGTTTAAAAGTATGTAACAGGCTGAAGGAAGCATCTCCTACCCCAGCAAAGGGTATTATGATTTTGCCCAGAAGTTAGCAAAGCATACAAATATTCATTTCCGATCCCATAAACTATATATTCTTGATCAGGGTGACGAGCTGAGTCGATTGAGCTTTGTCCGTCCGTCTGTCTGTCTGTTTCTACGCAAACTAGTCTCTCAGTTTTAAAGCTATCGAGCTGAAATTTTGCACAGAGTCTTCATTTTGCAGCACACAACTAGTATGTCGGAACCGACCGGATCTTATGACTATATCTCATAGCTCCCTTAGGAACAATCGGTTGGAAAACGATTTTGAATATGAAAAACTTTTTCCCTTTCAATGGTAACTTCACCAAACTTTGTATTTATAAGTTTTCTATACTTTTTTTATAATTTTGCCAAGTTTGATGACAATCGGACAACTAAATGGTATAGCTGTCATACAAAAAATACGTCTGAAAAACAGTCTTAGTTGAAAAAACTTCTTTGTTTTTAATGGTAGCATCCTGCAATTTTGTATTTGTTTGTTTCACATGATTTCACATAATTTTACAAATTTTTGGCCAGATCGGATGACTATATCATATAGCTCCCATACAAACGATCGGTCGGAAAATGGGTCGTTGTGGGAAAAAGATATTCAAGTCGAAATTTCAAACTAAGTCAGCGGATCCTCCGCAACTTTGTTTATTTTGTACATATTTGGAATATTTTTCGGCAGTTCTTGGTAGTTCTTAAATGAACTTTTGTACTGAAACTTAAACCTTGAAAATAAAACTATACGGGTCAGCTTATTTCTTTGACGATTTTAGTTCGGCAAAGACCATGAAATTTCCAAATTCGCATGGGAATTAAATTTGTTCTCTCTCTATATTATAAAAACCCTTATATGGAAATTCACAAATAAATACGAAAGCATTAAGAAGTTCAGAAATACAGCCAGTAGAATACTATGAAAGTTCGATTCATTAAACAAACCCAATCCGCTAGGAAAGCATTGTTATAAACCGAACAGATTGCCCTACCAAGCCGGAAAAGCATTTGTTTGTGGAAAGAAAGTGTAGTGATGTCGCCATGATACAACAAAGAAGGTAAGGCGCAATCTTTTTTAAGTACTGAGCTTGTGCGCGTCGAACCTGACGCTTCAAGAGTACGCGAAACACTTAACGCTTTAAGTACTTTGCTGAAGGCACACACTGCGAGCTTCCTACCTTGATTATTGTATCAGGGCTGTCGCATTCCTCTGTAAGCGTCTTTCCTGCAAACAAAAGCTTTTTCAAGAACTTCATAAAGTTTGCTCCACTGTGCAAATCAAGTCTAGGAAAACTTTATAAAGTTTGCTACATCGCGTAAACTCCGACTTGAAGTCTTCGTGAACCAGTAAAACAACCGTTAAATCTGAATCATGCATAAAATTTGAAAATGCTTGACCTAGGCATGCATGTCATATGAAATATTTAAGAAGAGTCGATTCTAACGCCTTAAGTTAGTCAATATACGCAACAAAAGTCATAAGTAGCTCCCCCTTGGCCTGCCTTGGTGAGGGTATCGAAAAACGAAAAACTGTAAACAAACGAAATGTGCACAAGAATACATACGGACATACACACTCAGTCAGCTATACATACATACAGACAAACGCACATACCACTACAGGCGGGCTCAGCAAATCAACTCGACGATGGTGCAATACACACACACACACACAGCTGTTTGTTCACCACACTCGAAGCGTGAGTGGGTGAGTGAGTCGGAAAGCGAGTCAGTCATTCGGTCCGTCAGAGCAACAAAAGTGTTTCATATCTCACTGACTGTCTGCTTTTGCTGCAGTGTTGACAACTATTAAGGCCAAAAAAAAGGCCAGATTTAGTTCAAAATAAGCTGAACCATTTTTTAAGCTTATCGTTGGGCTTTTAAAAAGCTCAGATTCTCACATTAGCTTAACACAGTGGTTTATGTAAATACGTATATGTTTTTTAGTTTGAAACTTTATAAAAAATAGTTAACATTACAATTTTGTCAAAATACATAGCTATATAAACAATTTCCGGCAAAACTGAATTCCTCCCCATGTTTTGACTGTGCAAAAAAATATATCTAAATCTGGTGAGAAAATGGCTAAGCAGTCAGCACAATTGTATGTTCCGCTTACTCACGTGCCAGCCAGCCTGCCCGTGCGACTTCGTTTCATCAACAATTCCATTTCGTTCCATTTCAACTATAATGTAACGCCTTGGCAATGAAACATTTCAGTTGCTGCAAAAACGTGATTGTGTGTGGAACGTGAGTGGCAAGCGGCAAACTAAAACAACAAAAAACTAGAAATAAAAGAAGAAAACGCGTAGAAGAGCAGCTGTGTGACCGACGGCAAAACTCTAACTATAAAAAGAAGATTAGTCGTGCGTAACTCTTGTGGAAGTAAATAAACAAAAGCAAATATTTGTGTAAGTATTGGACAGCAAAAGATATGTTGAATTTTTTTGTGCAAGTGTCAAAAAGCCAAGCTGCAGTCTGTGTCTGTGTCTCTATGTGAGAGAGTTTAAATAGCGCACAACAACAATTAAAGATATTTAACGTATGCGCCGCTCTGCTTCCTCTTCTCCGACAACAACGTCGACGTCGCGACATTTTGCACGCATTGCCTACAGTGTGACGCAAGCTGTTGAAAACTTGGCCCACCCATGTGAGATGGTTGTGCTCAAGTCATGTCACACTGTACGAGAGAAAAATAAATAAAAACGTAGTGAAATGAAACGAGCAACAACAAAAACAACAAAAGGAAATCCTATAAATAACAGCCAAGAAATATTTATCAATAGCCGACGGATTTAAGGTGCGGGAAAATAATTAAGGCAAAAAAAAAGTGAAATGGGGCAACAACAAAAAAATAAAATCTAATTAAAGGCAAAATTTTAAAAATACGAAAATTAATGAATGAAATGTGTCAGCATTTTATAAACCCTTTGACTTGGAGAGTGCGTCCAGTTAATAAGCTTTCTAATTGCTTTAATCGTATTAAGGGGCAAATTAAATGAGCCATTTGCTCCTCAGCCCTGTTGTCTAATTTCATGAGTGTGTGAAATTTGTGTAATTTGAATAATAATGTAATGCCATTTGAGCTTAAGTGGAGGCCAAAGAGATTCTCTGCATTGACAAATTGTTTGCCTTTTTGGTGAGAATTTTAGTTGAATTTATATCTTAAAATTGAAATTTTTGTGCTCGAATTAATGTGATTTAAGTGAAAAGCTTAACAGAATTGGTGTGTTATATTTGTGGCCAGAATTCAAAGTGCCAAGTTGCCAATCTTCACGAAACTTTAATGGCAGCTTAAAATTATGCCTATAACTATTAATTACTTTGATTTTGACATTAGATTTCGGGAAAAGTTGTCAAACTTTACAAAATTGTATCAAATATTCATGAATTTTCACTGTTTTCAAACCAAACATTAGAGATGACTTGATAATTTCAAATCAACGTTGCCAAACTTCACTTAATTACAGTTAAAGCCAAAGTACACAGAAGATGAGATGCAAATTAAGTTTAAAATTAATAACTTGGCTTAGAAATGAAGCATCTTGAGATTTACAGATTCAAAACAGTGAAATTTCACTGATATCCACTAAGATAACGTTAATAAACCCAACTTAAAAGCTTGTGATTTGGGTTTAATAAAGATGTATAATTTTCATCGCCAATCTTCGTGTTTTGAATGTACGTTTTGCTATGAACCTTGGTTCAGATCACATTTTTTTGTATTAAAAATTAATTCTTAAACAAAAACCATCATCAAATTCCTAGGTTTTTCATATTTTTAACAAAATGTTCAGTTAAAACTTAAATATGATAATTATTTAGAAGGTTCGAAGGCTTTAATACTCCTATATGTTCCTCAAGTCGCCTCTGGTCCAAAAACGACCCTATTCCCATACGATTTGGGTTCCTTTAGTAAGTGTCCACTTTTTGGAAATAATTTTAAGCATCAAAATCTTCGAAAAATTATATTGAAAAGCCCCTACCTATGCTATGAAAAGTAATCAGGTATGTAAACCGGTGCTGAACCGAAACCCTAAGAAGCAGTTCGATTCGGTCCGGTGTTTTTTGGGTCCCTCGAACCGAACGATTTCTTACCGAACTTGAACCCGGTACATACCGCATCAGCTTGGAAAGGGATCGGTTCACAGAATTACTTAAGTCACTTTTTTAAAGAACTTGTATAGTTTTCTGTGCATTATATAGTCAGGATGCGCGATAAATTTGAAATCTTAGTACGATACAATATGTGTTTGAAAGGAAAATAAAGTAAAAGTCATGTATTCCAAGAAGTTAAGTAAAACAGCTTTTATTTTGATTTATAACGGCTTTAGATTGTAGGATCAAATATCTGGGTAAATTGTAAGCTTCCTTCTTAACACAAATAATTCCCCGCATTTGTAGAAAGCTTAGAAGATATAAATCAAGGTTCGAACAAAAACCCTAAGCTCGAGAAGCTTAGGAACTGGTTTACGAACCGAACCTTATACTTTACAATGAAGAATTTAAGAGATATGAGCCTTGAAAATAAAAACAAATTTCGTGAATTTGATTCTTTTCTTGCACTAGAATGTTTGTAATTACCGTTGAATTTGCACTTTTAAATTATAAGTTCCAAACAATATTAATGGCAATATAAATTTCAATGCAACGTTGCCAAAATTCACAATTTTGGTATTTGTCAGCTCAAAAAATGAATATTTATCATCTCAATTTGTGTTTTCTGGCTTATATGTAAATAATGTTAAGACAACGTTGCCAAATTTCACCGAACTCAAGTTGAATCTTAAAATCACATCACACCAAACTTCACAAAATTATATATATTTCCTCAAAAATTGATTACTTATCATCTCACTTTGTGTTTTTGGCTTACTTGTGGTTAATAAAGTTAGGGCAACGTTGACAACTTTTATTTAACTTAAGATTTAGCATAAAATCACATAATTTCGCTAAAAATATCAACGCAACGTTGCCAAATTTCACAAAATTATTAAACATCAGCTCAAAAATTGACTATTTATCAAGTTACTTTGTGTTTTCTGGCTTGTTTGTGGTTAATATAGTTAAGGCAACGTTGCCAAAGTTCATCAGACTAAAGATGAAGCTTAAAATCGCTTCACAGCAATACAAAATATCAACCCACGTTGCCAAACTTCACAAAATTGCTATATATTCGCTTAGAAATGGATTATTTATCATTTAAGTTTGGGTTTTTGACTTGTTGGTTGTTGATAACGATAGTGGAAAGTTGCCAAATTTCAACTAACTTAAATTTTGGCATAAAATTGCATCTTATCATTTAAAATATCAATGCAAAGTTGCCAAATTTCCATGAAAATTGCTTTATATCAGCTCAAAAATTGATTATTATCATCTTACTGTGGACTTTCTGGCTTATTTGTTGTTTATAACATTAAGGCAACGTTGCCAAACTTCATTTATCTTAAGACTTAACATAAAATCACACTAGTGCATTGAAAATATAAAACGAAACGTGGCCAAACTTCAAGAACTACTATAAATTAGCTCAAAAATGGTTTATTTATTATCTCACTTTGGATTTTCTGACTTGATTGTTGTTAATAACTTTAAGGCAACGTTGCCAAATTATTTGCGCTTGCATTTTGTAGCTCAAAACTGCTGTTACAATTCATTTCAATGCCACATTGCCAAATTTCAGACCAATGCACAATGTACAATAACACAAACAAATTATCATAATTAAACACAAAATTGATTTATTCACTCTAAATTCAAAAGTTCTAAAACAAATGCTTTCAGCTAATTTATGCCATAAATCCATACAAATTGAACCAAATAAGTAAAAATTGTACATAAACTTTGTTAATTTTTAACTCTGACCTCGATATGTGGCAATGCAGAAAGTCTCGTTTTCAATTTGTACAAAATCGTTACCAAAATCAGCCACCCCCCCACCACCACCCCTTCCTTCCCACACATTGGGGCGCATGTTTCAATTTCATGAGAATGCCTGACGGCAATTAAATTTGCATAAATTAGATATGGCAAGCGCATTTGACGCAAGTCAACAACATACACATAAAAAAAAACATCGGAAAAGTGAAAAACAAAAGGAAAATAAATATTGAAAAAAATCTCATAATGTTTGCCTTAATTAATCACCGCACAACGGCAATTTGCACCTACATAGAAAACAGAGCAACAACAATTTTAATGAAGCAGAACTAATTTTTAATTATAAAGCAAACCAGAGACTCTCTCTCTCTACCAGGGTGGACAGAGAGAGAGAGAGAGAGACATAGAGAGAGAGCACCGAAAGAAGCTGCTTAACGAGTTTAAAGCTCCGCTAGCTTCAAGCAACTCGGCACACAACACAAACTGCCAGCCACACATGCCACGGCGTAAAAGTTCTATACTTTTATGCTTTTATTTTTTTTTTCTACACGCCGGGCAACCCGAAAATAATCGCATTATGATAAGAAAAAATACAAAAGAGCGCACAAGCCGCTGCTCGCCGCTCTCGCTCTTGCTCTCGCACTCGTTCTGCTTGCTCTGTTTGTTTGGAACAATTGAGCAATGAAGCGTGGATACTCTAACCGAATTAAGTGAAACTTTCTGTTGAAGACGGAGCTTAACTACAGATTTCGTGATTCTGTAGATTATCTCCACACAAATTTCATAAGCTATTCCTACAATTAAAAGACCTTGCTAACGACTGTAGGTCAGCAGTCGCCGTTCCTAGCTGGGTTTGTTATAGGTGTTTGGGAATCACAAGCTAAAGTGTTTATTTTTTTAGCAGCTTTCAGTTTTGATCAGATCAGATCGTCTGTGCCGAAGTTTTTACACCCTTGCAAGTGCTCGCTTAAATATTTAAAAAAAAAATACTCTTTCCCATTTTCGACCGATCGTTCGTATAGGAGCTATATGATATAGTCATCCAATTTGGCCAAAATTTTGCAAAATTATGTGAAACAAACAAATACCAAATTGCAGGATGCTACCATTAAAAACAAAAAAGTATTTCTAACTAAGACTGTTTTTCAGACCCTTCTTTTGTATGGCAGCTATACCCTAAAGTTGCCCGATTTGAATAAAACTTGGTAGAATTATAAAAAACCATAGAAAACTTACGATTACAAAGTTTGGAGACGTTTCCATTAAAAAGAAAAAAGTTTTTCTCACTATAACTAGTTTTCCGACCGATTGTTCCTATTAAAGCTAAGAGATATAGTCATCCGATCCGGTGGGTTCCGACATATTAGTAGTGTGCAGCAAAAAGTAGACTCTGTGCAAAACAAAGCTCTATAGTTCCATAGCTATATAGTCTATGGGGTCGAAAATTAATATTTCTATGCGTTTCAAACTTCTAGGCAAAATTATAATACCTTTGCAAGGTTATAAAAATACACATACTTCATATAAAATGTATCAATTCATTATTTGAGTGCATAGAACGGTCTATATTATGTTATGTTTAAAGATGATTTCATGCAATTCAAATGGTTCATAAGCATAAGGTCCTATTTTGGCATACTAGAGAATATATATTTTATCCTTGTATAAGCCTTGTTCTTAATATTACTTCCACACAAGTTTAGTGATATACATACGGATTTTCCACTAGATTTTGTTTCCAAATCATAAAATGTTTGCGAAAGTGGAATATAAAACGAATATGTTCAAACATTTAGCTCGATTGCTTTAAAACTGAGGGACTAGTTCCTGTTAAACCAACAGAATGATGGACAAAAAAAGATCAATCAAAAAGTTTAACACTTAATGTGCTCGAAGATTTCATCTATGTGTTACTAACTTATTTGCAAAATTGGAATACACTTATTAAGAGTGCATCATGAGATTAGTACCTTATCTTTTTATAGTAATAGATAACATTATCACATCCTGGTGTTGGTATAATCATAAAGCTTAGTGAAATAGAATAAATGAATGAATATTAAGTAGCTACGCTTTGTTCAGTTGCAATGTGCACACTTTTTAATAAAGTGGTTGAGGTCAGAAAGTGTTGTAGTGTCAAAGGTTCTGTATAGAGTTTAAAATCGGGACTGCTCAGGGAAAATCATCAGAGAATATCAGCTTTTTTTAAAACCTCCTTGAATTTTTCACTGGATCTATTCAAGCTTATTTAAATATTTGTAGAAAAAGCTGATACCTTACTTATATTTTAAGCAGTTTTGGAACTGCTTTCGAAGGCACATTACATACCGATGGGAAAATCTATTTATCTTATTCTTATTTAATCGATAACAAATAAAGTTCCAGCGTGATCATGAATTTGAATATTGAAGGTAACTTAGTTGAGTTTAAATATGGAATGCAATTAAAAAAAAATTCGTCTGCTTTGAAGCCCCTTAACTAACAATCAATATAACATGTTTTTAAGTAGCTTACTTTTTTAACAGGACAGCAAACCCAAATAGTTTTGCGGATCTCCGGTGTGCTGCCTCTAACCAAAATTTACCAATAGCGAAGGTTGAGAATTCCAGGTTAGAGGTTTGTGGGGGGTTAAAGTTTTGGTTCGAACCTAGGTTCAGTCCATGCTTCACACAGTAATTTAATAAATCCTATTTAATCCTATTCTAATAATCGCTTTCGACCTTAAAACTTTACATGCCGTATAAAAATCGGGTCGTTCTTGGGTCGGAAATGGTTTGTAGAACACTTGGAATATGAAGTATTTTCTGTTAGGTTAAATTCCGTTTCATAGAAAAATATTAACTACTACTGTCGGCAAAAAGTAAGGTGAATTTGTTTGTAGAATGAAAAATCTTTATTTATTCTTCTAAATCAATTTCATCCCCTTCAAAGTAATCCCCTCCCGATAAAATACACTTATGCCAACGTTTTTTCCAATCCTCAAAACATGCCAAATAGTCCCTTTCCGGAGCCGAAATTTCATTCCGATAACAAAATTTGATGGCACTTCTCTGCTCAATTAAATCAGACATTGTAAAAATCGAAAAATGCACTCTTGGTCGTTTGGAAAACACAAGCGTAAATATATTACTGATAATGACATTCACATGAAATTTGGCCCAGATGTCATCAACAATCCTGCCAACTCAAGAAAAAAGAACTAACCCGAATTGTTAGGCCCGCGAAGTTTTAATTGAAAATTCACCTTACTTTTTGCTCACAGTAGTATGTAAAGTAGAAGCTCTTGCTTTTGTGAATCATATTAACAGCTTTAGAGTCGTGGATCTTAAAAAGCAGAGGATATTAAACGTTTTTATAGATTTTTTTTATTACACTTGTAACCCAGATAACATGATGTCAATGGATGGTTAAACATTCTGAGGCTTATCATTATTGCTGAACCGAATCGAATTTTATGGTTTGCAACAGGTTCGGGTTCCCTATTTATTTCTCAAGAGGTTCGGTTCACATTAAAAAAGTCGGAACCGGTTCGGTTCAAAACCGGTTTGCAGCTCTGTTTCGTAAAAACAAAAAGATGTGTTTACTTATGAAATTTGAAAAGCTGCAACAAAAATATGGAAGAAAAATATTTGATATCCGATATTTCTGACCACGATAACGATATATCGTATATTTGGGCAAAAATATCGATATTTCGATATATTGATATCGGACATCCCTAGAACCAATGCGTCTAGGTGGTAATATTGTGTTGCCAGCCTTAAATAAGGAGCTCTGCTTCTGCCTCCCTCATCGCTTCATTGAATGAAAGAACGATACAAAATAATTATTTAACTTTAAACTTTTTTAGAACTCAAAATTTAAAAAAGAAAGTTTTTTATGCAAATCACACCTGTTTTTGTTGTTATTGTCTGGTCACACTACATTCTTAGAGGCCGCTCTGAGTATTATAAAACAATTCCCGCTACGTGAATATTCTCAGCGTCTCCAAAGAGTACTCAACTTTAACTGAGAAAATTAGTCAAAATGTTAAAACGAAACCTTAAATCAAAACTCAACTAACTTTTCTGTTAGGGTATACAACAAAAAAGGCAGGCAGCATTGCGGACCGAGCAGCAGCAGCGCCGCGCAGCTTTCGTACACAATTTATATTTGCTTTTAATGCTTGTTGCTGCTTTTTGCTGCTTGCAAACAAATAAAACTGGTTTTCAAGTCAATTAAACAAACCCAAAAAAAAAAAAAAAAACAAAATCAGCAACAACAACAACAACTAGAAAGGAACAATTTATGTGATGCTCTTTTTTTTATTTTGCCAAAGTAAAAGACAAACAAAAAAAAGGAGTTTAGAACAACTTTTCCAAGAGAGGAGCAGCAAGCGTTATTGGGGTAGGTGAAGAATTTATCTTCTTATCAAAATAAAATAACACTTTTAGCACAAATAAAATGCAAATTGCTCCTCCTTGAGAGACAAAATAGTTTGCTAAATTTCTTAACTCTTCTACCAAACCAAACATATTGTGTCACAAATTGAGTTTTCTTCTTCACACACACACACACTTTATCTGAGTAAGCTTGTAAATATCAAGCACAATTTTAAACTATGCAATTAAATGGTTTAAAATAAATCTCTGCACAGAATTCCTACGCACAGGTAGAACAATAAGAAGCAACTGCAATGAAATGCATAAATATTAAATGAGAAATGTGGAAGAAGCATACGAAATTTGACAAAAACTGACCACAAAATAAAATAACTTGCAAAGCAGAGCAGAAAATCCCTTAAACTGGCAAATATTTCATGTCCAGGCCAAGGAAATTTGAAATATATTTCAAAAAACGAAGGGTTGTTGTTGTGTGAAAGAGAATGTAACTAGCTTTTGTTTAATTAAACAACTCGAAATGTCCTTTGGAATCTTTTAAAATAACACAGCACAAAATAATTTGGCTAAAAGCCAGCTAAATGGGAAAGGCAGAACAATAAGAGGGAGAGGGAGAGAAGGGAAGGAGACTTCTAGGCCGCCGTTGTCATTTTTCAAGATTATGAGACTTTGTGACTTATTCAGAACAATTATAAAAGTCTTGTCGTGTCACTAACAGGCAGACATGTTGCAATACTGAAACTGTTTTAAACAAATATCAACTGCGTAGATTATAGGAATTTTTAGATTTATATCCATAAAAATGAGGAAACCACGGAAGCAAATGTCTTGTGTGTTATTAACAGGGCTGCAAACCGGTTCGGAGTTGAAACGGTCTTGAAGGTTGGAAGTGAACCCCGCACCTGAGCACAAAATGCTTTCCCTGCCATATCTCAACAGCAACAAAAGAGATGTAGAAAGGGTTCGGAACTAGGGTTGACGGAAGTAATGTCGTTATATCGAATATCGATATTTTTGTCCAAAAACGATGTATCGCCATCGAATATTTTTATGAGGCGATATATCGGACATTGAACATTTCTTTGTGATAATTTAAAGCATAAAAATGTATTCTCTTCTTAAGGTAAACATCAATACAAAATAATTAATAAGTTTCTGAAAATTCTTTATAAAATATATATCCTTTGTAAAAATACGTTTAATATGTTGTGTGAAAATGTAGTATTTATTATGAGTCAATTGTGTTAATTTCGTTACTTAGTTACTTAGTTACCTCGATAGAACTGCTTATTTGAAAGACATATAGTCATGAAGACACATTTTGTGAAAATATCGATATTATCGATACTTTTTACCCTAAAATATTTATATCGAAATGAATATATTGAAGAATTATATTGAGAAAGAAGTTGCGAACTGCCACAATTTTAAATCATAAATAAAAAATTCTCTACTCTGAAAATAAGAAGTCGAGCTCGACCTTGGGATTGAAATTTCAAGTAAGAGTCGAATTGGATCAAGAATTGACACAAACCGGGTTTCAATCGAACCGCTTTGAACCCGTAACTCCCACTTTTAGTTTACTGTGAACCGATCCTCTTAAGGTATTAAAGCTGAACCTGTTCCGAACCAACACTTTCGGTTCGGTTCAACAAAAATTGTAGACATGAACAAATTTGTCCTGTTACCTAACGACTTCTTTTGTTATCCTGATGGTTCTGGAAGACTGAGTCTTACAATCGTCAGGAAAGTTTAATGTATACATCTATAAACGAGAGATTAAGTTAAAGTCGGCCCAGCACGACTTCGAAATACCCGTTATTCAAAGCAATTCGTGTTTAATAACCTCATGCGGCTCAGATAAGTATGCAACGTTTTTTTAACTCTGCCATTTATTATCCGATCTTTGTGAGATTGTACATATTGGCCACATGCACTATACTGCAAAATCTGAGCTCGATAGCTTACAAATTGTACGAGATATTTAAAATTTTTTATTGCGGGGGCGGGAGGGGGCTTGGCCAAAATTTGAAACAAACTTGATCTGCCTACACACAATACTAGCTTACATCTAAAATTTGGTTGCTCTAGCTCTTCTAGTCTCTGAGATCTAGGTGTTCATACAGACGGACGGACGGACGGACGGACAGACAGACGGACGGACATGGCTAAACCGACTCGACTGTTGATGCTGAAGAAGAATATATATACTTTATTATATCGGAGATGCTTCCTTCTGCCTGTTACATACATTTGCACGACTTTAGTATACCCTTTTTACTCTACGAGTAACGGGTATAAAAATGTTTTGAATTACCATTAGAATCCCCACCCAAATAAACCATAAAGGTAGACTTATGCTGTACTCAGATCAAGTTTGTTTCAGATTTGGAAAATTCCACCCCGTCCCCCTTTTATCCTCAAAAATCCAAGACCTCCTCTAGATATCCTAGACCTAAAATACCGTCAGATCCACAATTTTTAAGTTAGAGCCTCGTGGTTTAGTATACATCAAGCTAGGCCCAATATCTATCTATTCTGAAAAGTACAATCAGATCCCCACCCAGTTGTTGGTCAGGACTAGAAAAAAGTGTTGCCTAAATTTGGGATGATAATTTTGTTACTTTCATCTTCAAAAATTCAAAAACAAATAAATGAAAACAAATGAACAGGGTATTTTGTGGTCGGGAAACTCGACTGCAGCGCCCTTACTAGTTTTTTTTTTTTTTTTTAATTTCTGGGTTCCAAAGCTCGTAAAATGAGGTTAACTTTAGTCCGGATCATTTTTCCACCCTTGCATAGGGTATTTTGAAATTGTTCAGATGTTTGTATTGCATGGAAGGAAGCATCTCCGATCACATAAAGTATATATATTCGTGGTCGAGCTGAGTCGATTTAGCCATATCCGTCTGTTCCTCCGTATGAACTCACAGATGTCTCTGGTAAGAGATAGAGGTTTGAGGTGTAGGGGACAAAAACTTCTTATACTTGATTCAAATTTATGCTGAGCGTATAATTTCGTTGGTACAGAGTATGTTATAGTCGAGTTTGACCGACTTTCTTTCTTGTTTTCTATTACAATTATATTTTGAGCGTTGTCTTACTACGTTTTGAGGTACTAGAGTACTTTGTGTTGCTTACTTTTAGTTGAAAACATTGGCTTTAAAATGGAAATTTGAAGAGAAGGCTTTTATGGAACCATTTCCAACAAAGAAATCTAATTTTTTAGGTCGGAGCTGCCTACTTCTGGCTCTAACATGCTGTACCTTTGGCACAGCAGAGTATCAAAAACTATTGTATTATAAATCTCATATTTAGGATTCCATTTTCTTTTGTTCTCTCACAATTTATTTATCCACACCAACAACGATAATATTAATTACAAACTTTTCATAAGCGTGACAAAAAAAAAAAAGCGCACAACTTTAGCGGTGGGTGGAAAATCGTTAGCATAACTTTCTGCCACGGCGAACAGCAAAATCCGCTTAAAGTGACAAAATTGCAAGAGATGCCACTTAGGTAGAGGCCTACCCCAAGTCATCCAGCCACCACCCACCGCCCCACTACCACAACTTAATACACTTTTGGCCCAGAATCAAAAGCAAAAGTCAAGCAACTTCATTTTCGCTCAGCAGTAAACAAAGTTCTGCTGCGCCCCCCACCCCTCTCCTCCTCCCACCCAGAATGGCTCAAAAAAGCTCTTGCTCATTGACTTGGCGCTACAACAAGAACAACAACAAAAACTTTTCCTACAAGTTTCAGGCTAAGGAAAATATGTCTACACTTGCCGACATCCGTTTGGCGTTTTTGCCGTTGCGTGTCAGAAAGAAGGCGCCCGGGGACCACTACAAGGGCTAATAAACACATACACTGAGTGCGTGTGTGTGGGTGTGTGTGGGTGTGGGTGTGTGTGTGCAGGACACCATTCATTGTGTCTCATTGAATGCAAATGGCACAATTTCAAATTACAAACCAACAATTTCCGCAAAATGTGCGTTGTTGTCGATTTGAGTTCGTTTCCCTCTTTGGTTTTTCCCTTCAGCCTGGTTAATTACATGTTTTCATATGTGTGTGTGCTTGTGTGTGTGTGTGTGTGTATGTGCAAGTGCTGATCCTTGTGTTTATTTAATTTGATATGCTTGTAATTACTTTTTCCAAGTGGTGACATGAATTATTTACGAAGCAAAGTGGAAAATTTGTATGCATTTTCCCAGGAAAAACTTGTGCTGCCCCAGAACCTAGAAACGAGATGCCTTAAATGCCATTTCATTATCAAATAAATTCACTTTCCTTTTCATCTGAACAACGAAAATCAATAACCAGAATTGAAACCCAATAAGGCGCAAAGTGTATGAAAAAATTTACATTAATTTCAATATGCCACAAAACAAGAAAGAAAGAAAGAAAGAAAGCGAGAAAGAAAGACGAGTCGTCGGTCAAAGGGGGGGGGTTCAAATTTGCATGGGGTCGTACATGGCTCAGATTGTTTGGTGTCCCTCCCCGCTCCTCTCTCATTCCGTGTCCTGCCTGCTGTTGTTCCGCCGTCTGTTATACAATATTACGAATAGGCCGCCTGTAAACAATGACTGAAGCTACATGAATGTAATGCATATTGAAAGCGGGCCAATGCTTTGTACACACACACCAAAAAAAAAAACAACAAAAAAAGACAGAATGTAAAGGGTAGGGGAAATATTCAGTCGAGTCGGGGCCAGGGTGTCTAGCGGCGTTGACTGTGCCAATTTGGATGGAAGGAAGGAAGTGGAAGGGAGGTCCAGTCGTCCTCGTCGTCGACGTCGTCTCTTAGTTGAAGGGCAAAAGTAGCATTTTTGTTGTTATGGAAAATAAATTGGTTGAGCTTATTTGGGCGCAGGTTGGCGTCTGATGGGGAAACCGAAAATAACAAGGACGAAAATGAAAATAAACACCGACTGTGAATTTTTACAAACAAAGAAAAACGACAATTTAATTGTTGATGATAAAGAAAGGGTGCTTCCCATTTTATACAATTGCAAAAGGGTATAATAATTTTGCCCAGAAGTTTGCAACGCATAGAAATATTCATTTCCGACCCCATAAACCATATATATTGCACACTACTAATATGTCGGAAATTGTTGCTGCAATTTCATTATGCGTAAATCCCATCGCTCTGCGCAAAATGACAACACATGCACCTAAAGCGTATACACAGCGGGCACCCCCGAATTAAATAAATATAAGTCCAAAGGGTGCGGACTTCAAATGGGCAATCCAGCATAACCAGACTCTATGGGGGAACCATGACAATAAGGAGGAGTGTGTTTTAATATTAAAATTAAGCAGTTTTATGCATTTTTTATGTACACAAATATTTACTTAGTTGCCAATGGCAAATACTCTGACCATATGCCCACCTCTGGTGTAAGGGAATTTGAACAGAAAACGAGAAAGCTAAGCTAACTTTGTTTGTGCCGAAGTTTTTATACCCTTGCAAGTGCTCGCTTAAATAGTTTCAAAAAATACTCTTTTTCCCATTTTCCGACCGATTGTTCGTATGGGAGCTATATGATATAGTCATCCAATTTGGCCAAAAATTTGTTAAATTATGTGAAAGCATGTGAAACAAACAAATTAAAAATTGCAGGATGCTTTCTTAATAAACCAAAAAGTTTTTTTTAACTAAGACTGTTTTTCAGACCTATCTTTTATATGGCAGCTATACCCTAAAACTGTTCGATTTTAATAAAACTTGATAGAATTATAAAAAAACATAGAAAACTTACGATTACAAAGTTTGGAGTCGTTTACATTGAAAAGAAAAAAGGTTTTCTAACTAAAACTAGTTTTCCGACTGTTTGTTCCTATGGAAGCTGTGAGATATAGTCATCCGATCCGGTCGCTTCCAACATATTAGTAGTGTGCGGGTAAAATAAGACTCTGTGCAAAATTTCAGCTCGATAACTTTAAAACTGAGAGATTAGTTCGCGTAGAAACAGACAGACAGAAGGACGGACAAAGCTCAATCGACTCAGCTCGTTACCCTGATCAAGAATATATATAGTTTATGGGGTCGAAAATGATGAAATGAAATGCGTTGCAAACTTCTGGGCAAAATTATAATACCCTTTGCAAGGGTTAATATTGGCAACCAAAGAACGACAAATTAGCTATCAACTTTCAGTAAAAGAATGCAGATTGATGACAGGAACATTAAGAGATCGGCGGGCAATTGCAAAAGACTTACAAAAGCAGTCATCCTTAAAGGTTATATTGATACGGCATAGCTAAGAAAATTAACTTAAAGAACTGATTCAAATTCACAAATTAATGAGTATTATTGGCTAGAGGAAAGAACCGTTTCGAACCTGCATTCCTGAAAAAATCATTTTGCACATATATCAATTTTACTAAGAATTGTAATACCTCTCTCTTTTTTTTTTTTTTTTTAAAGTTGTTTATTAATATAAATTCTTGAACTTAATATTACCCTGGTTTACAATAATATTTTGTACGTTGTCCCTTCATGGGCTCTCTTATACATGTCTAATATATTCGGGTTTTTTTTTTAATTTAACATTTATATTTACATGATTTAATATTAAAGGTAGTGTATTTAGATATTTATTATGTAATGTTCCTCTCTCTCTTACCGTCACTGAGTTCTGTTTGTTCATTAGGATAGACATGCTCATAGCAATTAAACTATTAAGGGGCGATTTATTATTTTCTACATATTCCTTCACATTATTTAACAAATAATAAGATAAATTCTACATTTATCTGTCACTTAGCAGTTATCTAGAACTATAAGAATTTATCCTCAAGTAATCCGAAATCTCTAAAATATAATGAGATTTATAAGAAGAGGATATTGGCGTTTTAAATTTGTTTCTTCAGATAATAAAGTGCAACTCAAACACTTAGATTTTCGCTTAATTTCATAATGTGTTAAATTATTTTTACATACAAATGTCTGCAATAATATATTCGATTATCTTTTATTTGCAGCAAACAATATCTTTGGCGTAAACACAGCATGAAGATTAGGTAAGTGCGTGATAATGTTGATTTGCATTCAAACTGCTTCCGTTGCGCCTTTTCGTGCGCTTTCCTGATCATAAGATATACCAAGGATATGTCCTTGACTTGACCAACAACAAAACACTTGACAAGCACCTTATACTATACAAAGCGGCGCTACAACAAATCTACGCCCCTTGATCCTATTACAAAGTTTTATTACCTACAACAACCCCTCCCTCCCTCCCTCCCTCCCTCTTAGCCACCGCCACCCGCATTCAATTCTCACATAAATTTCCAACTTCAGTGGGCTCATAAATTTGCGGCATAAATATCGACGATGACTTGAGGTGGTGTAGCAGCCCGCAGCAGCCTACTTGTTCCGTTTAAGGAACTACCTTTTGGCAGGGGAAGAAAAAGAATCAGTATGAAACCCAAATGGCGTGTCATTAATGAGGCGTGTACCCAGCCACCCTCTGACCCCTCGCCTTGTGCCCCTCTTCCATGCGTGCATTTAATATGTAAAATTAATGGTACTCGTGCACGTTGAAGGTAAAGAAATAGAAAGAGCAAGTCAACCATGACACGGACATGTTCAATTGGCGGCTGCTGGTAAGGTGGGGACTGCTCCAACCACATGGTGTGTGTCTGTCTGCCTGCCCGCCTGCCCGCCTGTCTGTGTGTGTGTAACATTTTGTCAACCTGATGACGACAACAATTTTGTTAGATTTTAGTTTTCTTTTGGTATCTGGTTTTGGTCTGTGGTTGCCCCAAAAATGTCCACGCACCAGAGTTGTGCGAGAAAAACTTGCCTAGTTTTGTAATAAATGTGGTTTGTTTTTTTTTTTTTTTTTTGGTTTTAGCTTGATTTGAATTTTTGTTTGGCAAAGGCTGTCTGAATAACTGAACATTTTTGAATAGAAAACGAGGAAATCTTATTTGGGAAACTCTTTAAATAAAGTTGAATTTTTCGCACGCAGCTATGTGTCAAGTCTGCGAGCCAAATTGATTCGATTGTGTAGATTGGTAGTATGTGGATACTATGCTGGGTTCGAACTGAGTTCGCTTAGGTTCAAATACGGATCCGACACTTAAGTGGTTCGGGGTTCGAATCGCTTCAAAAATCGTTCAGTGCCAAATCTTAAAAGTAATTTAGGTTATGAACCTAAAACTAGTTCAGTAGGTTGGTAGTATGAAGTCGAATATTTTAAGGGCCTAGAGCCAGTTCTGAACCAGTTAAAATGTGGCTTATTTCAAAAGTTACTTAAGCCAAAAACTTGAAATTTGGTTTGTAAATGGAAGGGATGCTGAAAATAATATCGAAATATCGACATTAAAAAAAATATATCATTCGGTTTATCGAATAATTTATGATGATTATTTTTTAGGGATACCAGAAATAAAACCGATATATCGAAATATCGATAATCTGGCCAAAAACTTAGATATATCATTATCGGATATTTTTCGAGTCGATATATCGTATATCAAATAATTTTTTTTGTGATATTTTTCGAGGGATGCCGTAAAAAATATCGAAATATAGGTATTTTTTTCCCAATCGCTATCGAATAAATTTCCCAAATGATTTATCGAATATTCTTTTTGTGATATTTTTCATAGGTTCTCTTTTGATATAGTTTTCCGAGTGTTTAATATTTCAAATATGCTGAATTTGAAATCACATCTTCATGTTAAATTAATAAAATGCTGAAATTTATTATATGAAGATTATGTGAGATACATTTTAATATGATGATATGATGACTTTTGAATCCATCAGAACCAGATCTTCTAAATTCTAAAACTCTCTCTGCTCGCAACAATCCAGAAACCCTCTCTGCTTGATACCAGTTTCCGTTCGAAGAATCACTCTTACGTCAGCTTTTTCGGAATTTATCAATTATTAAGTTATTATTATGCCAAAAAATAGTTGTATTTTGATATCATATTTTTTATCGTTTCAAAACCATATTGAAGCTCGACATTCTACGATATTTTTGAAAATAAAAGCATAAGTCAAGTTGCACCAAAACAAATTCTCCTACTAAGCTTTTGTTTAAAAGTCCAAATGTTAGTAGAGAATTTTTTTGAGTTAAACCGATTTTCTTTTCTATCTTCTTTTCTAACAAAAAATTTCTCCACGATTTAAGATTCCGTGAAAGATGCATTGAACCAAAATCTAAGTTTCAATTGGTAAAGGAACGCTCTGAGAATAGAACCTTAGACTATTCAACGATTTCGAACCTCAACTTCAGAGCTTGCCGCCTTGATATTTTGTAATATTTTGAAGCTTTGATTCCTAGTTTATGAACTCAGCCAGAAGGTGTTTTTAAAACGTGTCCTATGACATTTGAATTAATCAATTAATTTAAAGAAATAGCTATTTTATTAAAATATATATATTATCGATATTTTTTCGAAATGATACCTTTTTGATATCGTCAAAATTATCGATATTTTTATTTATTTTAATATCCGGCAACCCTAGTAGATTCATATTATGAAGTTGAATAAAATGCTGGTTCTGAATCTAGTTCGAACAGGTTCAAAAGTGAAACCGGCTACAAAATGGTTTAGGATTCGAACTTGAACAAAACTGGTAACCCTTTCAAAAGTTGTTCAAAATCATATCTCCAAAGCATAGCTCGCAAATGGGTGTTAACACATTTTTCATATGCGACCAGCCTCAGAACAAAACAGAAACAAACGCAGCACAATCGGTCTCTCACTGAGCGAAACACTTTTTCTCTCGCCTCACTTGTTTTCTGTTACGCGTAACATGAGAGAAACAGAAACGAAAAAAAGTGTCTTTGCTCTGAGCGAAACAGAATTGAGCAAAAACAGAACTCAAAATGTCTTTCGCTCCCTCTTTTTGTTGTGTTTGTAAACAAACTGTTATTTTCTGACAGTCGGGAAGTGTTGACAGTAACTTGCGAGCTCTGCTCTGAAGTAATCTATGATAATGAACTTGAAATTTGTTCAGAAATGGTTCAGTTTTAAATCTCAAAAGCTACTTAAGCTTTCAACTTTAAGTTTGGGCAGTTGATTGATATTATGAAGTTGTATAATTTGCTGGCTTAGAACCAAATTTAAATGGGTTCAAACGTAATACCGGTTCAAAAGTGGTTCAGTTCCATATCTCGGAAGTTATTTGTGCTGTGAACTTGAAATTGAGTCTCTGGATTGATAATAAGGAGATGGATATTTTACCAATTCAGCAATGGTACAGAGTTATATCTCAGAACATATCTAGATATTTGGTGTGTGATGTTAGAGGATTGTACAAGTTCTAATGTAAATATCGATTACCAGGCAGTTCAAACTTGAATATAAACTCTCTTTTAAGTATCATTTTGACACAAATCAAAAGACGATAGCTAGTTTCCAATAAATTTCAATTCTTTCAAACCATTTCCAACTGTTTAAGTACATTTCTAAAGCTATCAAAACTTCATTTATTATTTTTAATCGTTTCTATTTCCCAATCCAACTTCTGCCCCTTATATTTTTTTTCACTTTTCTCCTGTTAATAAATGCAAAAAAAAAAATAGAAAAATAGAAAAAAAAGTTTCTGTGGACAGTCTCAGAATTAATGAACCTTTCGCATCAAATCAAAAAGGACAACCTTCTTAATTGTATCTCCACTACTTGCAATAGCCGGGGACTTTCACCCTGCATGATTAACAACTTGAATTATCATCGCAAAGCTTCTGCTACACATACCACCACCCCGTTTTATACAAAAGATTTTTGTTGCATGATTTATGACTTTAGTGTAAATGCATTTTCTTTTGCCGTGTCCAATTTGTGTTTATGAAATTAACCCAAGCAAAGAAGAAAGAAGAATAATATATTTTATAAAAAACGGTTTTCCCGTCGTCGGTTGTTGTATCATAACTTTTCATTTGCACAAAAAGTTTATCTATTACTGTCCAGTCATTCAGTTTACGTCCTCCCCTCCACCATCAACTATCCAGTTACTTATTGCTTGACTGCATAATTAGCCGAGTCGGTTGGATGATGGCTGATGAAGTAGCGGAGGGGTGGGGTGGGGTGCACATAAATTTGTTGTACTGGGCCAATTATTTCTCCCACTTTTCTTTTGAGCCAAACGGTAACGTGTTGCGGTTACTGCGGTTTCTGTTTGCCAAAGTTTTGTTTTTCATCATTTACATATTATTTGAATTTTATTTTACCCTTTTCGCGATGCCAATTAAAGTTTGATAAACAGCCATTAGCCATTAGTTCTTTTAAGTTTGGAAAGCGCTAAAACTTGTGGGAAAAAATATACACACAAACTTTTTTATATATCTTATATATTCATCAATGGAAGCTCTCTGCTCACATTGCCGACCCCTGCTCTACATTGTCGCCATTGAGCTCAGTATAATTTGTCCAACAATGTTACAATGCTTACCCCGAAACCGCAGTCTCTACCCTTTCAGTGTTGGTAAATCATCAGGCCGCTTTTCAAGTTTGCCTAGAGAAAATACTCCAAAGAGCGACAAATAAGTTCAGAGAGAAAGCAATTAAAACTGTATTTTATTATTTTAGCTATTGTAATTTTAATGATAATAAGTTTAGTTCCTTAAACTTTGTCACTTTAACGCTTCAATTAGCTGGCTTCTTCTGAAGACTCGCTGTTGGTGATTTCTCGAAATTAAAAAGATTATTCCTCAAGTATCTTCAATTACTCACAACTAAGCATTCCCTCTGGATCGAACTGTCTTTGCTTTTTTCTATTATTTACCTTGATGTGAAGTGTGAACCCATGTTTCATCTACTATGGTCTAAATCAGCAATGGTCATGCCTGGCCCGCAGGTGCCAAGCACATTTCGCACCCATTTGGCTCTACGCTTATTGATGTCTTGATCAGCTTGATCGAAATTTACAATATATACAATTAAGAAATTGATGAAAAATGCTACCGTTAAAAACAAAAAAGTTTTTCTAACTAAGACTGTTTTTTTGACCTATCTTTTGTATGGCAGCTATACCATAGTTGTCCGATTTTAATAAAACTTGGTAGAACTATAAAAAAAACTTAGAAAACCCACGATTACAAAGATTGGAGACCCTTTCCATTGAAAAGAAAAAAGTTTTTCATACTAAAACTAGTTTTCCGACCGATTGTCCCTATGGGAGCCATGAGATATAGTCATCCGATCCGACATATTAGTAGTGTGCAGCAAAAAGAAGACTCTGTGCAAAATTTCAGCTCGATAGCTTTAAAACTGAGAGACTAGTTCGCGTAGAAACAGACAGACAGACGGACGGACAAAGCTCAATCGACTCAGCTCGTCACCCTGATCAAGAATATATATAGTTTATGGGGTCGGAAATTAATATTTCTATGCGTTGCAAACTTCTGGGCAAAAATATAATACCCTTTGCAAGGGTATAATGAAAATTGAATTATAATAACTAATTACTAATGCTGAGCGTGGCATTGGCATTATTTTTTCCCGCAATATTCCCATTCTCTCGTTCCGGGTGTTAATATGATCATTCCTCTTATTCGAAGTCCGGCCCCCGCTATTATTTTCGGTGGGAGGTATCCCAAAATTATCTGTATCATCAGTTCGAGGCACTCCAAGGATTATATAGTATATAGAAGACATATTTTTATCACCCTGAAATTCACCAAACACGTTCTCACTATATTAATTTTAATGCCAATTTAAAATTGTAATTGGTTATTAATTAATTTTTACAAATTCTGCACACCCCACGGTTCTCTTCTTTGGAGGAAGCGGCCAAGAGACCCCCAAAACAGTTATTGGCATTTGCCAAAACGACAGAATCCTCCTGGACTTCTAAGACAAACGTACCCAAATAATCACCCGGCCTCATTAAGAACCCTAAGGTCTATGTGTGACCCCATCTGGGGTCAGCCGGAACTACCTACCTACCTATTGTTTTATTTCAATTTAATTTCTTTAATTTCAATGCCCATTCAAAATTATCAATTGAAATTATTTTATTTCATTGCCAATTCATAATTAGGAATTGAAATTATTTGACTTAAATGCAAATTCAGAATTACGAATTGTCATTGTTTCATTTCAATGTCAATTCCAAATATATAAATTGGAATTTAAATTTTTAATACCAATTAGTACTGATAATTGAAGTACGTAATGCCAGCGGTATATGACTTTTGATTTATTTTCCTCATCATACTCATTATAAACCTATTTGGGACATATTTAAACCCGCGATTGGAATAATTAATGCACAAAATAATATGTATATAAGTTTTTATACTCTGTACCGTAGGTACATAGAGTATTATAAGTTTGTGCAAAAGTATGTAACATCCAGAAGGAAGCATCTCCGACCCCATAAAGTATATATATTCTTGATCAGCATCAACAGCCGAGTCATGTCCGTCATGTCCGTCTGTCCGTCTGTCTGTCCGTATGAACGCACAGATCTCAGAGATGGTAAGAGATAGAGGTTAGACATGTATGGGACATATGCTTCTAATGTCTGCAGGCAGATCAAGTTTATTTTCAATTTTGGCCACGCCCCCTCCCGCCCCCGCAATTTAGAAAAAACGTCATATCTCACAGTTTTGAAGATAGATGGCTTGTTCCTTCTGGACATATTTAGTTATTAGGATAACTTATCGATCCGCCAAAGGAATGAAGAAGATCGGATGAACGGTTTTCGAGTTATGATCAAAAGAAAGAATTTCTTGGTACAGAGTATGTTATAGTCGGGCTTGACCGACTTTCTTTCTTGTTTTTAAAGTATTTTTCAAACAGAGGTAGGTTGGGTTCAGGTTCAAATTAAAAGGTTCGGTTTGAGGGAACCAAAGAACCCCAAACAAACCGTTTCTCAGGAATGAATACTAGGTTTCAGTGTTGGAAAACTTCAATTTGTTGTTTTATCTCAATACCCAAGTTTCTTTTGACAATTGAAAAGTCATATTTGTTTAGTGAACTTGAAGAAAAATTTATATTTGTTTTAGTTATATTTTCAATTGTGTGTGGCAACACGCACACACACTCACTTACGTACACTCGCTCTCCATCTCTCTCTCTCTCTGTCTATCTCGCTTGCAAATTACAAAAGTTGAGAGTTATTAAATCAAAAATTAACCAACATTACATTTGCGTATTATCGAGAGAATCAAAAAGAAACCTGCTACCATGGGTAATGTCTTGGCGGCTGGACCATCTGGCGCATCCATTCCAGATCCTACTTTGATACCGCCCGATATGGTGTCCGCCATTGCAGCCGATGTTAAGAAACTCACCTGGGAGAATCCTGGCACTGTGGAGGATTTGCATAACAAATGCAAGGACCTGCAGGCCAGCACCTTTGAGGGGGCCAAGATAATGCTGAACAAGGGACTGAGCAATCACTTTCAAGTCTCGCACACCATCAATATGAGCACCACGGGTTCGAATGGCTATCGTTTTGGTGCCACCTATGTGGGTACCAAGCAATACGGTCCCACCGAATCCTTTCCCGTCTTACTCGGCGATATTGACTCGGCGGGCAATTTGAATGCCAATATGATTCATCAGTTCTCGACACGAGTACGTTGCAAATTTGCCACTCAATTTCAAGATTCCCGTTTGGTGGCCACTCAGCTAACCAGCGACTATCGCGGCGATAACTTCACCGCATCCGTGACCCTGGGCAATCCTGGCATCTTCACCAGTTCGGGAGTAATTGTGTGTCAATATTTGCAAGCGGTGACTGCATGTTTGGCCTTGGGCACCGAAATGGCCTATCAATATGGTCCCAATGTACCGGGACGACAGGTGGCACTGGTATCGGCCGTCGGACGTTATTCCTTTGGGGATTCTGTGTGGTCTGGCACCTTGGGACCCAGCGGTCTGCATCTATGCTTCTATCAGAAGGCCAGTGATCAATTGCAAATTGGTATCGAGCTGGAAACAAATCTCCGTCTACAGGAATCGGTGGCCACTGTGGCCTATCAAATTGATTTACCCAAAGCGGATCTGGTGTTCCGTGGATCTGTGGACTCGAATTGGCAATGTTGTGGTGTATTGGAGAAGCGTTTGCAACCTTTGCCCTTCTCCCTGGCGTTCAGTGGACGCATGAACCATGTGAAGAATAAGTTTAACCTTGGGTGTGGCCTGATGATTGGATAGATAAATCGCCTCAAAATTCCATTTCGCTTTGTATATAAATTCAGAAAGTCATCATCCTAATGTTATATTGCCAATTTGGAGAATTTTTGTCTAAAATTTAAATTTAATCAACAGAAAATTGCATTAACTATTGAAAAGGCTGTATCCTAATTACTAAGCTGATTAAATTAATTAAAACTTGCCAAATGCAAAGCAGAGCACACATCACAACACACACGTGAGGGGGTGGGGGAAGGCAAAGACGATGCCTTATACGAGAGGCATTTCGGCGACGACGTAGAGCAAATGTAGTTTTTGGTATCATTTGATGGAAAACATTATCCGCAGGAGCCAGGGTTAGCTTAAACAGACCGAAAGGCCAAAGGGAAAGCAAATTAAAAGTAAGCCAAGCTAACTGCACACACCCCTATTTCCCTACCTCTCTCCCGATTTCAGTTTAACAGATGATGAATTGCAATGTGCGTTGTGGCTTTGGATGCGGTCTTACGTTTATTTTTGCGTATACAAGACTAAAATTTAAGTACATCAGCATTTGAAACTCAATTTTTATACCCGTTACTCGTAGAGTAAAAAGGGTATACTAAAGTCGTGCAAATGTATGTAACAGGCACAACGAAGCATCTCCGATATCATAAAGTATATATATTCTTCATCAGCATCAATAGCCGAGTCGATATAGCCATGTCCGTCCGTCCGTCCGTCTGTATGAACACCTAGATCTCAGAGACTAGAAGAGCTAGAGAAACCAAATTTTAGATGTAAGCTAGTATTGTCTGTAGGCAGATCAAGTTTGTTTCAAATTTCCGCCCCCGCAATAAAAAATGTTGAATATAGATTTTGCAGTATGCACCATGTGGCCAATATGTACAATCTCACAAATTTTCATGAAGATCGGATAATAAATGGCAGAGTTAAAAAATCGTTGCCTACTTATCTGCCTTGAGTAACGGGCATTTCGAAGTCGGGAAGGGCCAACTTTAACTTACGCTCTCGTTTGTTTTCGATTTTTCAATTCTCTCGCTAAAAAAGCCAAGAATTTTGCACTTGAACTAACCAACTCTCAAAATAAGTACAAAACGTTTGTTCCATAACCAGAACCAGAACCACAGAGAAAGTTAGAGCTAACTGTAGTTCAGAATTTTACCATCACCTCCTTAACAAAAGTGTTAGAACCAGTTGGGAATTTTAAGAACACAATCGCTTAAAAATATTTCGAATTTTCTGTTGCACACTTTGTGGAGCTAGCATTATAAGTCTATTTTGTACTCAATGTAACAGAGTACAAAATAGACTAATAATGTCTGATTCTACGCGAACTAGTCTCTCAGTTTTGAAGCTTTCGAGCTGAAATTTTGCACAGAGTCTTCTTTTTGCTGCACACTACTAATATGTCGGAACCGACCGGATCGGATGACTATATCTCATAGCTCCCATAGGAACAATCGGAAAACTAGTTTTAGTGAGAAAAGCTTTTTTCTTTTCAACGGAAACGTCTCCAAACTTTGTAATCGTAGGTTAACTATGTTTTTTTTTTTATAATTCTACCATGTTTTATTAAAATCGGACAACTATATGGGATAGCTGCCTGAAAAGCAGTTTTAGTTAGAAAAACTTTTTTGTTTTTAATGGTAGCATCCTGCAATTTTGCATTTGCTTGTTTCACGTGCTTTCACATAATTTCAAAAAATTTTGGTCAAATCCGATGACCATATCGTATAGCTCCCATACGAACGATCGGTCGGAAAATTGGAATTTTTTGAAAATATTTAAGCTCGCATTTGCAAGGGTATAAAACCTTCGGCACAGCCGAAGTTAGCTTACCTTTCTCGTTTCTCTTCACACTCATAAGACACAGTGCATCTTCAACTTTTCTCTCAATACTTAGTAAGCTCCCAGTGGCGCAAATGCTCATTATTACGTCCATTATTAATGCATTACCTCTCGCCTGTATGCATTCAAAAACCCAATACAACCTGCCTTACTTTCTTAAGAAATGGCCAAATTTTCCGCACGGTACATGAGTTTATTGAATTTTGTAATGCAGAAAGTAATGACGTGCCGAAGTTTCTTTCGGGTCCCCATTACGCAAGCGTATTCTTTTACCATATTGTAATGCAGAAATTCTCGAGCCATTACAAATGCGCTGAAAAAAAATCTCATAGGTAATGCATTACATTGTGGCTCGTACGTAATGCATTATTTCGACCGACTACATTCAGCCCAGCGCCACTGGGCTGTTCGCTGTCATTTTCGTTCTCTGAGTACTTACTGACAATGTCCGTCTCCCTCTGACCACCGTGTTGTCCTATGTCGATATTATAATAACGAGTTACCAAGCCACAATTTAGTAAAAATCACTCAAAATACTGAGAAATTTCAAAGGAATATCCTTGAAATCTTCTTTGTGACTATCGAGAAGTCTCATTTACCTTGTGTTTGTCATAATCAAGGCACATTCTAATTAGAGCATTTTCCCAAAATTCTACAATTCTCGTTTGAGGTATCAATTAGTCGTCGCACCATAATTTGCTTGCCTCTCTGTTGATTGTGTGCCTTTGAGTGGGCTTATGTGTGTGTGGGTGTTTGTGCATCTTAATTAATGATACCAGGATACAATTTTAGAAGCTCACACTCAAAGAAGCAGGAATATCAAGGCTATAAGATGGCTTTGGCATTTGCTTTGACTTGCTTTCGACACGCAAACAAGCAAAAACACAAAGTGCGTCGACAACAACTTGTGAATGGGGTGTGGGAAAATGTATGGAAATTGTGCAGGCCATCAATTTGTTAAACTGATAACTCTTACCCCAACCAACCCCCCTACCCCAAAAAGCATTTTAATTAGCTTGTGGAACCACTTGAATGTGCAAACAAAAATTTTATTTTGGCTGAAATGGTTTTTGTTGGAAAAAGTTTGGAAAAGCGCGAAATGCGCTTAACTTTTTTTCTCCTCCTTCTTTTCTATTTTGCTGGCGGAGGAGTTGGAATATTGCTGCTGCACTGCTAATGCAATATATGCGCCATTTTGTGCTTTGTATTTGAACAGGGACGCCATTTTGTATTGACCTTGCGGTCGATTAAAGCGAGACCAGTGAAAGAGCAAGGAGAGGAGAGGGACAGAGAGAGAGAGAGAGAAAGTGTGAAGTGTTGGCATTGATGGAAATTCTTGGTTCTTTTTTTTTTTTTTAATTTGGGGTTGGGCAAATGAATTTTGCATGCAATTTTTGGTCAACATTTGGAATTTGGATGAAAAACGGAAGTGTTATGGCTAGAACGGAAATGGAAGTTGTTTTTTCTCTTTCCAGAAATGTGATGATGGAATTTTAACAACTTTAAGTCGACAAATTGATTTAACTGTTGCAAATTGAAAATTTGAACGTTGGCTAGGAAATTGAGGTACATCCAAATGCTGCCTATATTATGCCCGTAACCTTGTTCAAGATGATATACACCCAGAAAAAAGTAGAACGAATAACTTAAGAACAAACGCTCTTGAAAAAAAATTTATTCGTTCTTAAATTTTCAAGAATTTTGCACTTAAAGACGAGCTTAATACGTTCTCAGCTTGGTGCTTTTTGGCGAGGAAGAATGATGTACAGAAACTGAGAGAGGAAAGCAAGCAGAGTTATGTATTTTATGGGAGAGGGGTGTGGGGAAGCTATCGAGCGGAGAGCGTAATGGATTTTTGCACTCATGTTGCTTTGGAATTCCCAACCAGTTATGGCATTGCTGGCATGGAGAGACCTCTGTTCGACTGATAGTTGACAGACAAAGACTGATGCTGCTTTGATTTGTGTATTCCTCCAAGCCGACTTAAACTAACAACATGGCTTAATAATTCATTTTGCATAAAATAAATAAATTTTTAACAAAAAAAAAAAAAAAAAAAACACATTTTGAATTGTTGTATGGTTGGAAGCTCTTGATTTAAGAGTAATCGATCCTACTCTTGAATCTGATGAGCTCTTGATAAAAGGAAGAACATTCTCGGTTTTTGACAATGCCAAATACCCTTGGTTCAAGAATGAGTATGTTTAGCACTTGATCCAAGAACTATTCTGCTTGATTTGGGAATGATTCGTACTTGGATCAAATTTTAAAGATCTTGGATCATAAATTCATACTTGGATCAAGTATTGCGCTCTTGGATCGAGAATTTTTACTCTTATCGAATTATTGATCTCGAAAATTCTTGATCCTGGAGCGAAATTCTCTATTTTTTCTCTGAGTGTAGATATGTTATTTTTTTCTATGGATTTTTTTTTATAATTTGATGTAAATTTTTTGTAAATTTTGAAACTTTTTAAAGCATGTGTATAATTGGTTTTACATAAATTTATTTTCATATTATTATTATGCCCGTAGCCATCCTTGTTCAGAATGATATATTGGATGCAGAAATTGCATGAACAATACAATACGCCCTGAAAGGGATAAGAAGAAGATAGCTTTTCATAAGAAACCTTTGCCTACGCTTCCATTTAAATGCTGATGGACTTAACAATCAATACAGTGCTTAATGGGGAGGGTAAATTGGAAATCTACAACCAATCCTGAAATGAGTCTACCATAGAAAATCTCTTATTAATTGTATAGCAAACATTTTTATGAACCTGATCAATTACAGACCGGAGATCTTCAGCAGTGCACTGCGTCTACTGCATAAATACTCATAATTTTTAACACCTGAGAGTGTGAGAAATTGTAAGAAAATGTATGCAGACTTTACTCTACTCGTGCCATATTTGTACTTCGCCCTTGCACTGCAATGGTTGCACTTCATATTCAAAACAATGTATAGAATTTGTCCATTTTACACAGGCATGTCATAGACAGTGACAGTTGTCCCCTGCAGCAGCCATTTGCAACCAGTTTAAGACCAGTTGCAAACTTAAACTGTGTGTATTGTACTGTACAGCAATACATATTTTATTTCACTAATTTTTACACAATTACAATTTATAATACATTCATTGTCTTGACACAAACTATTTCAAATTCACATTTACTTTGCATTAACCATTGCATTTTTCAAATCTGAAATAAACTTGATCTGCGTACGGCATACATCTATCTTCATGCAAAAATTTGTTGCTCTATCTCTTATAGTATCGGAAATAGAAGCGTTCATACAAACAGACAGACGGACATGGCTATATCGACTCGGCTGCTCACGCTGATCATGAATATATATACTTTATGGGGTCGGAAATGTATCCTTCTCCCTGTTACATGCATTCGCACAACTTCTTGATCTCCCTTTTCCCATTTTCAATGGGAACAGGGTATAAAAATTCTGGAGAAGTCTCAGTATCTCGCGATGATATTGCTAGCTTGGTTTAGCAGCTTAGTGTAGTTGTGTATGAAAAAAGTGGGATTGAGATGTTCTTGTTAAAAAGAAAAGTAATTTTTGTACATATTATTTCATTGTTCAATTGCAATATACCACTTCCACATATTGGATTATTGGTTAATCAATAAGTAAACATAATTATAGCACATTCCTACTAAAAAATACCAAGCTTCTGCATCTGGTATTCAACATCCCCCGCCCAAGTCTTTAAACGCCCTTATTAATTAGGTCAGAGCAAAGTACTTTTCCATCAAGACATATCTCAATTCATTAACATGTAATTAATTCAGATTTTTTTTTAATATATAAATTCAGTTCTTGCTAATAAACCTGTTTGGGTATGAATTTTCCCTCCGCCTTCTCAACTCGTTCACATTTCAGAGTCAATTTGGCTCGACAGAAACTGTCATTATTCATCACCTTTTGTGTGCGCTCTTTGTGTTTTGCACCTTTCAGAGTTATCCATTTCCACACATTTTGGCCAATTAACTTGGAGTTATCATGAATCTCTAAGTGTGTGTGTGTTGTTCGTGGCCCACTTGGAAACAAACCACTTTATTGTCCTCCTAAAAATAATTTAGTATTTTTTTGTTTTTTTGTTTGCCTCTTTCAATTGTTTTGTGTTTATTTCGATAATCATCTGCATCATCAGACGTCAAATCAGTTTTGCGCTGGGTTGGCTCATTCATTTTTTTTTTGTACATTACTCACAGTTTGCTGTTGCCATGGATGTAAAAGATAAATCCCCATTTAAATATGATATTTTAATGCCGTTTAAATATGACCTGCATAAGTAATGAGTGTGCGTCGATTGTGTGTTTGTGTGTTACATTTACCTTTTTCAATGCGCCATTTATTGATTAATTTCAATTGTCAACTGCAATCAAAACTTTCGAAATTATTCAATTACGAGACATATATTGTTCATTTGTTTGATAATGTTTTAAGAGGTTAAGAGATTGTACAATTTAAAAAGCTGCCAATTCTGTTGACAGAGACTAATCGAGAACTTTATTAGGTAAATTTGGTATTTGATATTTGGTGACCTTTTATTTGTTTTCCTGCTCCCATGACTTAGAAATTACCCACCTAAGTTCCCAAAGCATTGAAGAAATATGATATTTTTTTGGGCAACATTTTCAAAGGTTTCTTAACAAATATTGACCAGAAAGCTTATACTTCCTATTACTGTCTTAGAGCCTTTTAAATGACTACTCTTTGCTGCTCTGCTAGAAAATAAGATCAGCTTTTCAACCCGAAAATGGGCATTCAGTGGCACCATTGTCCCTTATCGCTGGGTTCACGACTCTCCGACTCAATATATGTTAAAAAAATGCTGGTCTTAGCACTCTGCTGGAATAAGCCTCCTAAGAATTGCTTTGATCGATAGCATTCACAAAATACAGATTGCTCCTGCTGGGAATTGCGTTCCGCATTTGAATTGATTAAACCAAAGACAGAAATTCAAACTGCTTAACGGCCATACATCAATAATATCAACTTCGTGGCCTATCGATTTAACATATGTATGCTGGATATGTGTGTTTTAATTCAACTGGTTCGGTAGCACTTCGACTAAAATCAACAATAGGTCGCTAACACCGATATACATTTTCTTAAAATCTGAATAATATTGAACTCAAATCACGGTTTATATGCACTAGGGCCGAGATGCCCAAGAGCACCTAATGCTCGCGTAGTCATCAATACAAATTAACAAAAATTCGAAAGTAACAACAAAAACTAACGGTTGTTACATGGGGTATTCGTCCCGAAACCGATACAGCGTCCAAATCACTGTTCAAGGATTGCCAACACCGATCACAGGGATCTCAGTACTTACAACTACAACAAGAACCGCAGGAAAACGAAGGAGAAAACCATGCCTGTTTCTTTTTGATACAAACGAAATCATTCGACGCACAACAACATATGTAACAAATATAATATTAACGCATAATAATTTGTAGTTGTGCTCAATTCTGCATGTGACATAGAAGAGAAAGAGAGACACTCACGAAGTTATTTTTGCAGTTTTAAAATGCTTTCAAATCTCTATGCGTAAAGCAGTAACAAATGCGGCCTATGCGTGTAGCTTGCGGGCACCCCGCCCTAGAGACACGCTGCCAACCCAGCAATCATGTTTAATCGCGGAGGTTCAGAATGCGATTCATCCTGTTGGTACCCAGTTGGACCTGAAACCATAAAAAGGGTGCTTCTTTTTCACGGGAGAAGTAGTTCCAAGAGTTGAAAAGTTCCATTCGATATTGTTTCAGAATTTCCAAAGAGATGTAAAAGAATCATCCTAAATTTTATGTATACTTTTACTAAAACCGAGCAAGGAAATTCCCTCTAGAAGAATCACATTCCTATATTTAAGCTCAAGTTTTAAAGGAAAATCGCTAATTTACAGATTCGCTGATAAAAATCGATACCACATATCATTTATATCCCGTGAATGATTAAAATGCGATACCTACACTGAAAAAAGAAATATATCCGAAACGGGATTGAAAACGAAAGGAACGAAAAGATTGATTTCACTCCCCCTTTTTTTTTTAGTCCCATAAAACAGGATCACTTGAAACCTGCTCCGGGATTGCCCTGTTTTCAATCCAGTTTCGAATTGATTTCAGATTTTTTTCTTTCTGTGTAATGAAATTTGTTTAAGTAAATCGATTAACTCTTAGCAAAATCTCCCCTCTAACTAAAGCCAAACTGTGGTAAGAGATACGGAGCCAAAGACCTACAAATCAACAAAACGCGTAAACGCCATACAAGTGATATTCAGGGAAATTTGAATCTAAATTCGTCCTGTGGACCTACAAGTTTACATATGTGTGCTGTTTGTGTGCTAAAGTTTGTTCGGCAGATTATAAAGAAGGTTCACATTGAGATGGCCACTTTTAAGGCAGTTACTCTCGATGAGTTCTACACTCAGATAAAAAACCAAGAACTTTGTACTTGAATTAATTACAAACGGTGTTAATAGTACGGTAAGTACGAATATTCTTGATTTAAGTACAAAATTCTTATATCAAGTACGATTTTTCCAATCCCGAAATACTTGATTTTACACGGTTTTGGGATATATTAAGTATGTTTTGAATTATTAAAATATTTTTAATCATACTTTTAGCTTAAAATGGTCTTAAGGCAAGTCCAATTAAATCTCAAAATAAGTACAAAACATTCGTTCTTAAAGTGAGTAATTTCTACAACAAGCAATATAAGAGTATTTCCAACAAGTACAAAATGTTCTTGGTTTGGGCCCATACAGAAGCTATTTCCACTTTGTTCTTGAGCGAGGTCTCTTTACTAAACCCAAGAAATATACAAGACCCATACCCAAAGAGCAAGTTGTAGCTCGGAAATTTACCATCACTCCATTACAAAAGTGCTAGAGCCAGTTGGGAATTTTAAGAACAGACTCGCTTAAGAGTAATTTATATTTTCTGTTGCGCACTTTGTGGAGCTAGGATAATGAGTCTATTTTGTACTCAATCTAACATATTTTATACTTGAACTAAGAACTCGCTTTTCTAGAATCTGTCATCTTACTGTGAGTACAAATTGTTCTTAAGTCAAGAAGGTTTGTTCTAATATTACCACTCAAATTTCAAGTTTAGAATGTTTCGTACCTAATTAAAATACACCCAAGAACGAATCATACTTGAAATTTCAAGCACAAAACGGCTTAAATTCTATCCCGTTTGGTCTAGAACGCCGGGACCCTTATTTTTCTGAGTGTACATCTTTGGATGTGCCTTCTCATTTTCTTTCAATTTAATGTATATAATTTTGATTTACGATTGTTTAATTATTTTTTAAATACATTTCCCCCTTCCCCCAAATTTATTGTAGCAAACTACTGCATAAATAAATGAATTAAATATCCCATTCAAAAGATGATAAATTAAATTTAGTACACAATTTCTCTTAAATCATGCATAGACTTGTTGTCATAACAACATAAACGGTAATGCTTTCCCGCTCTGGCCTCCCCCCTCCCCCCCACTTGATTGCCAACTGATGCATCACAAATGTATTTCCCTACTGAATACCAATTCGTACGTCTCCGCCCGTTCTCGTGCCGGGGCATGAGTGGGAGGGGATGGGGGGGGAGGCAAAGGAAAGAATGGCTTCATTTCCACCTGGTGTGGTGCGCTGTGTTTCGATGCTTTTAAATAATTTTCAACGATTTCAATTTGATTTCCATTTAACCCCAAAAATCGACCCACAATGCCCCCGACATCCATCATGCCACCCCGCAATGCTCCTCTTTGTCTACCCCCCACCCCGCCATTGTCGCCTCGCTGTGCAATTTTCATGTGCACTATAAATTTTAACGAATTCATTTGTTTGTGAAACGTGTGCAGACCGAACCGAGAGAGACTTGAAAAGCAACAACAACATTTTTGTTGTTGACACAATTGAGCGTTTGGTTGTATTTATGAGGCCTCTCGCCTGTTTTTTGCTAGTCAAAATTTTATTGACGCAAAAACTGTGTGCGCCTGGTTTACACTGTTGACTGTTGTTTGGCCAAAAGAACAAAAGAAAAAATTTAAAAAAAAAAATCAACAATTTTTCACATATTGTTAAACATATTCATTCTGCACAACAATTTTCCATTTGATTTGGCTGACACCCTCGCTCCCTCGCTCCCCACTCACTCACCAGTAATACCTTAGAAACCGAGGGAAACAACATTTTGTGTGCATGAAAACCATTTTCAATGTTTCACCATTTTCATTTCCAATTTGACCTTCACCCTCTTGCCTAACCCCCCACCCCACCCCACCAGAAAATAAGTAGACAAATGAGATTGCTTTTGCTGTTGTTGTGCGGGGGTTGTGGGTGTGTCTCCACTGTCGAGATTTGAATGAGGTACATGCAACACAGCGGAAGCCCCTGAGATGCAGCAGACATGAATTTGTAGTTTTTAAGAATTTTTTTGTCATGAATTTAATATAAAGGGTAATTTTTAAAGAGCTATAGGAAAGTTTAAAAAAAAAACGCATAAAATTCAGAAAAATGCATTAAAATTTTTATTTTATTTTGAAGATTATTTCATGCAAATGTTAACCTTGACTGCGCCTCAAAATGGTCCATCCGCTTAGTCCAATTTTGGCATACTCTTTCCAACATTTCGGCCGGTATCTCATGAATAAATGCTTCAATGTTGCGTCAATTGAAGCGAGCTTGTCTGTATAGACATGAGCTTTAACATGGCCCCACAAAAAATAGTCTAAAGGCGTTAAATCGCACGATCTAGGCGGTCCCGAACGTGAAATAAAATGTTCACCGAACTCGCCAACTCAATAAGTCCATTATTGCGCTTGCTGTGTGGCATGTGGCACCGTCTTGTTGAAACCACATGTCATGTAAGTCAAGCTTTTGCATTTTGGGCAAAAAAAAGTTGGATATCATCTAACGGTAGCGCTCACCATTCACAGTTACGTTACGATTCGCATCATTTTTGAAGAAGTACGGGTCCAATGATGCCATCAGTCTATAAACCGCACCAAACTGTGACTTTTTATACCCTGTTCCCATTGAAAATGGGAAAAAGGGGATCATGAAGTTGTGCGAATGTATGTAACAGGGAGAAGGAAACATTTCCGACGCCATATAGTATATATATTCTTGATCAGCATGAACAGCCGAGTCGATATAGCCATGTCAGTCTGTCCGTCCGTCCGTCTGTCCGTCTGTCTGTCTGTATGAACGCTTCGATCTCAGAGACTATAAGAGATAGAGCCACAAATTTTTGCATGAAGGTAGATTTATGCTGTACGCAGATCAAGTTTGTTTCATATTTTGAAAATTCCACCCAGTCCCCCTTTTATCCCCAAAATACCAAGACCTCCTCTAGCCATTCTAAACCTAAAAAACCGTCAGATCCACAATTTTTAAGTTAGAGACTCGTGGTTTAGTATACATTAAGCTAGGCCCAATATCTATCTATTCTAAAAAGAACAATCAGATCGGACAAAAAATACCGGAGTTATAAGCGAAACAGTTGAGCTGATAAGAGCAAAAAATGAGCTTCGTCGCTGAACACAATTTTTCGAACACAAACTTTCTTAACAGAGCACGCACTTTGATAATAAAATTGAATAATTTGCAAGCATTGTTCGTTTGTAAAACAATTCATGGTTAAATTATAGACCAAACTGAAGATGTTTGACAGTGAAACAAAACACGAAACGTGCGTGAGCTGTTTAAACCAGTGTTGCCATAAAGCTAATAGCTAAAAAATCACCCTTTATTATTCTATGAGGCCTAATCATGTGTGAATAATCTGCAGTAGAGTAGAACATCTCTCATCCATAAATTTGATATAATTTAATAAAAAGCTTGCTTTTGCCTAACCAGTTAACACATCTTAATTTCAATGGCTTTCACAAGTTGCCAAGCAACACTGGAGTGCCGTTTATCATTCATGCCCCATGGATCCCTTCTTCTTTTTGTTTTTTTTACCACAAAGCGCATCAGCACTGTACTTCAACCACCCCAGAAATGCCCTGAACTGTAAATTTTCGGTAGTCAACTGCCATTTTTCTTTTTGGTTAAACCTTTTTGTCCATTCTCTCTCTCTCTCTGTCTCTCTTCCAAACATTGTGTAATTTAATTGCCGTGGCATTGTACAAGTATCTCAGGGTCAGGGCTCTGTGTGACCCTTTTTTTTAATCCTTGAAGGAAATTTATGCAGAGAAATATTTTGAAATGAATAATAAGCACAACATTGAAAATTATTTAGAAAAAGGGCAAAAGCAGGCCAGAAGCTTTTTGCAAAAGTTTATAATGTTTGTTAATTAATTGCAACCGGGGTGGACGGGTGCGGGTGTTTGGTGTGTGTGCCCAGGAAATCTGGGCTAATCGACAGGGGGCAGCAACAAGAACCAGCACCAGGGGGACGGGTGGGCCACTTGGGTCACTTGTTTACTTCAGAAAATGTTGTTGATGACTGCATGGCACGATAATTAAAGTTTTCTCTTACAATGGGTGCTAAAATCTAAGTTTCGTTTTCAATTAACAACATGCCAAGCTAAAAAAAAAATGAACTTTGAACTCGGAGAACTAAAGTAAAGTTATGATTTTAAAACAAATCAAGTATTTTGTTTTCTTCATTTAATCAATAAATGTGACAAGATTTTGGGTCATGTCCAAAAACTTTTAAGAATAAATATGCATTAATTAAGTACTGGCCGTTTGAATACATTTCAAGTGGTTGTCTGTCATTCACTTAACCTGGAAAGAAGTTTTTACTAAAGATGGGCACGGTCCTGACCTGAGGTAACCCGTCCCATTCCAATTCCTTACCCCAAATTTTAAGTTCAATCCCGTCCCGATCCCAGCCCAAGCAATTCCTACCCGCCCAGACCTTAAATACTTATTTAGAAATATATAAAAGATTTTGTTATGCAAAATTATATCAAAATATTTTAGTTTAAATATAAACGAACAGTTTTAAATAATGTTTACATATAAATATTGAAATCAGCGATGCCCATGCTGTATACGCTTCATGCGCTAATGTTTTTGTAATACGCGAACGCCTCAGCCATGCGCATAGAACTGACGCACAGGCATAGGCAGAGACTGGCTGCTCTTGCGGAATTAAAGGCAACAACAATACGTGTAGCGCTGTCTGTGTGTTGCATGTGTCTCTGTTCTCTTTCTCTCCTATGCTTTTGTGGAATTCAAGGCAACAACAGTACGGGCAGCGCTGTATTAGACAGCCACAAACACACAACCGGCAGTAATCGTTTTTCTCTTTCGTTTTCTTGTGGTAGTTGTTGTTTCTGATTTTGGGTTTTTGTTTGAGTGAGTAAAAACGCACTCATAAGAAGCTGTTGGGCATCCCTGACTTAAATTCTTAATGAAACATAACAAAAACTTTTTCTAATTTCTTTTTTAAGTGTGACCGTTCTTAAATTGCTTTGGATTCCCTTGTTGGTGTGCCCATTTTTGCATTCATATGTATTTAAGTGTAACCATACGGTTAGTTCAAAAAAGAATTTTTCGTGAAAAACATAAATTAATTGGATCCCAACAAAATTTCGGGATATTGCATTAAACTAGTTCCGTCCCGATCCCGACCTAAAATTTTAAAATCTATACAGTCCCTCCCAAATCCCCGGGGGGCCCAAATATCCCGTATCCTGCGCCCAGCTTTTTAAGAATTTTCTACAAAGTGAAGCAAACTATTATCCCGTTTATAAACAAATTCAAATCTATGAATTTTGATTCTATTTAAGATTATTAATAATTATCAGGAAAATATAAAAAATAGACTCCATAATTATTAATATTCATAAATAAAGCATAAATCGAGGGGCAACATTCGAGAATTTGTATTTATAAACGGGGTATGCCATACGGGCCATATGGTTCTCCATCGATCCATAATTTTTATACTCTGTACATAGTATCGGGAAAATTTTTATTAGCATATTATTATTGAGAAATTAAACGATCGCGCTAAGCGATCGCGCACACCGACAGCTTAGCAGAGCGGAGAATTTTATGTATGTAAATAGAGAAAACAAAATTAGATATACGCCATGGAGAAAAGTAGTTCACTCTGTAAACTTTACTCAAAAAATGTAGAAAACTGAAGCTAAACGTGGCATGAAAGAGGACCAGAGTGACCTACCTGAGTGTGTGAAACTTCATAACGAAAATGGTAGCTCAAAATCAGTACAGAACCTACACTGTAAAAAGAAATCAATCCGAAACGGGATTGAAAACAGGGTAATCCCGGATACTCTTGAGCCGATCCGAGAAAAGATTGATTTGCCTCACACTTTTTTTTAATCCCAAAAAACAGGATCACTTTAATCGTGTTCCAGGATTACCCTGTTTTCAATCCCGTTTCGGATTGATTTCAGATTTTTTTTTTCTGTGTATGTGTTTCATTTAGGAAGTTGTTATTTACAATCAACATATATGCTTTCTTAATAAAAGTTACGGATTTCTAATGCTGATTGCTACATAGGGAAAATCTACACGTAAGTTGTTGATCCATTCTCTCATCGTCGCTTGTCGCTTCCCTTCGATTGCAATGTCACGCGAGTGCTTCGTAGTCCTATGCGCTAAGATGCCATCATTTGTGTTTAAACGGTATAGAAAAGGTAATAAGTGAGTTATGAGTCATGAGACAAGAGGAATCAAAAATCTAAATGTGAGTTGTAGGTTTTTTTTTGCCATTTCCTCCCCTCCTCCTCCTAACCACATTCCCTTGTGTAAATAGTGCAGTGCGAAAAGTTAAATTTTAGATTTTATGTTTTTTTATTCGTGCTGGGCCCTAAATGTTGCTTGTAGAAATGAGAAAGCTAAACGTGGCATGTAGAAAAGCTATATAAACGTAATGGTTGTAAAATCCCTGTAAAAACTAGCAAACTACGTTTTCGTGTAGTTTTTACATATTTCATTTTCTTTGTATACAATTCGTAAGCTGCTCTAGCTCAGCTCCGCTTCACTTGCTGTGTGTGGAGGGCCTAAGTCAATAGCTAGATTAATGAAAGATATTTATACCCTTGCAAAGGGTACTATAATTTTGCCCAGAAGTTTGCAACGCAGAGATATATTCATTTCCTACCGAATAAACTATATATATTCTTGATCAGGGTGACGAGCTGAGTCGATTGAGCTTTGTCCGTCCATCTGTCTGTCTGTTTCTACGCGAACTAGTCTCTCAGTCTTAAAGCTATCGAGCTGAAATTTTGCACAGAGTCTTCTTTTTGCTGCCACTACTAATATGTCAGAACCAACCGGATCGGATGACTACATCTCATAGCTCCCATAGGAATAGTCGGTTGGAAACTCGTTTTAGTGAGAAAAACTTTTTTCTTTTTAAGGGAAACGTCTCCAAACTTTGTAATCGTAGGTTTTATATGCTTTTTTATAATTCTACCAAGTTTTATTAAAATTGGACAGCTATATGGTATAGCTGACATACAAAAGATAGGTCTGAAAAACAGTCTTGGTTAGAAAAACTTTTTGGTTTTTAGTGGCAGCATCCCTTTGTTTGTTTCACATGCTTTCACATAATTTTAAAAATTTTTGGCCAAATCGGATGACTATATCGTATAGCTCCCATACGAACGATCGGTCGGAAAATGGGAAAAGAGGGTATTTTTTGAAAATATTTAAGCAAGCACTTGCAAGGGTATAAGAACTTCGGCAGCTTTCTCGTTTTCATATATATTTAAATGGAAATCTAAGAAATTTTAAGAATTTTCGTTTCTTAAATCAGGTAAAAAATGAATAAAAACGGATTTAAATAAAACCAAAATCAATATCGACCTTAAATTTTAAGAAGCACAAACCAGTATGAATTACAAAGTCTGATAGGTCTTGTTTTTTGTTTTTTTTTTTTCCCCCAAGTGCATCCTGATTTATGAACTCCAATCTGCGGCTTTGGCTGGCAGCAGCAAAAACAAAGTTTTTCAATGCCACTTTCAGAGTTTAGTTGCCACACATTGCCCTCCTTCTCTCTGCTGAATGTGAGCCAGATAACTTCCAAATGCAAGTTAACATTATAAATATGTATGGAAAATGTATATATATGTACATATAAATGTATGCATAGCCATCTGCCTCCTGCTCTCTCCCTCTTTCTGTATGCGCGCGGAAATTTGATTATATTTTCCAAATGGTTTCTTTTTTCGTTCAACGAACGGCAGTCAAACATGCCACGTACTTTCTTCTTTCCATTGCGTTGCAATGTTTGTTGGACGACGACTAGTCCAACTTTTTGTATATTTTTTTTTTTCTACTTTTATTTTTGCCCATTTTCCTGTCTCTTCCTCTGCAAAGCAGAAAAGTCACTTTTGAGACGACTTGGTCGCCATTTGGTATCGTTGAGTGGCTGTTGCTGTGTTTTGAGGTTGTTGTTGGTTTTTGGGTCTATTTTGTGGGCTACAATTGTAAAATTGCTTTTGATTGCTAGTTGTTTTTGGTTTTGACTGAATGAGGAGGGGGGTTAGGGGAGGAGGAGGAACTGAAGCATTTATATGGTCGCTCAACAAACTGGTGCTATTCATATTTATTAGGTAATGTTTGTATTTGTTTGTGGTTTGGGTATCTGGGGAGGAAAACACTTGGCAAACTCCATAAAAGTGGGCTGTTTTGATAAGCCAATGACGTGATGTCAAAATGTTAATGAATAAAATAATAAAATAATAGTAACCCACAACTTATCAACTTCATCAGCATCAAATTGTTAGTTGTTCTGCCTCTACATAAATGTTCTGCCACCGTTTAGACGGTTTTTAAAGTTATAAAGTAGTGTTTTTGGTCAACGCCCCACGTTGGGCGCCACTTTTGTTAATGACTTGCTTAATAGTTAAAACTTGTTGTAAGAGTAAGACTTTCTGTATCATTTTTTGGAGGCCTGAGACAGCCTCTTAACCAACAATTTGAAGCCAATCGTCATCATTTCCCCCCCTCCCCCCTGGATTTTCGAAATTTTACAAGCTTTTAAATTCTTCGCTTATTCCCTCAAGCACTTTGGTGTTTCCTGCCGCGCTCCCTCCTCCCCGTGCAACATTGAGCGCCTGTCAAAATGCCAACACCAAGAGCCACTTATCCTAACCACCAGACATCGTTCATGTCGTCCTTGCTCTCGTCATCCACAAAACTGCCAAAGAGTCTCATATGGCGGCAGGTACATTAATAAGCCATAAGTGTAACCAAGCATCGGGGGGATGATGCCCTACCCTTAACCCAAATACTATTTCAATTTTTGTTGTTGTACTTTAAATTTGTTAAAGCTTACAAAAAGAAGTGCACACACAGAAAAAAAAGGTAGAAAACTCGGGGCCAAACTTTTGCCTCAATGCACTTTGTCAGTGGAAAAGTTTTGCCTTCTTTTCGTTTTTCGCTTTCCATTCAGTTCAACGAAAATTGCAGTCTTTGTCAAATGCAGTTGCCATGATAGAAAAAAAGCACGAAAAGTTCAAAGACAACACACAGATTTCCCGATAATGATGATGATAATAATGAGGATGGTAATGATAATGATAATGATGACATGAAGCACTGTTGTCCCGTCCAGCTCTCTCAGTCAGAGTCAGATAATCAATTATGTACAAAAAAAAAAAAAAGAAGAAAGAAATGAAAAGAAAAACCAAATGCGGAACTCGCTTGTCACAGCAATAAAACAAAGTAAAATGCAATCAGCAACAGCAGCCGGCGAAGGAGGAGGCTGCATAATTTTGCACGGCACATTGACTGATTATGAGCGCTGCTTCACTGAAACGAAGATTTATGCAGGGGTGGGGGCGGGTTGGGGGTATACACTGGCGGGAGCTGCTGCAAAACGAAGCAAAATTACAATGACAAATTAATGAAAATGAACAAAGCAACCAGAAAGATGGCGCCTAGACACTGCCGCAGCACAAACAGTAGCCGGAAATAGAGGTAATCATTTGCGGCATAATTTAGTCAAACCCTGTCCACTTCTTCATTTACACTCAACAAAAAAAAAAAACAGCCGAACTTGCTCTAAAATTTGAAATTCTTCTTAAAAAAGTCCTCAAAGGTGATCCGCCAAATATTTTAGAAAAATAATTTTATGATAGAATATCAGCGGCCCCTTTTATATACCAAAACCAGGGAAGTAGAGAATTTTAGGTCGATTTTCTAAATAAATTTTTTTACATTTTCGTTAGGGATCGAAAATAAACGGTTACGAAATGGAAAAAAGTGTCATGTTTTATAACGAGGAGAGCCATACACACTTTATATAATACAATTTTTTTTTTTGAAGCAGTAAATGGTTTCACTTATGACAACTTAAACCACCGTTTGAAAACGCAAAGAATAATTGAAAACTTTTTTATTTATTGTATTACAAAAGTTTCAAAGTAAATAAAAAATTTTTGTTGCCTCGATACGTGGGCTGTTCAAAAAGTAATGAGACTTCAAAGTTGGTGGTGAAAAAAAAAGGTGTCGTCACGGCGGCCACGATTCCGGGTCTCCGGAGCGTCTGAATTAAAAAAAAAAGAACGGGGTTATAATCAGTATAGATGTAATTCTCGGGTGAACCTCAAGCTTAATTTTGTGATTTTTTTTGATAAAATGGCGGCCATTCAAAAAACAAATTTTCAATTTCGGGCTTTTTTTTTTTTGTAGTTTAGTGTAAAAAAAAAATAGTAAAAAATTAATTTAAAATTATGGTCGAGGTTCACCCGAGAATGGTGACAATTCTGCGTCGATTCATGAAAATCGGTTCAGTTGATCTGGAGATATCATGGCCGCCAGTTCGAAAAACGTGGTTTCGAGATAAACGCGTTTATAGTTTGAAGTAATTTTTTTGGAAAAAAAAAGTGACAAATTAAAGTACGCAATTAACAAAAAGAGGTAATTCTGCGTCATTAAAGCTTTATTTCATCAAAATTGGTTCCGCTTCGTTCGAAAATGAGGCGAAAAAAAATAGCTCATTTTGACGAAGACCTTGCTTCACAAAAAAGGCTGTATCTTCTAAAGTATTTCGAATTTCTAAAAATCCTTTAAGGGACATATTCACAACTACCCAAGCTATAAATAAATGCAAAAAAAAAAGTCGAAAAAAAAGTTGCTCAATGAGAAGACCCCCTTAAAGTACAAAATACACATTTTAAAATATCACAAAATTGTATTTTTTAATAACAATTTAAGAGTTATTTCTGATTTTAATGAAACAACTCAGTAAAAAATCCTTAAGAAGTATAAATGTGTATTTTGAAAATTGTAATCGTTACGACCCCTGATTGTTGTAAGGTAAATATCTAAAGAATATTTCCAAGTCTAACAAATATTCATTCCCAAAACTAGGACCGTTTTACTAAACTAATGGTTGTCGCCCTATTTTAAGAATCAGAGCTGTGCTGGGCAAATTTGCCGTTTATTTAAAAAAGATTTAGGAATAACTAAACCGAATTTCTAAATTTAAATAAATAAAAAATGTAATTTTCGGGCCATACTCAGGGACCGTAAAAAATGATTTAAAATTAAATTTAACATCCTCAAAAATCATCAACTTTGTGTACTCGTATGAAGAAATGTTTAATATGAAAACACGACTTTAATTCGCTAGTCTATTCATTTCCGCTAAGATTTTTAGGGCTCAATCGATAATGATTATGTTTTGAGTAAACTGAATAAAACTCAAAAATAATCGTTCATTAAAGAGAAAGGTATTTTATTTATATTTTTTTATTTGGCAATGTGTTTTATTGGTTCGATTTGATTCACTTACTAGGGTTATGCATCAAACATGCCACAATTCCTTATACAATTGAAGGTAATCTAAGTTGCAGTAAAATTTTGAAATATTATTACTGAGCTTTATTTTTAAAATTAACTTTAATCGTGATTAATTGAGTTTTAAAACAAGAAAGAAAGTCGGTCAAGCCCGACTATAGCATACTCTGTACCAACGAAATTATACGCTCAGCATAAATTTTGATGCTGTAGTAGCAGCTGAAAGCAGCGCTGCTTCTGCGATGCAGCAGCGAACAGTCTTTTGATCATAACTCGAAAACCGTTCATCCAATCTTCACCATTCCTTTGGCTGATCGATAAGTTATTCTTATTACTAAATATATTTAGAAGGAACGACCCACCTATCTTTAAAACTGTAGGAGATATGACGTTTTTAACGTCAAAAACGTTCTAAATTGCGGGGGCGGCAGGGGGCGTGGCCAAAATTGGAAATAAACTTGATCTGCCTGCAGACATTAGAAGCATATGTCCCATACATGTCAAGCCTCTATCTCTTACCATCTCTGAGATCTGTGCGTTCATACGGACAGACAGACGGACATGGCTATATCGACTCGGCTGTTGATGCTGATCAAGAATATATATACTTTATGGTGTCGGAGATGCTTCCTTCTGAATGTTACATACTTTTGCACAAACTTATAATACTCTATGTACCTTTGGTACAGAGTATAAAAATTAAAAAATACAAAATTATTTTAAGGCAACCTTCTAAAAAATAGAAAAATACAACAATTTTGTTGAGTGTACGAACATCAGCTGGCTTGACTTGGCATTTAAATTTGGCCACATCTTCCATGTGAAACTAATGAGAAAGAAATTATCCCTGGGCTTAAAGTGAATCCTTAAACGGTATGCCCTTTTCTTAAGAACCTTTTTCCCCAAAATTTATCGTCCAAATATTGTTGGTATTCAACTCCACTCAACTTACCTCGTATTCAGTTATCCCATTCAGCAATAATAAATAACTAAGTAACGACCCATAAAAGTGTTTATTTACATCCAAGTACATAAATATACACATACCTATACATATTTATTCATAGCCTTTTCGAACATATGGCAAACTTGAAGTTAACCTACTACTAGTGCAGAACTCTTCCGCCTCACTCGCATTGTCATCATCCTGTGTAAATCCCCTAATGCCAGGACATTAAATTATCCGCCCGCCCCACTCCCCCGCCACTATAACCGTCCCAGCATGTAGGTGTTAAGCTGTGCTTCATAATGACGCCATATTACATATGCAAGGCGAGCTCCTGCTGCTGCTGCTGCTGCTGCTGCCGCTCCTCTGCTGCTTAAATCCTGCCCATGAGCAAACAGACAAATGTTTTGCTATTTGTTTTTGCTCCTATTCTATGTCATCCTACTACCTCCACCACTTTGTATAGCCATTAAGCGTCAAATTTGTTGCACTCCCAGAGGACTCAATTTCACATTAAAAACACCTGTGCTCCTGCAGGAGTTGTTGTTGTTGTTGTTGTGGTTGCGATTTCGCTTAAAGCTCAACTAATTTTTATTTACATGCAAATCAACAATTTAAAAATGTTTACAAAATTAGCAAAATTGACAACTTCCGCCAGCTCGAAAAACAACAACAACTTTAAGGAACCAGCTCCTTCTCCCACTCGGTGAGGTGGTTCTTCAATTGTTTTTTTTTTTTTTTGTGTTCTTTGCCTCGCTCGGTTGGCCCACATTTTTTTTTGGCTTTTGGTACGGCAACAACGCGCCGCATATTTAAATTTTAATTAAAATTTTCCTCTTCTCTCGCGGGCGCGCGCCTAAAAATATGCAAATAAAAATTGCTTTTGTTTTTATGGGCGCCAGCCAGCAACGACGCGTCGCTGCGGGTTGAGCAGAAGAGAAGGTGAGGTAGTTCAAAAGAGGTTAAGCCCCAGCGGGAGATTCCGCTTTGATTTGTGATAACTTTTTGTTGAAAGCTAAGCTACTGCCGCCGGCGGGTGGAAACTTTGATGTGGGTAGGTTAGGGAAGCAAAATAATATCTAAAAATAAATGGATTAGGTAAGAGCTAATGATTTAAGAGGGAATTGTATTGTTTAATAGCTTCTTGTTTCTCTAATATGGGCCGATATTTAAATTACAATTGATTTAGAGTCCACTCGCCTCGCTTCGCCACCGTATTGTGCGAGCTGGCACCAGTGTCAAAATTCATAATATTTTCCAGCATTTGGTCTGGTATGTTTGCAACTTTTGCACAAAATCTTCCGAGAAAGAAGTTGGACAAATTAAGAACCGAAAATTTAACTTATTGACCATTTTTGTTAAATTTTTCAAATATATGTTTTACAGATTAATTGACGTCAATGGCTATAACTGTCCCAATTTTTAAGTTATCGACATGTTCAACCCCTCAAAATGTTAAGAAATTATACGGGTTTTAGATGTTTATTGAAAATATTCGAAGGATGGTTCTTTTTTACTAGAAGTATTTTTTTTTTTCAAAAAATTTTTCAAAATCAATTTTACAAATTTTTCTGAAGTTTTAAAAAAAATATTCCCCAACTCTTAAACCGGTTTATTAGGTACTTAAAAAAATGCAAGATGCTTCCCTTTTAAGCGTATAACTTCCGCAAAAAAGCTCATATTTTGGGGTTAAGCTTACATTATGTGAGCAACCATATAAAAATTGAGTTTACCTAAAATCCGATAGACTTCAAGTTCTCGGACATCAAGTAAACTTTCTACTAGTCTAACAGCATTTGTATGTATATCTTAGTCATACCTTAGTCAAGCTATAGGCAAAAGAAAGTTTTCAGCGCTGGTTTAAGCTGCTACTGGACAAACAAAATATAAACTGAGCATACACTTCAAGGTTTCATACAGAATACCTTAATTGTGTAGCAATTACAGTTTCACTAAAGTGAAAACTGAAAAATGTCAGTATATCCACTTACGATAAAGCATTCTCTATGGTGCTAAAACATAAGATTTATTTTAAAAACCTCTAATAAGCACTCATGCATTGACGACCGCTGATTAGAATGCATAAATAATGATAAAACTCAATTTACCGTGACTGACGAACCTATAAATTCCACAAAATATACCAAACAGAACCCAAACTAGTACTAATACAATCAAATCGAAATCACTTTCCGTAGAGTAGCTTGTTATCAATCAACAACCGGTTTTTCGACCCAGAAAATATGAATGTCTTATATCAATTATACTTTTTATGGCATTTTCCGCCCTTCCCATTAAACCTAATTTATTCAAACAATGGGGCCATTCAGCAGATAATTACGATTTGTGATTTGTGTTCAACGATTGTCGATTATACCTGCTGAATTGTAGCATGTAATTGCCGATAGCGATTGGTAAATTGAACAATCACGATTTGTTGAAAAGGTATGGGGTAAAAAGTGATTGGGTGAGATCGATTATCGATTGCTGCTGCAAGAATTCCATTTCGAATTGTCATAGTTAAGTTACTTAAGTAACTCATCATTTTGGAATTATTTGAAATATATAAAATGTATAAATGTTTAAGTTTTTCAAGGTTTTTTTCCTACATAAAGAAGGGCTATTCAGTGACTTATGTTCCGGTACCCAGTTTCCTGTTCTCCTTACACAAAACCCTTCCCCTGGCTGCAACAAATGCAACGAGTAGAAAGAGTTCCTTTTTTTTTTGCATCTTATTTATTTTTCTTTTCTTGTTGCATTTGCTTTTTGTATTTTCACAAAAATCTGTTTTCGACTGGCGGAATTATTTGTTGGTTAAGTTTATTTTGTGAGAGGAGAGGAGGAAGGAACAGTCGGTTTGGAGTAGACCAGCCCATTGTTGTTGCCCTGGTTGTTAGTTTGCAATCCACAAAAACAGCCACAAAATGGATAAGGTAGGGGAGAGTTGGGGGGGGGAGGGGGGAGAAGCGGCGCACTCACTTTAGTTCAGTTTCCAAGCCACAATTTGCCATGTAAATATTAATGCACAGACTAGACATGGCCAAGAGTGAGAGAGAGAGAGACACAGTTGCAGAAGGAGGTTGTGGGTTGAGGAGGGGGCCAGGCGGGGAGCATTCATCGTCTGTGCTCAATTTTTCAAAGCTCGTTTGTGTCGTCGTCGTTGTTGTTGTTGTTGTTGTTTTTGCTTTGGCTTGATGCTGCTATGCAAATAATGAATGCAAAATGCTAAAGAGTGGCGGAGATGAAGAGAGAGAGAGAGAGAGTGGGAGAGAGAGATGTCTGTGGAAAAAGTCGAGAATTTCGGCACTAATTAAATTCGAAATTAATTTTCATTTCACTTTACTTTTTTCTCTCTCTTTTTGCAGAATGAACAACGATTAAGCATAACTACTTGGTTCAATAAGTGAGTATGGATTTCCAAAAGGAACTATGGGATAGGCAAGAGATCTTTATGCTCAGAGCTTAACTGAATCTGAAGAGCCCAAAGTTCTAGCTATCTAAGCTGACCCCTTAAGGTTTCTTGCACCAACCCCATAGTCTTCAAAATTCCTTTTAATTTCTAGTAAACTTTATTTTTAAATTTAAACAATTTTTGTTTGGTTAGCTACGTACGGTTTCTGCAATGCTGCGCTTAAATTTTTACCAAACATGGAGAAAAAAGAGCATGGATGATGGATGATTGATGCCAAAAAAATTGGGTAATCTGCCCCAGGATAATCAAAAATTGCTGAACTAAACCGCCGAAAACATTCTAAAAGTGAAACTCTAAACAGTAGAAAAAGTGATTAAATATTTTGAGCCAACGCCTAAAACTGGGCCACAAACTTGTGAAATGTGATTTACTGAATGAAGTGAAATTTTTTTGAAAAGTGAAAACCATCAAATCATCTTGGCTTAAAGTCTTAGGCAAAGCAGAGAAACAACTGTAAGAATCAAAAGGTAAAGTAAATTCCATAAATAATAATAAAACTAAACATTTAACGCCTGAAACTAGGCTATATAAAAGTGGAAAATCAATCTTAACTTAAGTTAAAACTTGGCGCATAAATCTTTAAATAAATAACCAATCTTTCAATTGAAATAAAGCACAAAAATTGCACAAGTTGTATAATTTACAATAATAATGACAATATTATATCATAAATTAAGTTATTACAGCCTTAAACTAGACCATAAACTGTTAACAAAGTGACTTGAAGTGTGCGAAAAGTTGAAAATTCCCCATAATAAGAAAGCTTAAATCGGTATAAGCCCATATTTCATCATACAAATATCATCGAAGTAACACTCTAAGTCTAATTCTCATAAAATTTTAATCATTACCTAAATCAGCCCCAAACTATTCAACAAATAAGTGTAATGAAACCCTCAAAGCTTGATACGTGAGGATATTATAATAATCCATACAAAAACCTACAACTGATCCAGAAAAAAGCCACCAAAAACAACTAACAATTCCAATTTTAAATACTTAAATCAAATGAATAGCTTAATATATAACACATATTTTTAAATAATAAACCTTAAACATAAACAAAGAATTTATATTCCATAAACAAGTTCCAAGGCTCCAATAAAATTTTTACTTTTTATAAAAAGATTTAATAAAAGACTTAACATAACAAACTTAGATGGTTTTAATAAAAACGACTAAATAAAAGCCTAAAATAAGGTATTGATATCACGAAACGAAACTTCAAAAAGCACAGTGCACTCTAAATTGTAATATAAAAGTGTTTAAAATTCACAAAAAAAAAGAAGAAATCTTTTAGATCTCATATAAATATTTAACACAAAATCTCAAAAATTGAATGCGGTTTTATTTACAAATATCTTTCGCCAAGTTCTTAATTTTAATTAATAAAAATCAACATTAAATTCATAAATAAATACAAGTTGGTAACATAATATAAAACCTTACAAGAAATCAATAAGTTTTACACACCAATTCGTGAATAATAATAAATCAAGCGCTTAGATTGCGCTAATATAATTTTAATAATTGCAAAAACCCCAACAGAATTCTTTGAAATAGAACAAAATTCTATGTGAATAACAATCAACCAAAATTCGCAAATTTCTTAAAATTTACCCGATTAAAAAATAAAATTTGATATAAAATAAAAGCCTTAAAATAAAAATCTTGCACCTCTAAATTTAAATAGCTTTTTTATGCTTAAATTTTAAATGGAAAAATTAAACAAAATCTATAAAAATTATTGAAAAAGGCTAACAGTCATTTGAGCTCACTTGAGTTTCATAACTAAATAAATATATAAAGAAAACTGTAATACATTTTTAAAAACAAAAACAAAATTTATTAGAAAAAATAATAGAACTCTACAAAAAAGGCTAAAAGCTCTCAATCAACTTAAAATATATAAAGAAAATTTAAATAACTTTGAACAAAAAGTGAACAAACTCTAGAAAATCTTTGAAAGTGGATAACCAATTTACAATAACTAACTAAAAAGTAATCTATGCATATATGTTAACTTGACCAACGCGGGACTGATAACGACTGAGAACTAGAACCGAATTCTATACTCTGATTTTTTTTAAAATCCGAACATATACGAAACTTGTGTTTGAACAGTTTCTGTGCTGAGATTTCTCTTTTTGTTAATTGAATTGGAGAACATCGAAAAGATTTGAAACTTGTACACGTAGAATTTCTGTTCTGGGTTTTTGTAAACCCAAATACGAAAAGTTGCGAAACTTGAATACGAAAAGTTTCTTTATATTTCTTTAGTTTGATTTCGAAAACACCAAAAAGATTCAGAACTTACTTTAAAAGTGATTTACAGTTTCTGTACGTCTGAGCTGTTTCTAGGAACTAAGAGATTCTAATCCAAATCCTATATAAGTATAGTACCTACTGAGTTCATTTTATATTCTCCAATTTTAATGCCATTTTTATAAATCCAGATAAAACCAGATTATATACTTTGATTTTAATAAATCATCCGAAATTTTTATCTTCAGTTTGAAATTGAGAGTACTGAAAAGATATGAAACTTGTCAACGTACCGTTGTGAACGCGTTTAGAGAATTTGAATTTAAACGTACCGTTTCTGTACTCACTTACATTAAATTTTTTTGAGAAATTTTAACGCCCTTTTAATCGAGTTTTATGCCTTGATAATGCTGGGAACCACCCATCTTTGAGAAACCCGAATATATTCGAAACTGGTAAATGTACAGTTTTTGTACTGAGTTCTGTACATTTCTTCAGTTTGAAATTGAGAACATTGAAAAGCTACGAAATCTGTAAATTTACTGTTTCTATTTCTATACTATTCTATACTATTCTATACTATTCTATACTATTCTATAATATTCTACTATTCTATTCTATCTATCAGGTTTTCATAACCCGATTTTTTTTTTTAGAAATACAAGTTCGAAACTTATAAATAACCGAGTTTTTTATATCATAATACCTTTTTAAATATTAAAAATCAGCATATATACTTTTATAATATTGTGAACCCGAATTTTGGAAAACCGAACACATCCAAAACTTGTATACGAACAGTTTCGTTGCTGAGTTTTTTCAATTTCTTTAGTTTTAAATTGGAACAGCATTCTTTCTTTTGTTTTAATGCTAACATTATAGAATTCAAATAAGATTATATACCTTGATTACCTTGATTGGAAAGAGCTGTAACTGAACTGTAAAAGGCTTCTTCTTCTGGCTTGAATTTTAATGCTATGCCTTGGATTTTGTTTATTTGAAAACACCGAAGAGATCTGTATTCTTTTACTTTCTGCATGTGAAGAGCTATTTGTATAGATATTTTTGGAAACAAAAAATACCAAAATATTTGGTAGAGTTTTTGATATTTTTTTCACAATATTTTACGAATCGAAAAAAAGATTGCTTCGGTACTGAGCTTTTTTTTATGCCAGGATATTTTTAAAGCCGGAAACTTTATTTTTGGGTGCCGAATTAATGCACTGGTACTGAGTTGTAAAGCTTCTAGAAGCGAAATACGTTAACAATATTACCTAAAATTTTCGAATGTTGGTAGATAAAGTTCCCACAACTGAGATTTTTGAAGTTTTAGCAAGCTTTACATAGAAACGGAAATTTACAAGAACCTAAACTATCAGAAATTTTTCCAAATCCGAATTCAATTGACAATTTCCAGGAAACGATTGAAGACTTCATTGAAGTATTAAATGAAAATCAATGAGAATTCAAATGTAAAATTCATATAATATAGCATGTTTTTGGAAAACGGAAACATATAAGAATTCTTTAAAAATAATCCAAAACGGCATTTTATGACAACATAAATTTCGTTAGTTACTAAAACCGAAAACGTCTAACGATTCTTTTTGATTCCCAGCTAAAAACCCAAACTAAATCAGTAAAAATAATTTCAAAAAACATAAAAACTTGCCCTTCAAAGATACAGCATTTACATTTTACCAAACTGACCTCACTTGATAGGTTAGAGCCAGGTATTGACTTTCTTCAGAAAAGTGTGTAAAATTACAGCAATTTATTGACATTTATAAAACTTGTTTGCCACTTAAGACTTAAGTCAAGATATCTATTCCAACTTCTTACAATGCCACCCAAAAAAATATTCAAAGAAGAATGGAAAACTTCTTACTTTTTCAAACAAAATAGTTTGGGAGAAGCTCAGTGTGTTATCTGCACTCGTGTTATATCATTAAAAAAATATAACATGGAATTGCACTACAGAAAAGTGCATACCGACTATGAGCTCTATTTGGGTGAAGAAAGAAAGGCTAGATTTGAAGAATTGGATAGGCGATTGATAGAAAGTGAATCAACTGTGCCAAAGGAAGATCAAGAAGCAGTAACTGTTAAACTGGAAAGTGAATTGATGGAAAACGTCCTCACAGCCCAAGTGGAAAGTAAAAAATTGTCACCCTACAACATGACAAGGGCTTCGTATGTTATTAGCCTGGAATTGGTTAAGCAATGTCGTCCCTTTACGGATGGTGTATTGTTTCAACATTTTCGCACAGCCGTAATCAAATATTTCAAAGATATTGGTGAGGAGGATGTGGAGGAACCCCTGGAGAGTATATCTGTGTCAGCGCGTACAATTTCCCGAAGAATAGAAGAAATTAGTAAATATTTGCACACAAAACTGATAATGTCACTCAAGAAATGTAGATACTTCTCCATTAGTTTGGACAAGAGTACGGATGTAAAGGATATAGAAAAGATGATCATATGCGTGAAGACAGTTGACACAAATTTTGTGTGCGAAGAAAATCAGCTGTGTTTGGTAACATTTCATGGTCAGAACAATGGTGCAGCCATTTATAGAGCTCTTGCTGAAAATGTTTTCCAGCATGTGGATAAATCCAAGCTATCATCCGTTTGGACGCATGGTTCACCCGTAATGGTGGGCCAACCAAATGGTCTTGTGGGAGAGCTGGAAAAGAATGGCCTCAAAGTACCCACATTTCATGGTATAATACACCCCGAAGCTATGTTCTCCAAGTCGGAAAACTTGCTCAATACCATGAAAGATGCCATCAGCATTGTAAGGAAAATCAGAAGCGAACACAATCCACTGAAACATATCAGATTTATGCCCTTAGTCTCGGATCTGAATGCTGAGTATGGAGACCTGGTCATGTTCAATGAGGTTCAATGGTTGAGCCGAGGCAGCAGCCTGCAAATGTTATTCGATTTGAGAGCTCACGCCCTGAACTTCTTGTTGGAGGAAAACTGTATAACCTTGGCTGACAAAATGAGTGATTTGAACTTTATAGCCGATTTGGCCTATTTACTGGATGTCTCCAGTATTCTACATCGATTACATGTGGTGATGCAGGCCAGAAATAGGAATGTATTTCAATTGATGGCCTCTGTGGAGCTATTCAAACGAAACCTGGCCATTTGCATTGACGAGCTGAAAAATAATAATTTACAAAATTTTCCAAATCTGCAGCAATGTGGCTATATCAATAGCCTAGCGGATTATTGTATAAATTTGGAACATATTTTAACCAGCATCGATAAAAGATTTCAAAATATTCAACAGCTTGTTAAACTGAAACTTTTATTTGAGAATCCCATAACATGTGAAGTTAATCAATTTGAGCCGGAGCTTACTTCCGAATTGGAGAGGCTGCAGCTGGATGCCAGTGTGCCATTGGAGAGCGGATTGGAGTTTTGGAAAGCATTGGACGGCGCTAGATATCCAAAGTTAAAGAATTGTGTTTATAGACTATTTTCCATGCTTGGTTCCACACGAATATGCGAGTCGGCTTATACGACGATGAAACAAATTCAGTCTAGATTGAGAAATCGTTTGACACACGAAAATATGGAACATCTTTTACGCATCAAGTGTTTTGAGGGCAACATGGATATTGATGCAATTATTTCGGGATAGTTTAAATGCTTTTTTTTTGTTTTACTAAGTTCTATATAATACCAAAAACCACAATTTTTCAATGGTTAATGTTCAAATATAACAGATTCGAGGCTTTTGAGAGAAGGTTTTGGTGCAGACTTGGGTTCAGCCATTGCTTGACATAATATTACTAGTTTTTAGAACTTAACTTAATCCTATGTGTTCTTAAAATCGCTTTCGAACTAAAAGCAATCCAAATGGTATACAAATCAGGCTTTTTTAAGTCGGAAACGGTTCCTGAAACTCAATAATATATTGAAACTCAAAATATTCCATATCGTAGTTATTGTACAAAAATATTACCAATGTAATTTTGACCTCTGAATCATTGAAAAAACATAAGAGTAAAGGATCTTAAAAAAACAAGAAAGAAAGTCGGTCAAGCCCGACTATAACATACTCTGTACCAAGGAAATTTGTCTTTTGATCATAACTCAAAAACCGTTCATCCGATCTTCTTCATTCCTTTGGCGGATCGATAAGTTATCCTAATAACTAAATATGTCCAGAAGGAACAAGCCATCTACCTTCTAAACTGTGGGAGATATGACGTTTTTTCTAAATTGCGGGGGCGGGAGGGGGCGTGGCCAAAATTGAAAATAAACTTGATCTGCCTGCAGACATTAGAAGCATACATGTCAAACCTCTATCTCTTACCATCTCTGAGATCTGTGCGTTCATACGGACAGACAGACGGACAGACGGACATGACCGACATGACGGACATGACTCGGCTGTTGATGCTGATCAAGAATATATATACTTTATGGGGTCGGAGATGCTTCCTTCTGGATGTTACATACTTTTGCACAAACTTATAATACTCTATGTACCTACGGTACAGAGTATAAAAAAAAGACAGTATTATGGGGATTGTATAAGTAGTTTCTGGCCATCTTTAAGACTTAGTCGCTCAAAACCAACCATATAACAGATAAAGTCGATAGACAGAAGGTCAATTTTTTTGATGTCTACCATTTTTACTGAACCGATTCGAAATTTAAGGCTTAGACAGGTTCCGTTAACCGTTAAATAAAATACGCAATTCCGGATTCGAACCGGTTCCGTTGAAAACAGGTTTGCAGCCCTGATAGCACCACTACGCTAAAAAATACACTATATTCTAGATTTGTCGATATGAATCTGTTATCGGAAATGATCTGTCACTTCAATTTAAGTTAAAAAAACCAACTTTGACCGTTTTTAGGGCACTTTTTTGATTGTTTTAGTTCACTTGAGCATTATTGAAAGGAACAATTTCTTAGGGGGTTTTTTTTTTTTAAATATAAATGGGAGAAAATTTATTTCGGACAATATCTTACTAACACCTAGGCCACGAATTCCAGTATATTGAAGGGTTGGTGGCCGTCATTCTAGATGATCTAGATATGTATCTGTTATCGAAAATGATCCAATCACTTCAATTTAAGCTTACAGCTGTTTTAAAGGAAACACTTTGACCTATTTTTGGCTCGTTTTTTGGGGAAGCTTCTTGGTTAGTTTTGATTCATTATAAATATTCTCGAAGTACTATTGCTTAGCTGTCAAATTAACGATCCCAAATATTTCGGCGATTTTTTTAAGCCAAGATATAACATTTTATGTACAAACTCCGTAAGTGTTGTACAATTTGTGTTGTTGAAAATAGCTAACAAGGCATAATTTTGTGCAGTGCACAGTTAAAGAGACCTGATCAAATGTATTCAAAATGTATGGTACATCTTCGCTTAAGAAAATCGCAGAATTGTTTGGCATACTTTGTTTTAAAGCTAAGAAGTAGTACTTTTCCGAATATATGAAAGAGAGTTAACATAATAGTAGGTTAGAGGTAGACCCAAAGAGAGGTGACCCAAACAATGTCAAAAGTCGGATTGACTTGAGCCCGAAATGCTAGTCTTGATACTGATTTTAGCTCGAGAGCGCTTGATTTAAGTTCGAAATAGTACTAATTGAATCACACGCATCATATATATAAGCTTCTTAATTAAACTCGACTCGATGCTTTGGAAGAATCATATCAAAAAAGCCCCATATTGATTTAAGCTCAAAGTTCGAACTTGATTTTATCCCGAAAACATCTTGATCTAAGTTTACCCGAGATTGAAATGAGTTTGATATTGGAACTGTACTCAAACCCTACTTCTCATGCACCTTTTCTTATATTGTGTTTCTCAGATTGATTACAACATTTCCCTGATATCTAATTTAAGAATATTTAACGAGTTATCAAATACAGCGTTACTGAAGAAAAATATGAATCTGAATGATCGTTACACCAAGTCCAAGTTAATCTTATCCAAATTTTAAGAAATGCCGAATATTATTTTGACTGTTAACTGGCTTTATAACCAAGGTGCGTACCAAAACCTTAACACAAGAACCTTGAGCCTCAAATTTTTGAACCTACATTTGGGTCTGAACCCTTTAAGCAGATTTTAGGTTTGCAGAGTTGCTTTGGAAAAGGTGTATTTCGTTGTTGTTGTTGTTGTGATGTAGCGAGAGCGGAGGAGTCGTTGCGCTAGAGAAAGAGAGCGAAGCTTGTGGTAGACTGAGGCAAGGCCTTCTTAACAGCAGGTAGCCGCACTTCCTTTTTCGCTCTCTTTGATGCATTTTTTTTTTGTTCTGCTTCCAAGTTCTTTACGCTCTCGTGCTCGCTGCATCTGTAAGAGAGAGGAAGTGCGGCTGCCTTGTTAAGTATGACTTGGACTGCGGTACTGTGTGACATTTTAGAACTGTTTGAAGGGTTGAGCTTTCTCTTTTTTAATACATGTATTTCCAACTATTCTCTAAACAATTTTAATTGTTAAAAATAAGTAATAATTTTATGTTCCACCTATTCTTTTTTAAACCATAATTAAATAAAATATAATTCAATAATTTTAAAAACTAAATTCATAAAAAAAGTCTCCACTTTTATATATAAAAATAATAATAATAAAAAACCATTAATAATCATAATAAGTAAATTAGCTGTAAACAGCCCCCAAAACGTAGGCAAATTTAAATGTAAAATGTTAATTTAATGAAAAATCGTAAACACAATTGAAAATGTACTAATTTGAATCCTCCTAACTAGGCCATAAACAATCGCCCTCAATAAAAAAGTCAATAAAAGTGAGATATCAACACGAACGAACGCCTTAAACTAGGCAATGCAATTTGTTGAAAAGTTGTGAAAACAAATAAACATCAAAAACCCTTGGTTATTACTTTGCCATGGATAAACAATCTGGCGACAGTCCCGGTGATTGTCGCATTACCAGATCCTCCGCCAGCAATATGACACCCACCCTCCGGTTCGACAGCAGCAGCAACAGCAGCAGCCCCAAAGATGGGCAAACCAAATCTAAGTCACCCACACCACCACCCGCAAAAGTGGCCAAAATCCAGTCAGCTCCTCAGCAACAGCAGCAGCAGCAGCAGCATCATCAATTCCGTGCCCCCCAGCAACAGCAGGGACCCAAGAATAGAAACAACAAGGCCTGGAGCAAACGTCAACACAAAGCGGGTGGCAAGCATCAGGCCAATTCCTGTGTAGCCGCTGTGGGAGGAGCTGCCGCCGCAGCAGCGGCTCCCCTACAATCCTCAGCCAATGGCGGCACCACCACCACCAGCAGCAGCGGCAACAGCAGCCAATCTTCACTGCTGATAGTGGGTGGTGTGCCACTCCACCTGCCACTGGTTAAAGCTGATCTGGAGAATATTCAAAATATCAATAAACAGTTAAGCGGACATGGTCATCATGGTGGTGCACACCATGGTGCGGGCGGTGGTGGCAACGGTGGCGGCAATAACGGTCATCATCCGCACAACACGCGACTGGCACAGAATCCAAGCGCCGGCGCCGGTGGCGGCGGAGGAGTGGGTAATGGCCTGCCCATTGGTACCCTGGACAAGCATGGCCTCAAGGTGCAACAGCAGTTGTACAAGAAAATGCTGGCGCATAGGTGAGTAACAACAACCCACCCCTCAAATCCTCACATTTTACCATCATCTCCATCTCCTCTTACATCCCTCAGGGGCCATCATCATCATGTTCTGTGCGCGGGAAACAATGCGAATCACACTTGCTGCCTGGTGACAGGTTGTAATGGCAATGCTGGTGGTGGCGGTGGTGGTGGAGGTGGTGGTGCCGCCAGCAAGGATACCAGCTCTCTGAAGGACACCAGCTCGTTGAGTGGTAATAGCAGCATTTCGGGAAGTGCTGCCGCCGCTGCTGCCAATGCGGTGCATTATTGCTGCGGTCGCTCCAAATTCTTTTTGCCCGAGAAGCGACTACGCAAAGAGGTGATTGTCCCACCCACCAAATTCCTGCTCGGTGGCAACATCTCGGATCCCCTTAACCTGAACTCGCTGCAGCATGAGAACACCTCGAATCAATCGTCGAGCAACAATACGCCGGCCACCACGCCCCGGCAGTCGCCCATCACCACACCACCCAAGGTGGAGGTCATTATACCGCCAAATATACACGATCCGCTGCATCTGCTCGACCCCGTGGACTCAATGGAGTATGAGAAACAGTTGACATCGCCCATGAAACGGGGCGGCGTCATGACCCGGGGCAGTCATCTGCAACAGAAGTTGCAGCAACAGCCGGCGCATCATCGTCAGCATCGGCAGCGCAAGAATCGCAAACGGCGGCGTTTCGACTCCAATAACACCTCCCATGCGGGCGATGAAATGCCGGGGGAGGGGAGCGGTGAAACGCTTTCAATTTCACTGGAGGAGGCAGCGGCAGCAGCGGGTACGGGTACGGGTACCACTTCATCGTCGGCGGCTTCGCCCGTGGCCCCACCAACAGCAGCCATAACAACAGCCGCTCTCCTGCTGACTGAAGCCGCCACAGCGGCTGAAACAGTGGAATTGGTGCTACTACAGGCGCATGTGCGCTCTCCGCCGGTAGCGGCCACCGCAGAGATGCCGCAGCCGGTAGCCGTAGAAGCCGAAGTCACGCAGTCAGCGGAGGCGGAGGCGGCGACGTCGGCAGCGACAACAACGGTGAAACAAATGGAATGCAACACCCAGGCAGCGCCGGCCGCTGTAGAAGCCGCTTCCACAACGCAACATGTGTCCGTAGCTGCCGTAGCTGCTGTAGTCGTTGACGTCGCCGCCGCCGCCGCCGCCGCTGAGCAGCAGCAGCAGCAGCCGCCGCAAGAGCAAACCCTTCCGACTCCCATTAAGGAGCTGCTGCTTTCCTCTGCCGCTTCCACTTCAGCTGCTACGCTGGCTGTGGCTTCGACGCTGGCCGAACGACGGGCTTTGGTCAGTCGAGATTTACGCTTGGATTTGACTAGCACGTGCTATGGTGTTGGCGGCACGGGCCTCAGCTTTGGCCCCGGCAGCAGTGTGGGTAGTGGTGGAATAGCCGGAATTGGCGGCGGCAGGAAACGTAAAATAAGCGAGAGCAACAATTCGCTGAAGAGCAAGGTGAGTACGAAATGAAATTTGAAACGGGGCAACTAAAGTACAGTAAGAGGGAGAGCCAGAGAGAGTGGGTGGCACAAATACGACAGAGCAGTAAACGAAATTAAATGGTAACGGACTGTGTCTGCACTGTGGGGAGAGTTTAATGTTAATGCTAAAAAAATGTTAGTTTGTCTTAAGAAACTTAGCTTTATTTTTTATGAGAAAAAAATGTAGTTAGTTCCGTAGTTCTTGGTGGGCTACGGAATCTGAAGTGGGGAAACTAAGGCTAAAAATCACTACATATTTTTAGAAGGTTCTGTACGAAGGTTCGAATGCTTTGATAAGATTAAGGTTCGACTTACAAACCGGTTCCTTAACTTATCGAGCCTAAAATTGCCCTTTCACTTGTCACATATATCTAAATAGAAACTTTAATCACATAGAATCTATCATATTTTATCGTAGAAGGTTAAGTTTCACAATTCATTAGAAATATTACCTTTGCTATAATACTGTCGCCAGATAGCAGCGTTCGTTTTGAGAAAATCGGTTATAGTTATCTAGCTTTTTGATACGTCAATCCTATAGTCTATCAATATTATTGTCCTTCGACTATTTTAAACATTCGCAAACGCATTCAAAAACGAGCCTTAGCAAATACTATGTACAAATACAACATACAAATATTGTACAACATACAAATAAATATGTACATATGTGTAAACTATGTTATAAATGTGGAGACTAGCCCAAGTAAATTGCAACAAGAACCTCGTATGTTTCCTCTATGGTATGATTCTTGCCATATCGAATAAAACATGTATTGTCTGACTTCAGAGTAGATTTTGTTGCTGGCGAAAGCCACGAGTTTACAACCCACCAGAGAATAATAGGATTTCTCTTTGTCCCACCCAACAAACATGTTATGCAATGTAAAATTATATTCGAGTCCTCGGCCTGATTAAAATAGTCAAAAAGGCGTTTGCTGTGTTACTTTAAATTATACCTAGCCGCGATGCTTCTTGAAGAGTCGACTTTAACCTAATCTTGTGATCAGTTTCGACTCTTTTTCGAGTCCTTTGTGAGTCTTTTTTTCCAGTCGTATTTCAATAAATCACTTTTGAGCTCATGCATGAGCCATTTTTCAGCCTTCTTTTAATTGCACATGATAGTAATCTTCTTTTAAGCATCATATGGACTTAAAAAGGTGATTTTGGTTATAAAATGCTGTTTGGGAAATTTTAATTTGGCTATTATTGCTTGAGAAATATTTTTTTCATTTGTATTGGTGTCTATTCCCTAAGCTGGCTGTGGGAATCTCTAACATAGAAACACTTTCGCAAAACTTTAAAATTGAAATGCTTTTGAATATTTTTCCTATTTGTATGAAAAATTGTGGCAGAAAAATTTGTAATTTCAGCTTTTATCTAATTAAACGTTCTTAAAAACTCTTCGAATTTATTCCAAAAACATAATCGTTTTCCCCACAGTGCGGTGAAGAGAAGGCTCAGTGCATAAATATAATATTAAAGAGAAAACCTAGTCCGATATGGCAATGAAACAGTAAAATAGAGAGAGTGGAGAGTGCTCAAAGTGAGCATAAAATGGCAATGAAACGGCATGAGAAATTGAGCAGAGGTGTGGGAAAATCTGTGAGTGGTGCGGGGGAGGGTGGGGCGGCCAAGTAGCTTAGAGGGCATTGTGGTTTGGCAGCAAGTCAATCGTTAGCTTTGTTTTGATTGCTTTTGGCTGTGCTTTTTTGTTTTGTTTTTGCTTTGCAAATTTGTTTTTGTTTTGTTTCTCTACGTCTTTTATGGCTTAGAATTGAGGTTAGAGGGTCAGGGGCGACGGACGGTTTGGCTAAGGTAGGATGAGTGAGGAGCCTCTGGGGGCAGGCAAACACGATTTAATCCGTAGCATAACATAGTTGCCGTAAAGTGAATATTAATTAAACGGTAATTGAAATCAAATAGAGTTGAGCGTTTCAATTCCAGTTTAGAATTGAGCGGATAGAGATGTAAGCGGAACCGCCTACATTCTAGCTTACATTTGGGATTACCAAGAATGAGGTAGATATTTAATCACAATTTTCTTATTTCTTTCAGAAATTCCATCGTAATGATGGCATGGACAAGATTGTTAGTCCAGTGGTGCCACAGCCAGGCGCTTGGAAGCGACCACCGCGCCAACTACAGCCCAGTGGAGCACGTAAACCCAATACGCGACGCTCCACCTCGTTCAGTGAAACCGAATTGCCTAGTCCCATCGAGGAGTTGCCCCCCAAAGCCTTGCCCCTGATTGATGGTAACTATATTTTGTGTAAAATTTGGAAATCCAAGACCTAATCCTCTGCTCTTTCCAGTGGAAATTCCCCGTGATGATACACCCGAGTTATTGGAACATGGTCTGGGTAGTCCCTTAAGCACCATTTCGGCAGCTACTTCGCATACAGCAGGCGAACCGGAAGCTTTGGTGGCCGAATTAAGCAATAGTGAGGCCGTACCAGCTGCTGCGGTTATCACTCTGATGTTGGAACCCTCTTCCATACCCCCAGCCCCACCACTCAATAAGTTGCCCAAATTTCGGGCAGATGGCCTAAAATATCGCTATGGCAACTTTGATCGTTATGTTGACTTTCGTCAACTCAATGAGTTCCGGGATGTACGTCTGCAGGTGTTCCAAAGGCATGCTGAACTGTTCCAGAATAAGGATATACTGGACATTGGCTGCAATGTGGGACACATGACCATAACCGTGGCCAGGCATTTGGCACCGAAAACCATTTTGGGCATCGATATAGATCGTGAACTGGTGGCTCGGGCACGAAGGAATCTATCCATTTTCGTGCGCATACCCAAAGAGGAGGAGAAACCGATGCCAGTTTTGGTGCCTTCGCTGCAGCAGCAGCAGGCACAGCTGGACATGAAGCCGGTGCTGCTGCAATCGCACAAGAAAACGAGACGGGGCAAGAAACGGCGCCAGATTCCACCGCCAGCCCATCAACATCATCATCATCATCATCATCATGATCATGATCATGATCAGCAGCAAAAACTGGATGCTCTGCTGGTCAAGCCCCACGAATTCTTTCCCATCTCCTTTCCACTCACCTACGGCGGCATACCCCATCTACCAGCCTCGGGCAAATCACCCATCTCCTACTCCACCGCCTCCACTAAAAATCAATTCCCGCAGAATGTGTTCTTTCGACAAACCAATTATGTGCTCAAGGACGAATCCTTAATGTCGAACGATACTCAACAATATGATCTCATCCTTTGTCTGTCGGTGACCAAATGGATGCATCTGAATTTTGGGGATGCGGGTTTGAAATTGGCCTTTAAGCGGATGTTTAATCAACTTCGTCCCGGTGGTAAACTTATACTCGAGGCCCAGAACTGGGCCAGCTACAAGAAGAAGAAGACTTTGACGGTAAGTGAGAGGGGTGAAGTGTGCTTAAACCGTTGGCCAACTAATTTTGTTATTTTCTGTTTCCTTTTTCCAGCCGGAAATCTTGAACAACTATAAGCAAATCGAATTCTTTCCCAACAAATTTCATGAGTATTTACTTAGCTCCGAGGTGGGATTCAGTCACAGTTATACGCTGGGAGTGCCGCGTCATATGAACAAAGGATTTTGTAGACCCATACAGGTAAGGGAAAGTGAGAATAGTCTAAGGGATCTTGGAGATCGGGAGAAAACATGAATTTTGCTGCTGCAGTAGCAGCTATAAGCAGTTTGGCTATCACACTGCGGCAGCGAACATTCTTTTGCTCATAACTTGACTTTCGTTCTTTCTATATTTATCAATTCTTTGTGAAACTTATAAATAATTTTGATTAGAAAATATGTTAAGAAGGTACTAACGTTCTATCCATAAAACTCTGAGAGATATGACTGTTTTTACAAATTGTGTAAAAATATACTTAATCTGTCTGCAAGCTTAGAAGCATATGTCCCATAGATGTCAAACCGTTATCTCTTACCATATCTGACATTGTGCGTTCATACGGACACACGGACTCACGGAAAGGGCTATATCGACTCGACTGTTGATGCTGAACAAGAATATATATACTTTAGAGGTTCGATTAGATTGCAATTAAAGTTGCCGAATATTTCAAAAAAATATATTTATCAATATTTTAGACGATATTGAAAAAGTATAATTTCGATATATATTTTTTAGGGTAAATAATATAGCTTAGGTCGATATTTTGGGTCATTATGGAAATTTACATATCATTTGACACGCTTTTAAAACTACTTTCTAACTCAGTTCAAAATATAGCGGTCAAAGCTCAAAAACATTATAAAATATCAAGGCCGATTTCTCTGGAATTCTGGTGAAAGTTCGGTTCTGGGGGTCAAAACCCCTTGGAAAGTCTAAGGTTCAGTTCTCAGAGCATTCCTTTACTTTTCAAGCCTTAGATTTTTGGTTTGAAGCTTTTTTCACGGAATCTAAGAACGTAGAGACAGTTATCTCACATATCTCTCTGAAATCAAGGACCCAAAACCCCGTGTCGAAACTGTTCTTAGGACCGGATTGCAGCCTTACAATCCTTGCAGATAAAGGGAGATATTTTAGCAACTTTCTTTTTGGCTGCTCGGCTGTTTTCGTGTCACCTGTTACTGTTAAACATACTCAGTTTGGTCTTAAATTTAATAATGAGAATACTAACAAACGAACAACGCTTGCAGATTATTAAATTTTTTACGGAAATTCGTGCATCGTGCAGTTCTTCCATTTGATGGTCAGTTTGGGCGGCTATTCGGAATCTTGTAACCAATTTTAGCAACAAATTTATATTATTGGACATTAAACAATCAACACACATACACAGAGGAAAAAATTGCAGCTGTATCCGCCAGTGTTGTTAATGATCGTGAATTATCAATATAAATCAATGATATAGTCATCCGATTTGGCCAAAAATTTGTAAAATTATATGAAAGCATGTGAAACAAACAAATACAAGCAGGGAAAATATTTTTCAGACCTATCTTTTGTATGTCAGCTATACTATATAGTTGTCCGATTTTAATAAAACTTAAATAATAAAAATTATAAAAAACAGAAAACCTACGATTACAAAGTTTGGAGACGTTTTTATTGAAAAGAAAAATGTTTTTCTCACTAAAACTGGTTTTCCGACCGATTGTTCCTATGGGAGCTATAAGATATAGTCATCCGACATATTAGTAGAGTGCAGCAAAAAGAAGACTCTGTGCAAATTTTCAGCTCGATAGCTTTAAAACTGAGAGACTAGTTCGCTTAGAAACAGACAAGACAGACGGACGGACAAAGCACAATCGTCTCTCAGCTTGTCACCCTGATCAAGAATATATACCTAACCTAAACCTAGCATAACCTAAAACTTATAATACCCTTTGCAAGGGTTTAATAAGGCATTCTCTATGTTGTGGGGATATTTCATAGTGCCCTAAAATAACAGTTGTTTTTGTAACACTTCAATAGTTTAATGGAATATTTTCGATCTCCGGTTTTAACACTTTTTGTTAAGGAATAATGGTAAATTTGTGAACTAGGTCTTTGGTTAATTCACGTTCCTTGGATGTATTCAGCTTTCTATGTTTCAATTTGGTTAGATCAACATGGGTATAGCTTTACCATTTTATGGGCTCAAACCCAGAACACTTTGTACTTATTTTCTTTTTAGAATGTTTTTGGGGTGTCATTAGTTATTACTAAACTTTAAGAAATAACGTTTTGTACTTATTTTTAGAGATAATTGCGCTTGATTTGAGGCTGTTATAAGCTAAAAGTATTGATTACTAAGATTCTAAAATAATATATCCCAAAACAGTCTGAAATCAAGTATGTCGGGATTGAAATAAGTATTGTACTTGTATTTGAAACAAGTATTTCAGTGCTTACCGTACCATTGACACCGTTTGTACTTAATTCAAGTACAAAATTCTTGGTCTTAAACTTATTCCCTTCCTTTTGCTTTTCGATTCCATTTCCAGCTCTATGCCAAAGGCGACTACACACCCAATCATGTACGCTGGAGCGATGCCTACTATCCACAAACGCCGTACGAGGCGTATCGCGGAATTTATGCCACCCTGCCGGCTCATCGACTGGGCGTGGGCGGAATCGGTGGCGGGATTATGGGTGGTGGCGGTGGCAGCAGTGCCGGTGGCAGCCACAGCGGACACGGCCAGTTGCATTTGATGAGCAGCTCGACACGCTCCCAGACCTACGATACACCACACTATGCGGGAAGTGCTTCGGGGTCGGCCAGCTGTCGCCAGACGCCCATGTATCAGCCCACCTACAATCCACTGGAGACGGACTCGTATCAGCCCAGCTACGATATGGAGTATCTGAATCATATGTACGTGTTCGCCTCGCCGCTGTATCAGACGGTGTGGTCGCCACCGGCCTCGCTAAGGAAGAGTTCCTCACATACGCCGGTGTTTGGGAGTGTGCGCGAAGCGGAACTGGACGGTGATGGCAGCATTGGCGGCGGTGGCAGTGGCGGTGGCAGCTATCATCGGCATGTCTATCCGCCCAACGATGACACCTGTTCGCCAAATGCCAATGCGTGTAATGCCTTCAACTCGATACGAGATGCGGATACAGATGATTCGAATCAATTGCCGGGAGGTAGTCGCCGGCATGTGTATGCCACGAATTGTGGAGAGAGTAGCTCCTCGCCGCAGGTGAATCATCATGAGGCCAGCGGCGAGTATGTGGATGCCTTGCTGGAGGATGAGCAAAAGACGGTGCCAACGGGCCAGGGAGCGGGCGGAGGAGTAGTAGGAGTAGGCGGAGCAGGAGTAGGCGGAGGTTACTGTGATCTGTCGGATGCCTAGAAGGGGGAAATAGTCGAAAAAATTGTGTCAAACAAATGAAAGAAAAATATGCAAGAGGAAAAGAAATTCAAACAAAAAAAAAATTTGTAAACGTAAACGAAACGCTTATGATTTTCTATATATGGTTAATGCATATATTTTTATATATAGTAATTTAATATACATACATATATATATATACACACTTATACATATATAGATGTATGCTAGATTAGCTCCGAATTTTTGCAAAAACAAAAAACGAAAATGCTTTATGATGAATTTTTTGTTTTACTTGTTGGCAGTTAGAAATGTGTAAACTTAGTTTAAAAGTAAGCAATACATTCAAACACACACACACACCCAAACACACACCCACCCACACTCGCACACTCAACAGAAACAAGAACAACAACAACAACAAGCTGTAGCTTTAACAAAACACCACAACAAAAACTATTTTTGATTAAACATTTTTGGCAAAAACGTTGCAAGGGAATAATTCATAAACAACAACAACACGAAACTTCAATTCAAAATGCAAGCAAACAAAATACAATATAAATTTACCGTTTTTTTTTTAACCTTAAAACTTTAGTTAACAAATGGAATATCTCTTATATGCTTAAAATGAAATACAATTTTTGTAGTTTAAACTTTAGAACAGTCTTAGCCAGGTAATCATATATAATGCATAAGCAAAACAGTTTCTCTAGATATGTATACCCACACACACACACGCCCTCCCCCCCCTATCCCCCCCTTTCACACAGAGAATATTGTACGTTTTATTAATGCTATGTTTGGAAACATTTTTATGAACACACCGGGTTTTTTTTTTTTCTGAGAAAATGAAAAACATTTATAAAAACAAAATTATTATAAAGATATATATATAAATAAAAAAAAGCAAATAAAAATTATATTATATTATATGAAGAACAAGAACATGTAAAGAGAATCAATGAATGTTTAATACTTTATGGCAATTTGTGAAATGACAACATGTAAGTAAACTTGTAGAAATGTAGTAGAATTTCGAATTGAATATTTTGTGGATACCAACACAACATTTTGGAAAATAACTTGAACAATAATCACCTTGAGGGTTATCTTGATACCACTAAAATGTGGGATTATAGCATATTAGAAACCATAAACGGGTTTGATTCTGTTTCTGAGTCGATTCAATAGCTTTTGTCATTAGGCAGGGTTCGTTCGATTCCAAATTTACAGCTTCCATACTAAATTTTTAATTCTTAGAGCCTGATTCGGGTTCAGCGCTAAAAACCAGGGATCGTAATCATTATGAGTTCTATTCTAAAAAAATCAAACTTTAACGATTATTTTTGATTTTCATTTTATAGCTCAAAAAATAATAGATAAATTTTATTTTTAAATTAAAACTCAGAAATAATTATTATAAATATTACTCAAATGTCGATTACTACAAGTGTTTAAGACATTGGTGGCAAGATTGATGCATATCCCTAATAAGTGAATCAAGTCGAACCAGTAGAACCCAATGCGCCAAGTATGAAAATCCAAATAAAATTCCGGATTTTTAAAAATTAATGATTAATTTAGATTTTTATTCATTTTACTCAACAAATAATAATTATTGATTGAGCAATAAAATAAAAATCAAGAAATAAAAATCGTTGTGGAAATGAATAGAATAGCGAAATACAACCGTATTCTATTATGATACGTTTTTTCATGCAGGTACTCCAAGTTAATGATTTTTGAGGATTTTTGCTAAAAACTTGTCTAGAATCAATATTTTTTCTATCATTTGAGCTCCTGTGCTGAAAGTATATAAGTTTTTACACATTGTAAAAGCACTTTCTTGACACTTAATAATGAAGATTTTAATTGTTTTTTAATTCTTACAATTTTAAAACTATATGGATTTGGCTACTTTTTTTTGCATCTTGTTCTAAGAACCATAAAGAATCAAAATATAATAATAAAAACACAATTTCATCATCAATTTACAGCATCTTTTCTAATTGCGTATTCTTTATCTACAGATGTACATGGCATTCGCCTCCAAAAGTGACTGTTGGAATTCCCTTGATTAACCTAAGAAAATAAATCATAAAACCTCAAAATTTGCTAGATAATGACTGAAGATAACCCTCCATGGCAAATCCCGGTCAAACGCGATGTTTTCCCGAAATAAAGATGCCTAAAAAATGACAATTTGTAGATGCATTCGTTACTGTTTGGAGACCGAGAGTTGAAGAACTGTTGAAAAATTGCACTAGTTTTTTAATATTGAAATAACACAAAAACAATGGGAATTATATGGAAATAGTATATACAACAGAAGTTCTTGGCGAGATTCTGCGGCAGATAGTTCATAAACTGATATATATTATTTTTAGCTTTTCAGATGAGCATAAGAACGCTTGGATCAAACGGAATAGCTCTAAATTTAAAAGGCACAAACAATTATTTTTAAACATTTTAAAATTTTATTTTGGTAATTTCTAAAATATTCCTATAAACTGAAGTTCAAGGACTACAAAGATAACGGTCCGCGTGGCACGGTAAAAACCTACAACTTGAGTTAATTATTCTGCTTATGTTATCTCAAACAAACAACACACTGGCGTTTTCTCTGGAATTGAAACACAAGTGCCGACATCTTAGCCCAGACGACTATTAAGCACTCGCGTGGCATTGCCGCAAAATCACAGTAATAAAGAGAAGCAACAAGCGAATGGTATCGACAAATTTGAAGTCCTTCTCATTTATTTAGACAAAATACATGTCATAAAAAACATTTTTCCTAATGGAAAACATACCTAACTATCGTTTAGAATTTCCTCACGCTCTTTTAGGCTTTCAATATCTTAACTTTAATGTACAATAAATTCAGATTGCTGTATGCAAAATGTAGAAATTATTTGGAAGTACGCTAATATTCTCATATTTTTGCATATTTCATTTTTATATTCATTCCTATTCTCATTTTTCAATTAACCCTTCAACATGAATCTTTTACGGTTTTTTATTTCTACATGTAAATATCATGCACTTATTCTACTTGCTACGTGTAACTTTCTGTTTTCTACATTTAAATGTAAATATGACAGGCCTAACTACGTTTCGTTTCTACGCGAGGCTTGTAGCTAATTTTGATTTCTCCGTTCGTATACATTTTGTATATCGTTATTTAAGGCAGCTTACATAAAAGAGAATTTGATTTATATGGGGTACAGGACCTAAAATTATGACCAAACCTCTTCCAAAACTAGTTTATCCAAATGGACAATTGATTTGAGCTCAGCGCCTAAAAACACTTAAGTTAAATATCTTCATCTTAAATACCTTCATTTGTAAAGCTTAGTACTCAGACAAGCTAATTCGATTTAGCTGGGTATCATCTCCATATAAAACAAGAAAGAAAAGTCGGTCAAGCCCGACTATAACATACTCTGTACCAAGAAAATTTGTCTTTTGATCATAACTCGAAAACCGTTCATCCGATCTGCTTCATTCCTTTGGCGGATCGATAATTTATCCTAATAACTAAATATGTCCAGAACGAACAAGCCATCTATCTTCAAAACTGTGGGAGATATGACGTTTTTTCAAAATTGCGGGGGCGGGAGGGGGCGTGGCCAAAATTGAAAATAAACTTGATCTGCCTGCAGACATTAGAAGCATATGTCCCATACATGTCAAACCTCCATCTCTTACCATCTCTGAGATCTGTGCGTTCATACGCACAGATCTCAGATCGACTCGGCTGTTCATGCTGATCAAGAATATATATACTTTATGGGGTCGGAGATGCTTCCTTCTGGATGTTACATACTTTTGCACAAACTTATAATACTCTATGTACCTTCGGTACAGAGTATAAAAAGGTAGCTAAACGTTTGCTAAATCTTCAAGCTTTTCTTATAGCCCATGTTGCTTTGGCTTTTCAATTGGAAACAATTTGTTATAGTGCATTAAGTTTTCAAAGAATAATGGTTGAATAATAATTTATAATTATCATTTTAAATCTTAAAATACATTAATTACAATATAACACAATAATTTACCAGAGGCTGAAAAATGTTCATTGTGGCACCACAGTGCGAGCGATCAGCTGTCACCCATTCTCTCTATCTCTCTGCATTAAGCTTTGACGACCCAAAAAAGCTTATGTGGCGTTTGCATTTGAGTGCTGTGCTGCTGCGTTAGTTGACATTGGGCCAGCGTCTTGGCGATATCGCAATCCACCAAAAGCTTCAATACAAAATTAATCATAAATTGCATTTACAAAATCCTCAATTGTTGTGTGTAATAATTCAATTAATTGCTCCTCCACACATATAGCGATAAGAAGAACGCGTGGCATTTCCCACATTGCCAATTCTCTGAGCTTGAGCTTGCGCGCTCTCTCTCTGTCCGTCTCTCTTTTATGTTATTTCAAATTCGACTTGAGAAATGATGGAACGGGTTTTGTGTCTCGGCTAGATGAGCTTGTGTTTGTGTCTGTGCAAGTGTGGCGGTTCGTGTTCGTGTGTGTTTAATAAACAAAATTTGATTTTCAAGTATTTGATTCTTGCATGCCCCAGTTAAATTGGCTCGAGAGCAATTAGCAAAATATTGGACAAAAAAAAAACAAAATAGTTTTAATAAACTAATGTGAAAGTGCTGCTGCTGGGCACAACAAGTGTATGCATACATATACATATATGTATGTACTTATGTATGAATCATCGAGATAACTGCACATAAAGGATTTGAAGTAAACAAAAAAGATTTCAAAACCCGCTTAGAAGGCCAATCGAAGTGTTGTCAGCAGATTTTGGTAAGTAACTGATTTGAAATGTACCCGGAGATGGTGCCTACACACACATAGACGTATTTTGTATCTCTTGATCTTATTTAATAAGGCCTAAGGTCATTCTTAAGTGGAAATTACATGATGAATTTGTGAATGGAAATATGTTTTGTATATTGAGCAGTGTTCTGATCTCACTTGTTGTGGAGAATTTTGTTGCTAGAAGTTTATAATTAAGGCTTTAATCGATATCTGCCACTGACTGTGACGATCATTTATAATGCCTCTATGCTATATTCCACATTAATTAATGGGCCCAGAACGGAATTCCCGAGAAACCCCCTTAAAATAACTCAGAGATCCAGTTCGGAATATGTAGATGGGATTCTAAATCCCCATTAACTAATTTCGGGATTTATTTATGATTCTGTGTGATATTAATCATCATCAATCGGGCATAATTCCCGCATCTGAACACAGAAAAAAAGATCACGATATTTAGTAACAATCGGGTATTTTTCAGTATCGAATCGGCCTTCATCTGTAGAATACCCAGTTAATATGATCGAAAATATCACTCGTACATTTCGAACATATCAATGTGAAATGATTCAGATCAACAATCTGATATTTGTTAATATCCCTGATCTATTTTTATAATATCAAAGGGGTATTACTGTATAATGTATTATTATGTATCAAAGCTATATTTGTATAGTACCCATTGGACATGGTTCAAATGTCAAAGATATATTAGAATTAAAAATAGTGGCTTTAGCTGGCTGGAGGTCCCGAAAAGTTGCTTTTGGTCACAACTGTAATCAACTTACGCATTTATATACACCAAAAAGAGCTGATTGCCTATACTGAACTGTTTCAGGAATCTCCCGATTCAACCTTCAGTAGGCATTTCGCTAATGGCTGTCGCTGTTTGAATGTCTCTTCATGCGCTCATCGCTTTAAGCAGTTGGGAACTGCAATCAGCAATGAAAGCAGAAACAGACCAATCGGAAGAGTATTCGCTGTCTCGCGTGCTGCAGCAGAGCCATGTACATTGTTTTTGCCTTTTTCGAGTTGGACTATAGCTGTCTCTCTTTGTTTTAAGAAACTCTGTTTGTCTCTTTATGCCCTCAGATTTTCGATGTCTACTTTGATCTGAAATCACGTCACTAGAGTATTTTTCATATCACTGTGAGAATTTCGCTTATTAATATAATATTTGACATATTGATATTAAATAGTAACTCTAGGATATTTAAAAATGTATATTTTTGAAATTATATTGGAAGATCAACTCGATATTTGATCTTATTTTTTTCTGTGTAAGTATTAAAAGGCCCCCAAAAAGCTGTAGTCGGTAATTTTAAACATATTCGTTACAGATTTTAAGGGAAAATGAATAGGGAATGATGTATCAAAACTGATATATGTAACAGAACTAATGGCACTTAGATCAAAGTAGCAAATCTCTATAATTAATCAGATTCACTTAGCTGAACGGTTCCTAAGCTTCACGAGCATTGCACACTGGGACATATTGGCAAACTGACAGGCAGAAATCATTAACGTCTTGCTCTGATTTCATTTCTGGCCAAATTTTTTCGATCTGTGGGGTGAGGGCTTATTATGGGAGGGGTAAAATGAGCAAAAAATCAAGTGCTCCAATTTCATCTAAGGCAATCATTTTTGGATCGGTTGGGAAGGGGCTCTTATGAAGACGGTTAACATAAGCCAAAAATACAATGGGGAATTGTTTTATACCCTTTTCGGGTGCTCCGATTTCATTTGTAGCCACATTATTCCGATCAGGAGATTGATGAGCAACCCAAGGTAGAAATAGGCGGTTGGTTTTCGTTAAGCTTTCCTCAAAAATGTGTCTTCTAAGGGGTACTGTTAAAACTTCTGTACTAGACAGTTTTTGGAAAACGCTTAGGATCAGTCAGTTTTTAGATGTAGCTTCTATACAAAGTATGGGCACTTTACAAAAAAAAGGGTTGCTACACATCTTACTGTATTTGACAATAACAGATTGGAGACTTTTGTAAACTTTCAAAATATTAGGAAATAACAATCTAAGGCCGGAGCTGGCCGGAGAGTTTTTCGCGGTCCAAAAAAGATATGAAACGTGTTGTTTTTAGTCCATATCTTCCATCAAACTTTTACTTGCCATTTTATTTATATTCAATTCAATAACCTACTATGCCTTTTTGTACCTCAAGTAACACCAAATTAATAAAAACGAGAAAGCTACTGTGCCTAAGTTTGAATACCCTTGCAAGTGCTCGCTTAAATATTTTCAAATAAATACACTTTTTTCCATTTTCCGACCGATTGTTCCTATGGGAGCTATATGATATAGTCATTCGATTTGGCCAAAAAATTGCAAAACTATGTAAAAGCATGTGAAACAAACATATACAAAATTGTAGGAAGCTAACATTAAAAACACAAAAGTTTTTCTAACTAAGACTGTTTTTCAGAACTATCTTTTGTATGGCAGCTACACCATATAGTTGTCCGATTTGAATAAAACTTGGTAGAATTATAAAAAAAACATAAAAAACCTACGATTACAAAGTTTGGAAACGTTTCCATTGAAAAGAAAAAAGTTTTTCTCACAAAAACTAGGTTTCCGACCGATTGTTCCTATGGGAGCTATGAGATATAGTCATCCGATGCGATCGGTTCCGACATATAAGTAGTGTGCATCAAAAAGAAGACTCTGTGCAAATTTTCAGCTCAAAAGCTTCAAAACTGAGAGACTAGTTCGCGTAGAAACAGACAGACAGACGGACAGACGGACGGACAAAGCTCAATCCACTCAGCTCGTCACCCTGATCAAGAATATATATAGTTTATGGGGTCGGAAATGAATATTTCTATGCGTTGCAAACTTCTGGGCAAATTTACAATACCCTTTGCAAGGGTATAATAAGTGGGAAATTGTTTTATACCCTTTTTGGGTGCTCCGATTTAATTTCTTGCATTATTGTTCCGATCAGGAGATTGATGAGCAACCCAAGAGAGAAATAGGCGTTTGTTTTCGTAAAGTTTTCTGTGCTAGGCAGTTTTTGGAACACGCTTACTTTATGTAACCCCCAACATTTTGGCAGAGTTTCGTTAGGATCCTACACAAAGTAAACAAAACAAAACATCAAAAGATTAGTAACTTCCGGAAACTTCCAAAGTATAAGGAAATATCTTTCTTAGGCCGCAGCTGGCCGGAGCAATTCCTGGTTCACAAAAGATAAGAAACGTGTTTTTTTACTCTATTTTACCCATCAAACTTTAACTTACCATTTTATTTATATTCAATTAACAATTCAATTCAATTCAATACAGCCCTGCCCGACTTCGATATACCAGTTACTCAGGGGAATTAGAGCTTAATAACCTCTGCTTATGTTAATTAACAGAGTATTAACATAAACTTACCCTGTTTCCAGTAAAAATTAGGAAAAGGTATATCATGAAGTTGTGCGAATGGATGTAACAGGGAGAAGGAAACATTTCTGACAATATAAATTATATTGTATTTTTTCTTGATCAGCATCAACAGCCGAGTCGATATAGCCATATCACCGTTAATTGATCCACTTTTGTACATTTTCGAGCCAACCTCGATTTTTGGAATTTCTGACGGTCAGCATTGGTTGCATTGGTTCAAAACTTCTTAAGTCGCCGTTTGTTAAGAAATATACTTTAAATTCTCAAACATTACTAGAATGGACCATACTTGTCACTGCTATCCTTGCGAGGTTTCTGGTCCTTGAAATTGAAGGGAATGCAGTTAAATATGCAACGTTTTAATTTCATTTTGTTGTCCTTCTCGAGCTCCTAGCTTACTTTGATACGATTTTAAAAACTTAGCTTCAAGAAATAATTCATAAAACATGAGTGGAGCTGAATAAGCTGATTCTTTACCAAAATATATAGGTTCGTTGGGAAACAATATAAACACAAGGTATGAAATAATACTTAAAACCCAAAATAGTTTTAATATCTAATGAATGAATAGTTCTTACGAATGTATTTTGTTTGATTTGGAAAACTGCTGTAAAAGAGAGGAAAGAGTTATTATAATTCCCAGGTTGGTGCTATATCATCAGTATTTTAAGGACTTACGGACAGTCAACTTATTCTTCCCGTTTTTTGATATTTAAGAATTAAAATTTATATGTTTTTCTTGAGAATGTGTTTATTAATAAGGTGGGATCTCAATTCGGTAAATTAACTTTTTCTAGATTAAGGCAGCATTTCAAATGTCTAGACAGAAAATAAGATCCAAAATTTTCCAATTGTACTAGAGTTTAAAATAACTTTTTTTTGATATTAAAATATTCATTTTTCATATCTTTTAGATGCTTTTCAGCTCAGTTGGACAAGCATTCAAGATGCATTTAACTTTAAAAAATATATTTTATGAATTATCCAAAGTATATTATTTTAAATCCATTTTTTCTCTGTGTAGTTCTAAGTCGCAGATCAAATTACCACCTTTACAGCCCCTTCAATAGCATCACGTTTCACACTTGTTAAAGGAAAAAACGTAGAATTCTCAATAAACTTTACAACATCATCAAAGATCAAAACCTTTCCAGAAGTTGCCTATATAAATAACATTAAAAGCATTCCACAAAATTGCTTTAGATTATAGATAACTACCGGTTTTGTCCAAGGCATTTATATTTGCAATGCAAAGTTCAAATGAAGCTGCATCTCTATGCAATGCTCACTCACAATCGCACACTCACACTCAACTGTTATTCATATGAATTTTACATAAAGTTTTTCGCCCAGAAACGTCTAATCACTTTGCATATCTGATCGATCGAGTCCAGCCGGAAATATACGTAGGCTTGTCAGTTCAATATTCAAACAGCAACGTAACATTTGGACGATATCTTGAAAACAATGGGTTGGGTCTATCTTATCTAAGGTTATTTCTGTTGTATTGTGGAAGTAAGTATTTACTTAGTTAGAACAGGGAAGAGTATTGTGAAGCAGGCAATATGCAGTGAACATTTAAATGATATTCATAGCTAAAATTTGAAAAAATATTGGAGCAAAATATGTAGAAATATTGTACATCAATGTAGAAACTAAATGGAATTAATTAAAACGAATCGATTAATATGATTCAGAAGTACAGCTACTCTACCGCTCAAAGACCTATACAATTTCAAACAATTTTATCCTACAGTCTAAACAGAATTAAAGTATACTACTGTTTACACTGTAGGACAAAATTGAATAGTACAACTTTAGTTTGTATCATAGAAGTGCTGGGAGAATAAAAGACTATTCAGGTAATAGATGGACTGTTATTCATTACAAAGATATTTCAAAAACTCTGGCAAAATATAAGTCATTTACATTCTTAACAAATTTTTAATTATACTTTTGAGCGTTAGTTTCATAAATGAATAAAATCAAATACAGTGCTTAACTACATATCTAGTAAATAAAACGAAACAAACGCGGTACTAGAGTAAAGTTTATGGTTTTGATATAAGCAAATAAAGCATTGGAAAGATAAACTGAAAAGTGGTTGTACGAACAACTTAGATGATGACCGACCAAAGCGCCTATCAATACCTTATATATTTCAGGAAATAAAGGTTATGATGTCGATTTAAGGTGTACAAGATTGCTATGCCTACTTTCAATAAAATCATACGACTTTTTTTATACTTATCATAGTACCAAGGGTACATTAATTTGGGAAAGCTTTATATCCTCCACAGTTTTGTATATAATTATCTGTATTATTTATCAATCAAACTTTGAAAGATACTAAGCAGAGATGAAATACGTCACGATTTTCATGCCTATATTTATCAAATTCGGCGATCAATGGATTCCAAGAAAAAATATATATTTGGACTGGATATGTCTTTACTAATCTTTTAATTATCCAACGGAGCTGCAAAATCATTCAAAAGACGTTCCTTTTTCATATTCTTTGGATGATTTTCAGCAACGTTGGATGATTAAAAGTATATTTAAGACATATGCTTCGTAAATGGATACGGGAAATAAACCAATGGATATTTTTTCATATCCTTTTTTTTTCTCTGTGTATGGGATTGAAAAATTAAAGTAATTCCTTTATAAATTCAATAACTCGTAACGTTGAAATTCCTACATAATATAATAAAATAAATCATAATAATAATAATTATAGAAATCTGTCTTTATATGTATTGGGTTAAGTAGGATTAATGCTTTAATATTTAATATTTTTATCCTTTATGTAAAAGGTTATCCTTGTAGCACTACGATTATAGAAATAATTAAATGAATTAACTAGACGACATTTTTCAACGATCTACCAAGTTATGAATCAACTCTGAGCCGAACTAGAATTATACACGCAGACCTTTTAATTAAATTCTAGCGGGTTTATTTTTATACCCTTGCAAAGGGTATTACAATTTTGCCCAGAAGTTTGTAACGCATAGAAATGCTCATTCCCGACCCCATAAACCATATATATACTTGATCAGGGTGACGAGCTGAGTCGATTGAGCTTTGTCCGTCTGTCTGTCCGAACTAGTCTCTCAGTTTTAAAGCTATGGAGCTGAAATTTTGCACAGAGTCTTCTTTTTGCTGCACACTACTAATAATGTCGGAACCGAACGGATCGGATGACTATATCTCATAGCTCCCATAGGAACAAACGGTCGGAAAACTAGTTTTAGTGAGAACAACTTTTTTCTTTTCAATGGAAACGTCTCTAAATTTTGTAATTGTAAGTTTTCTATGTTTTTTTATAATTCTACCAAGTTTTATCATAATCGGACAACTATATGGTATAGCTGCCATATAAGAGAAAGGTCTGAAAAACAGTCTTAGTTAGAAAACCTATTTTGTTTTTAATGGTAACATTCTAAAACTTTGTATTTGTGTGTTTTACATGCTTTCACATAATTTGACAAATTTTTGGCCAAATCGGATGACTATATCATATAGCTCCCATACGAACGATCGTTCGGAAAATGGGAAAAAATATCATTTTTTGAATATACTAAATATATGAATATATACTAAGACTAAGTTAGCTTCGCTTTCTGGTTTCTATTACTACGTTTATGCTTAAATAAAAAAAAAATCATTATTTTTGCGCCTCAAAGTATGCTGTATTTTTATATAATATATATTATTTTATAATATTTTCCTTAAACCTCATTTGATTATTACACCTAACACTAGTCAGACAATCTTGGTGAATGTACAGTCTGGAAGAGGTATCAATTATCTCATTGAACCAGATAATTGTTAATGGAAATAAAGTTGGCATACTTTAAAGCGTAAAAAACCATGACAGTCGTACTTCTTCATTGCAAAATTTCTGTACAACGAAGTTTTCTTTATAGCGAAATAATATCCAGAATGCTGCAGTTTCGTTCAATATGCAAACAATTCTATTATTCGATCTTTAGTAAGTTTATTTATTTCGCCTTGAAATTCTCTATATAGAAGCTCGACTGTGTATGGGCATATATGGGCGCAACGAGAACCGCTAGCGGCTTAGATTTGGGCACACCATTTTGTATGCGGAACGTGGCATGTTCTCGAGTGGACGAACCATCAAAAATAGACACTCAATTAGTCTACGAAAGTTTATTAATCTTATTGAATTTTCCTTTTTAAAGTTAAAATGCTGCATTTGTTAATGAAATGTGCTGCTTAGATTGAGAAAATCAATGGTTGTCAGACATTGCTGACAAAATAGGGTTAATAAAAACAAATCAACATAATTGTAATTTGTTTTCTGCGCCACAAGAACCTCAATTGCCACAGATTAAATATGAATAATGACGGTGCTGATTACAGCAATGGCAAATAGATTAGATAACCAAGTTGTGAAAACAGACTTACCAGCTGTAACCCAAAGAGGGTGGGTGAAGGTACTTTACCCCAAATAGAAATGTGAATCATTCGAAAAAGGTAGTTTCATAAATGATCATGATCTCCACTCTCCCGGCAGTCGCAACAACTTCAAAGTTGTGCATAATTTCACAGCGGAGTAGGTGACTTGCATATCGCATTTCCAAAGCCGCTAAAAGCTTTATCAGCTGTTTTCCATCTAGGTAGTGCCGCACAGCTGTGCTGTGGCCCAACTTCAACTCTCTCCCAACACAAAAAAAAACAAAGACAGTTAAAGCTCGCTCATTGGCCAACAGACAAAGAGCTTTGGCCCTCGTCTGGCACTTTTAGTTACTATTATTAAGCAAAGTGACGGCAACGTTGTCGCAACGTTTTGCTACGCGACTCGATTGGACAGATCGAGATCGTTGGAACGCTTTTACCGTACGGTATTCGGGTTCTTTATATCGTGCGTTCTTTTGGTCACAACGGCGTGGCATTTATTTTTCTTTTTTTTTTTTTTGAGAAATTTTTCTCTTTGTAAAGGTTTTTTTTGTGCGCGTCGCGCTAAATTCTTGGCTGTAACTTCCGTTAGTGCTGGTGCTGGCGGTAAAAGTAAACAACTGCACACAGATTTATCAACATCTTCATCAACAACATCATCATCCACTCGCGCACCGCAAAACGTGTTTAAATGCCAATAATATGTTGAGTCAGACGATAATGTATCTGCGAGATACATTTCCAGCAAAATAATTATGTTTTCTTTTGTCTCAATGTGAAATTCGTTTGCCAAAAAAAAAAAAAAACACAAAATGTGAAATGAAAAAACGAGTGTGTTTTGTGTGTTTGTTGTTTGATGTTTTATGGAGAGCGCCAAAAAAAAGTGCCAAAAGCAAAACAAATGAAGAAGCGCAGTCTGGAATTTGCAAAATATTTAAATAAAAATCATTTAATTATGTTGAAATAATAAAATAAAATAAAATTCCTAAATAATAAATTAACCAATATATCAAAAATAGTTCAAAATCAATCAAAATAAACCTAAATAAATTATTACATTAAAAAACCATATAAAAATTTCAATTTTTATTATGGAAGTTTGCCAATGTAACTGTATCAATTTAATGTAATCGCTCAAATGCTTCATAATAATGTTCGAAAAACAAAAAAGCAAAGGAAAAATAGTTCAACAAATAGTTAAATTATCTTTGATTTTATTTGAGTGCAGCAATGCGTGGTATATAATCAATATATTGCTCTTAAGGCAGTTAAAAACGGGTAGAAGAATGATATCCATAAGTTGAGATTAGCAGGTTTCAAAGTATTTGCAATTGCCATTGAACTCAGGCAATTGAAATCCACAAAGATCCAATTGGAATGGATAGTTTTTAAATATCCCTTTTTATACCCATTATTCGTAGAGTAAAAAGGTTGAATGAACACCTACACAGAAAAAAAGTGGCGAGATAAAATCAAGCTCAAAAAGATTTTTGATTTGATCTCGACCTTCGGATTGAAATTTCAAGCTCGAGTCGTACTAGAACGAGCTTGATACAAGCTCGAAAGGCTTGAAAAAATCCTGAAAAGCTTGTATCAATCCGAAAAGGCTAATTTCATTCTCGAATCCGTACTTGAAACTCAAAGAATCCTGACTCGCCCCAAGCTGATTTCCAGATCAAATCAAGAACGAATTTCGAGCGTAAGTCAATCTCGGGCCTTCTTGATTTGATCCTACTAAGGGATCAAGTCGAGTTCGGATAACAAGCTCAAATCAATCCCATGTGGGATAATGTCGGGATAAAGACAAGAATTCCGGGATTGAAAAATCCGAGATCAAGTCAATCCTGTTCGTACTTGGAATGAGAAAATCCGGGATTGACCGACTTCTGACATCGTTTGGAATTGATTGAATCCCGGATATCTCGGATAAACCAAATTTTTGATGTAAGCTAGTATTGCCTGCAGGCAGATCAAGTTTGTTTCAAATTTTCCCGCCCCCGCAATACAAAATGTTGAATATCTCCTACAATTTGTAAGCTATCGAGCTCAGATTTTGCAGTATAGTGCATGTGGCCAATATGTACAATCTCACAAGTTTTCATAAAGATCGGATAATAAATGGCAGAGTTAAAAAAACGTTGCATACTTATCTTAGCCGCATGAGGTTATTAAACACTAATTGCCTAGAGTAACGAGTATTTCGAAGTCGGGCAGGGCCGACTTTAACTTACGCTCTCGTTAAATATCCGATTTATATATCCCTTGGTTGATTTTCAGCTTTTCGGGGTGGGGCAAGACTGTACAAAAAATTGCGAATTTATGAACCTAAATGTTTTCTTCAATTAAGTTTTGCAATCAAATTCCCATTGCAGGAGATGGTATGGCCATGTATTGAATGCAATACTGGCTAAATACTCATCCTTTATTCATGCAAACAATTATATTGATCTCGGAGAAGGAATAACTTCTAAATTTAGTATGGCATACACTTTGGACATGTTTAATATATTTTCGAAAAAAATAACAAAATATGGAAATATTTAACATATTTTGCAAAATATTTAATAAATTTTTCGACATGTTTTCTCATAAAAAAATTTCATATTTCTGCTGTTTGTGACATTTCTGTATGCACTTTTGACATGCCTAATATATTTTCGAAATAATTAACATATTTTCGAAATATTTAACATATTTTTCGACATGGTTTTGCATAAAAAATTGCATATTTCTGATGTTTGTGACATTTCTGTATGCACTTTTGACTTGTTTAACATATTTTCGAAATATTTAACATATTTTCGAAATATTTAACATATTTTTTGACATGTTTTTCACAAAAAATTGCATATTTCTGATGTTTCTATATTTCTGTATGCACTTTTGACATGCTTAACATATTTTCGAAATACTTAACATATTTTCGAAATATTTAATATATATTTTTCGACATGTTTTTGCATAAAAAATTGCATATTTCTGATGTTTGTGACATTTCTGTATGCACTTTTGACTTGTTTAACATATTTTCGAAATACTTAACATATTTTGCGAAATATTTAACATATTTTTTGACATGTTTTTCACAAAAAAATTGCATATTTCTGATGTTTCCATATTTCTGTATGCACTTTTGACATGCTTAACATATTTTCGAAATAATTAAAATATTTTCGAAATATTTAATATATTTTGAGAAATATTTAACATATTTTGCGAAATATTTAACATATTTTCTGACATGTTTTTTACAAAAAAATTGCATATTTCTGATGTTTCTATATTTCTGTATGCACTTTTGACATGCTTAACATATTTTCGAAATAATTAACATATTTTGCGAAATATTTAATATATTTTTCGACATGTTTTTTCATAAAAAATTGCACATTTCTAATGTGTTAATGCAAAATTTGATTATTTTTATTATTATTATTATTCTTTTGGTATCCCCACACGATATGGACCATGTTTTGATTCTGAAATTTAAGTCATATGCCTAATGTACATGCTGATGATGTAAACAGAGAACCTTGAACGCTTTCAAACTTGAAATGAGGTAATAATATGGTTCAAAAGATTTCATCTTAAAGTGAGAATAGTGTAATTCAAATGAGATCAAATCGATTCTACACTGTTAGCGATTATGTTCAAGCTCAACTTGAGTCCAATGTTCTCGGGTTTCCTTCGCTGTTGTGCCTTTCTACAGAATTAGAACTAATATTGTTCTTGGTTTTTCTCTGTAGGTTTTTTTTCAAAGACAATCTTTAACTGTAGAGTGTTTTCGGCCTTAAAAGTTCAATGATTTCTGATGGGTACCTGCTACAATGATGACGAAATTAGGGCACGTCAAATGTTTGTGACTCACGATGTTAAAGGTTAGACGTCAAATGAGCTCAGTGTGAATAGCATAAAAAAGTGGCATTGAACTGTTTTGCCTTTGCCTATTAAAATTTAAGATTTTGAAGGCGTTAACTTGCCAGATTATGGTACTGGTAAAACAAAAACAATCAGACTAGGTTTTGTGAATTTTTTGATAAGGGAGAATTCTCTTTCAAAATTACTTTAAGTGATAAGGGTGAACACTGAAACCTACAGAATGCAATAAAAAAATATATTCAAAAACCCAAAAATAAAAATGTGCTTATGCTTGCCAATTGCAACTCTTCCCTCCGCCACTTACAATCGGTCATTGACTCCATTAATTAACAAAATATTTATAAATTCGGATTTAATTAGCTGTTTACAAATGGCCACCACAAATTGCTGAGGCAAATAATACAAAATGAGCTATAACCAAAAACCACATACCAAAAAATAAATTACAATAAAAACCGAAAAACTCCCCCAACCTGAATGATGGCACAGCCAATTACAACAACAACAGATCCCCCCAGATCCACCCCCAACAACAACAATAATGAGACGCTGCCATTGACTACCATACCCAGGGATGTGGACGAGTTGACCTTTAATTTGCATCGCACTCAGGTGCAACGTCATCGGCGCAGCATTTCACAGCTGATGGCCAGCATGGGTAAATTTTGTCATCAATATTGGCCAGGCTGAGATCATGTGTGTGTGTGTGTCTGTATATATTTTTAACCGTCTGTGTCATGCTTGGCAGCTCAGTGTTAATGCTGGACCAGTTTACTAATTTGCTTAGCTTAGAGAATATTTTGCAAGTATTTATGTTTGTTTCTTTTTTTTTATGTCTCTTACCGGTTTGACTAGCCGGTTTATTCTTTTGGCGGCTGCTTTTGTATGTGAAAGTGAAACGGCATACTCATATTTATGGCCAATAATGAAACTTGCTTCTTTTTTTTTTTGTAAATTAAACTTCAATTCCCAATCAATGAACAATACCAATATTTCCATTTCTTACATAACCCCGAACTTCTTACATGCCTCACGTGTCGATGGGTAAACTTGCGTGTCTGTCGTACCCCCCGCCTAACGGTTTGCCATTGGTGTTGTTGGTGCTAGCCAATGATTCATAAAGCTGGCCTAAAAGAGACCCTCCCCGTATTATAAATGCATAACACGTTAACTGTCCATGGAGATACTTGGATATACATATATAATATATGCATTTACTACACTGATAGAAATAACATGGAATACAAAAACTATTTGATTTCTGAACCGGATTGACAATACGATTCTTTTCAACAAAATCTGGGAAGTTCCGATTCACGGGCTTGAACCATTATTTATCAATCATTAAGGTTCAGCCATTTGAGGTTTAATGTTTTTGGGTCAAGCTTTTGGTTCGGTGTTTGTGTTGATTTTGGTTTTTGAATGGGATTATACAAAATATAAATTTTTCTTTCAGTTCTGTATCTAGCATCCCGGAATTTTTATTTACTTTCTATAAATATTAAAACTTTCAGACAGCTCATGAGCATCCAAGCAATGCCAAAATGTTTTTATCTAAAGAAAGTATTGTGACAAAACAGAATTTCAAAGTGCTGAATACGCACCATTAAGTTAAATTCATGTAAAAATGTAAAGCTCTTATTTTGCGAGTCATTCAATAAACTTTACAGTCGACACTTAAACATTACATTAAACTTTCCGGACGCTGGTAAGACTCAGTCTACCGGAACCATCAGGATAACAGAATAGGTCAAATTTTTTCCTGTCTATTGTTTTTGATGAGCCGCATCGACATTTAAGATTCAGAAAAGGTTCTGGCTCAGCTTTAATACCTTAAGGCTTTCGTTTCAAGGTTCGGTGTACAGTAAAATGAAGTCGGAATTACGGTTTCGAACCGGTTCGGCTCAAAAAAAAATCGGTTTGCAACACTGTTTATTCTTTCTTTTAAAATAAAAAAAAAATAGTAAAATTAATATCCATTTAAATTAGATCTTTTTGACTTAATATAAAATAAAATGAGTATTTAGAAAGATTTAGGACCTTGAATTCGAGTTGTCGAGTTTCATTGGTTCGTACATAAAGTCTGTTCATATATTATTCACACATCTGCAAACAATTAATTTGTATGTTTTTTAAGTTTGATTGGTAAAAACCATATCTTTTCGCCTCCAATTACATGAATAATTGCAGAGTGCAAGCACAATTACAGAATAATTCCTCTATCCAGACACAATTATTCAGGTAATTGTAAAAGTAATTACAATTTTTATAAATCATTAAGCAATTGTAATTCCAAGTTACAATTACAATTACTAAAAAAGACATTTTCAGGAATTATTTTTTAATTTTTGCATATTTTGACAGCTAAAATGCTTGAAATTTCGATTTATTTCTCTGGTATATGGGAATAAAATTAAAGTTGAATTGGGCTTAATATACTTAAGCTGTATTTTCACTTGTCTACCAAAGATTTATAGATGTTATAGATGACGCATGTGTTTTCTTTCACATCCGTCATCTATAATATCCATAAATCTTTGGTAATACTCGATCTAAGAAGCTCAGAAAAGTTACCAAACTAAGTTCTTATATGATTTTTGTGCCCTTGCAGGGGGTATATCGAAATTGGGAATGGAAGAAAGCATTTGCGCCCACATAAAGTATATATATATTCTTGATCAGCATGACGAGCTTAGTTGATTTAGCCATGTCCGTTTGTCCGTACTGTTAAAGCTATCGTAACCAAACTTTGCACTTAGTCTTCTAGTACAAATACGCTGCACATTTGTCGGAGCCACCTGGATTGCATGACCGTAACATATAGCTGCCATAGGAACGATTAGTCGAAAAACTAGTTCTAGTGAGAAAAACTTAATGGTTTTTAATGCAAACGTCTCCAAACTTTCGGATTTACTAGTTCTCTATACTTCTACATGATTGTGCCAAGTTTGGTCGAAATCGTACTTCTATAGGGTATAGATTTCATAGAAAAGTAAGGTTAGAAAAGTGGTCTTAGTGAGAGTAACATGTTTGTTTTCAGTGGAAATGATCTTCAAATTAGTTAGAAGAACGTGCTCGTATCGGAAGTTAACTTTCCTCCATTTTTTTTTTTAATAATGGCAAACATTTCAACTTACATGCATTTTCTCTGAGTGTTTATCTATCTTACATATAAAACCATTTAAGTTGCAACAAGTTTCGATTTCTTTGGCTTTTTTTTCTAAATAATAACAGTTCATTGAGCTGAAAAACCTTTTTTCAGGGGTACTAACTGTTTATTGTTTTTTTATTTTATTCTTTTTGTACAATTTATAAACAAAAGAAACCAGAAAAACTCCCAGAATTTTATATTTATTATCAGTTGCACTCCTTGACTTACTTTATTACTCATACACAGGCCTTTCAACTCTTCCATCGTGACCAGATACGTTTGAACACACTTCTGTAGTTACATTTTCTTTATCAAACACAAACCCTCCTCGGCTAATTAGTTATGTCTTGCGTTCTGTTAGTTGAGCTGATAATTTTGTGTATGGTTTGTGCGTATTTAAGCAATTTGTACCTCAATTTTAGGAGTATTTTTATAGGTGTGAATGAATTTGGGCAACCTTAGGCTCAATGAAAGTGAAAAAAGTTTAGTTTAATGGCTGTAAAAATTATGTTCAAATTAGATGACATGTGTCAGGTTTTACTTGAGGGCAAACCTTTTCTTTAGAGGCAAATAAAAAGTTTTAGATTTCAAACAGAATATTCAAGTTGATATTTGATGTGGATAAATGTGGATTATAAGCATTAAAATGAAGTGAAGAAAGCTGAGTTGAAAGATTTGATCGATAATATCTGAACTCTGAATCATTTAGACAGCTTATAAGCCTTTAAAACTTAAACGATGAAAACAATGTGATTCTTTTGATTCAATTTCAATTGTTATACCCTTGCAAAGGGTATTATAATTTAGCCCTGAAGCTTGCAACGCATAGAATTATTCAGTTCCTACCCCTTTAAACTATATATATTCTTGTTCAGGGTGACAAGCTGAATCGATTGAGCTTTGTCCGCGAACTAGACTCTCAGTTTTGAAGCTATGGAGCTGAAATTTTGCACAGAGTCTTCTTTTTGCTGCACAACTACTAATATGTCGGAAACGACCGGATAGCATGACTATATCTCATAGCTCCCATATGAACAATCGGTCGGAAAACTAGTTATAGTGAGAAAAACTTTTTTCTTTTCAACCGAAACGTCTCAAAACTTTGTAATCTTAGGTTTTCTATGTTTTTTTATAATTCTACAAAGTTTTATTAAAATCGAACAACTATATGGTATAGCTGCCATACAAAAGATAGGTCTGAAAAACAGTCTTAATTAGAAAAACTTTTTGGATTTTAATGGTAGCATCCTGAAATTTTGTAAGTGTTTGTTTCACATGATTTCACATGGTTTTACTAATTTTTGGCCAAATCGGTTGACTATACCATACGAACAATCGGTCGGAAAATGGGAAGAAGTGTATTTTTTATACTCTGTACCGTAGGTACATAGAGTATTATAAGTTTGTGCAAAAGTATGTAACATCCAGAAGGAAGCATCTCCGACCCCATAAAGTATATATATTCTTGATCAGCATCAACAGCCGAGTCATGTCCGTCATGTCCGTCTGTCCGTCATGTCCGTCTGTCCGTCATGTCCGTCTGTCCGTCTGTCTGTCCGTATGAACGCACAGATCTCAGAGATGGTAAGAGATAGAGGTTTGACATGTATGGGACATATGCTTCTAATGTCTGCAGGCAGATCAAGTTTATTTTCAATTTTGGCCACGCCCCCTCCCGCCCCCGCAATTTAGAAAAAACGTCATATCTCCCACAGTTTTGAAGATAGATGGCTTGTTCCTTCTGGACATATTTAGTTATTAGGATAACTTATCGATCCGCCAAAGGAATGAAGAAGATCGGATGAACGGTTTTCGAGTTATGATCAAAAGAAACATTTTCTTGGTACAGAGTATGTTATAGTCGGGCTTGACCGACTTTCTTTCTTGTTTTTTGAAAAATATTTAAGGCAGCACTTAAGAACTTCGGCACAGACAAAGTTAGCTCAGCTTTCTCGTTTTTGTTCAAATTTAGCAATTTTCTAAATATCCTTAAACCACAAAACTTTTATAGTTCTATAATTACATAAAAATTCTCACCAAATCGACCCACTCGACACATTTTATTCAAGTTTTTATCGTACACCAGGGAATGTCAAGGCCCCAAAAGCGTTTCCCAGCCAAACTCTTGAACACGTATAATAAATATACTTATAACTGATAAGTTAAAATACTTTTGATAAGCTCTACCGCTACCAAAGAGTCAGAGAGTCAGAGAGAGAGAGAGAGAGAGAGAGAACGGTGGAGCGGTAGGCATTTCCCCCAAAGTGTCTGAAATTAAATTGATACAAAATCTAACATTTTGCGCATTTATTTTGCATAGATGTCACAAAATACCCAACCCAACACAACTGATTAGATTCCCTAAAAATGTACACAAATCACAAACAAATATCAATCCAGCCCAAACGTCTGCACATATGCAACTAGGCCGAGGACGACACACCTGTTGTGGTTAACTGCTAATCAAAGTACTTGACTCTTAAATGATTTATGCCGCTTAATGTTAGATAACTACCAATACCACCACCACTTCCTAGGGGTAGCAGCTCTATAATCTATTAGCATACACGTTGGGCATAAATCAAATTTATGGAACTTATTAGGAAAGATAACACAGCCAGTTACAGTCAATTGAAATTGTAGTGGGTGTACCACTTGCTTATGATATAATATCTTTTTCATTTTATAAAAGAAACCGCACCCAAAAGATAAGGTAAATCCTTATTTATATAGAGATTCTATTTGTGGCTTGAATGCCGTTAGTCATATGATTCTTATCTCTTTTAATTTTAGTTTTGATAGGTTTACTTTGCTGGAATTACGTGTACGAACTTAGATGCCTACAGCAAGGTTGATACCCGGGTTCCTATGTCAAGTTCACACTTTTCAGTTAAAAACCGAAATCAACTTGAGGCCAGGTCAAAGCTTTTTATTGGCCTTGTTTAACTGAGTCTGTCAGAGTCTGTCTTGTAATGCATAATTGTTGAGTCTTTTATGGGGGCTCTACTTACACACGTGCTTGCATTTAGAGCTGCAACTGATTGTTCTGTGGCCCCAGGCAAGGTTTCTGCGGTGGCCCTTTTGTATTAACTGAATTGTTAAGTAATAACAAATGTTGCGTCACAAAAAGGAATAACAATAAGAAGTGCAGGCTTAACTTACTTCGACTTTTAGAGATGAATTTATCTCTTCGCCAAAGCATGATTTAAGTCAAGATCATTCAATTATTCATTCTAAGCAAGGCTGCAAACCTTTACAAATTATCCATGAGGTTCGGTCCGGGGGTTCGAACCCATTGTAAAATAGAAGGTTCGGTTCACGGACCGGTTCATGAGACTCCTGAACCCAAGGTTCTGGTTCGAACCTTGGTTTGCTTGCACATAAAAAGAATAGTTTGACTTTTGAATTATTAATACGTCGAAAATTAAACATATATACCTTATATCCATATGCTTAACATAATGATCATTACTCAAACTATTTCAATTATCAAATCCAATAGATGACATCAACTGCTTTTAGAAACTGCTTAGTTTAAGTCAATTAGCATTATATGTACCTTTCAGGAGCATTTCGCCTATACTAGCTCTTATATCAGATAGAACAAACTTAGCCATGCCCCGGGGCCAAATGCTTATCGAAGTAATGTATCAGTGAGTGTCAGAGAGAGACAGAGAGCCTCTCTTCTTGGGGAACTCTGGTGTAAAGAACCTGAGATTGGAAAGCAAGCACATTTGAGAGCGTTATTCTCTTCCTCTCTCACTGTTTAGTTTTTAAGGAAGAGTATTGTGTGGGGAAACTATCTAGCGAAGAGCGACTTTATTATTTTTCACTCATGTTGCTTACCAATTCCCAAGCGATTATGGCATTGCTGGCATGGAGAGACGTCTGACAGACGGTTTGAATATGGGCGCCCTTAATTTTGAATCTGTGAGGCACTGATACATAAGTGAACGACCTTAACCTTGAACCTGATAAGCTATTGATACAAGAACGAACATTCTTAGTTTTAGCCAATACACCTTGCACTTGATTCGAGAATGAGTAATCTTGAATTTGAGTAAGTTCAGCACGTGATTCAAGAATTTTTCTACCATATTTGAGAATGTTTTGTACATGGTTACAAGTATTGAAGCACTTGCATCAACCAAAAACATCAAAAAAAATGCATACTTGCATATAGAATTTGACTCTTGCTTCAATAACTATCATTCTGGTTGTACTTTTGACATTAAAGATTCTTGACGATAGTATTCGAACTCTCTAATTTTTCTCTGAGTATACATATGCTTTGATTTATGGATCTTGTTTTTTGAGCATGAGATTTCTCATATCAATTGCTATCTGCACTGCCGTATGCAGGCTGTGGGCTTCCTTGCTTTAGTGAACTAGATCTGAAAATTCGGAAAACTCTTTAACTCGGTGGTTTTAATAAGATTCAATTCCAACATGCCGAAGAATTTGAAGAAACGACTATAACATACTCTGTACTTAGACACTGCGATGCTGCAGCGAACATTCGTTTGCTTATGACTTGACTAATCTTTTGACGGATCATCTTGATTACTAAATATTTACAGAAGGAACGAACCTTTTATCAATAAAACAGTATGAGACTTGATTTTTTTAAAATTTTCGCTGATCTGCTTACATGTGGAAGAAGTACATGTTCCTTATAAAATATAAGGTTGTCCAAAAAGTCTTGCGGTATTTCCGCAAGCTTGTCTTTGCAAGCGCGTAGTTCTAGTTGTATTCGTCGCATCGGTTCACGCTAGAGCTTTTTGGAAAGCTCTTTTCACACGTGTTTGATTTATTGTTGTTTGTTTTTAGTCGTTCGTGAGTTATAGCGTCGCAAACATGGAGCAAAATAAAGAGAAAATACGGCATATTTTACAGTACTACTACGATAAAGGCAAAAATGCATCTCATGCTGCCAATAAAATTTGTGCAGTTTATGGACCCGATACAGTTTCCATTTCCACCGCACAACGATGGTTTGAACGTTTTCGTTCTGGTGCAGAGGTGATCGAAGATGCGCCACGGTCCGGGAAGGCCTGTCGTCGAAAATTGCGATAAAATCGCTGAATTGATCGAAAGAGACCGGCATAGTAGCAGCCGTAGCATCGGCCAAGAGCTGGGCATGAGTCATCAAACCGTTATAAACCATTTGAAGAAGCTTGGATTCAAAAAGAAGCTCGATGTATGGGTGCCACACGACTTGACGCAAAAAAACATTTTGGCCCGTATGGATGCAAAATCGACCCGTTTTTGAAGCGGATGGTGACTGGCGATGAAAAGTGAGTCACTTACGACAACGTGAAGCGCAAACGGTCGTGGTCGAAAAGCGGTGAAGCTGCCCAGACGCTGGCCAAGCCTGGATTGACGGCCAGGAACGTTCTTCTGTGTGTTTGGTGGGATTGGCAGGGAATCATCCACTATGAGCTGCTCCCCTATGGCCAAACGCTCAATTCGCACATGTACTGCCAACAACTGGACCGCTTGAATGCAGCACTCATGCAGAAGAGGCCATCCTAGATCAACAGAGGCCGAATTGTCTTTCATCAGGACAACGCCAGGCCACACACATCTTTGGTGACGCGCCAGAAGCTCCGGGAGCTCGGATGGGAGGTTCTTTTGCATCCACCGTATAGTCCGGATCTCGCACCAAGTGATTACCACCTATTTCTGTCCATGGCGAACGAGCTTGGTAGTCGGAAGTTGGCCACAAGAGAGTCCTGTGAAAATTGGCTCTCCGAGTTTTTTGACAATAGGGAAGCGAGCTTCTATAAGAGGGGCATTATGAAGTTGGCATCTCGTTGGGAACTCGTCATCGAACAAAACGGCGCATATTTGACTTAAATCGCATTATTATAGCCAATTTTATGAACAATTGAAAATTCAATAAAAATACCGCGAGACTTTTTTTATATATCAAATCCGAAACCGCGTTTCAGTTGGCTCCAAAAAACATCTAATGAACCAAAGATGAACCAGATGCTTAAAAGCTGCTCGAACCACTTAACTGTACCAGTCCTCATTTCCAAGCGGTTTGCCTTAAAACCTGTTCTTGATTTATAGTTTCGGATGTCAAATGTTGATCCATCGAGCCGGATATATATATATTTTTTTTCGAACTCAATCAAACGGATTGGTGAAGCTCTGATTTTCAAGTATCGATTGAAAAATTCTATTAAAACGCTTCGCCATAAAAAGACCGTCGCATGCCATGATAAATATGGCATGTAAATTTAAATTTAGTTAGAGCTACATGAAGTATTCTATTAGAATATACTGGGACTTAATTTTATGCCAGTGCAATCCTAGAATGGTTGTAAAAGTAATACAGCTTGTCAAATACCACTTACAAAGCCCTATTCTATACCGATTCTATCTTGTACAAACTAATATTTGTATGTTTGTACTATACTTATCGAATTCCTTTGTCAGAATTGTAAAGTGATATATGTATATATATGGTATATAAAACTAGTTGAAGTACATTGACAGAACTACTATATAGTGTAGATAAGATCGCGCAGGCTGCAATATGATGAGATAACAAAGTTATTGTACAAAAATTTGCAAGCAAGCACTTAAAATTCACTGAAATTGTTTAAAAAAATTATTTTAAGCATAAAAAAAAAAAACTACTTTTTAAACATGAAATGTGCAATTCATTTGGCCATTTCCATTGCTTTTTGAGGCTCTATCTGTAAACACCTGAGTCATTAACCGTAAAGCGATACGAACGAAGTCAAATACATTAAGTACTTTAGTCGAAACAACCAACTCAATTTTAACTAATGAAAAACTGGGTGAGAGTGTGTGTGTGTGTGTGTAAATATTTGCACCAAGCGATGTTTAAGTGTGAAATTTAACCAGTTCTCTGCCTCTCGCTTTGTTTCTTACAGCTGAATACCCCATAGATGATGTCTACAGACCCACCCACTTCAGTGGCTATATCAATCGTGGCTATGATGATGTAGATTATTTTACACAATTCGATGCCATGGCCGATACCACAAACGGTGTGGTCTTTACCAGGGAGGAGTATGCAGATTTCATAGACGAAGTCATTGTTGAGCAGGAAGAAGAGCATCAGAATCGTTGTCTACCCGAATTCCAATTCTCTTTAGTCGACTCGGAATACGATGAAACGCTGGCGTTTCCGGATTCTGTAACCATTTTATCCAATGTGGGCGATAAACCGGTTTTGGTGGAACGAAAAGAAGAGACCACAGATGACGATGATGAGGAATTTGACGATGGTGAGGGAAATAGTGTGATAATGCGCCAGGAGATACCATTTCCCAGTCTCTATGGGGCCAGTGTTAAGTTTAACTCGTTTCAACGGAAAGTCTTTATACCTGGACGTGAGATACATGTGCGTATAGTGGATACGGAACGAAGTGTGACCACACATTTGCTTAACCCCAATTTGTAAGTATTTAAGAGGCTGTAGCAGTAAGTGTCATTTTTTCAAAATTTCTTTTAAAAGTGTGACCGTTTCAAAAATGTAAACCCATTTTTTTTTTTTTTTTTTTGTGGTTTTTGAACTTAATTCCGTGTCTCCCCCAGATACATAAATTTATATTTTCTTATAATTTATAATAATTAAATTTAAAAAAGTGTGACCGTTTCAAACACGATAATTCCGATTTTTGTTGTTAGTTTTAAACTTTACTCCCTGTCTCGCCAGATACATTTAGAAAAAAGTAAATTCAAACAAAAAGTGTGACCGTTCCAAACACAATAACCCCTTTTTTTGTGTTTTTTGTTGTTTATTTTAAGACTTTACTCCCTGTCTCTGCAGATACATTAAAAGCCACAAATTTTTAACACTAAAAAAGTGTGACCGTTTCAAAACTGAAAACCCTTTTTTATGATTTTCGTTTGGTTTTTAAAACTTACACCAAGTCCATCCAGTAATACTAAAAAAAGAAAAAGTGTGACCGTTTTAAATATTAAAACCCGTTCTTTGTGTGTTTTTGTTGATTTTTAGCCCTTACTCCCTCGCCAGAAACATCAAAAAAAAATTTCAATACAAAAAGTGTAGCAGTTTTAAATGAAAACCGGGTTCTTTATTTAATATTTTTTTTAACTATTTATTTTTTAAAGTGTAACCGTTCCTAAAATGAAACCCTATTTTTTTTGTGATTTTTAGTTGTTGACTTTTATCCTTTATTTGATGTCTCGCCATAAACATCTTAAAAAAAATATATAATAATTATATAATTAACCCGACCTTGAGCCAGCCAACATCCACTTTGACTAAAATCAAACCAGGTCGCTAAACCCACAGTCATCTTAAAAAAACTTTAAAAAGTGTGACCGTTTCATAATAAAAAACCCATTTTCAGTGCTTTTTTTTGTTGGTTTTTACTGCTTACTCCATGTCTCGCTAGATACATTAAAATTTTGCTTAAAAAGTGCGTTTTACTCTGTATCGTAGGTACATAGAGTATTATAAGTTTGTGCAAAAGTATGTAACATCCAGAAGGAAGCATCTCCGACCCCATAAAGTATATATATTCTTGATCAGCATCAACAGCCGAGTCGATATAGCCATGTCCGTCTGTCCGTCTGTCTGTCAGTATGAACGCACAGATCTCAGAGATGGGTAAGAGATGGGTGGAATTATGGGAAAGCATAGCAAACTAAGAAATACAAAGTTAAGAGGCGTTACCATTGAAAACAAAAAAGTTTTTCTCACTAAGACTACTTTGCAGACCACTTTTCAATGGAACGAAAAGTGTAAATAGTGGAGGCTTAAGATACCGACAAAAAAATATTATAATAATAATTAATAACCGAATTCCTAAATAGAGGCTTAAGATACAAAAAAATATTATAATAATAATTAATTTAATTATTATTTAATATTTTTTTGATCAAAAATTGGAATATGAAAGTTTTGATTTTTTAAAACCACTTTTAAGCCCCTATCTCTTCATTTAAGGGAGTTATGGGCGTTTAAAGATTTGGGAGGTTTAAATTACTGTAAAAAATTGTTTTAATAACGTTTTTACACAATTTTGAACAGCAGAAAAATATTTAAACCGGTTTGGAACCGAATTCCTAAAAAGAGGCTTAAGATACAAAAAAATATTATAATAATAATTAATTTAATTATAATTTAATATTTTTTTGATCAAAAATTGGAATATGAAAATTTAGATTTTTTAAAACCGTTTTTAAGCCCCTATCTCTTCATTTAAGGGAGTTATGGGCGTTTAAAGATTTGGGAGGTTTAAATTACTGTAAAAAATTTTTTAAATAACTTTTTTACACAATTTTGAACAGCAGAAAAATATTTAAACCGGTTTGGAACCGAATTCCGAAATATTCTTTGAGAATTTTACAAAAATTGGCTATTGGCTTTCCGTTAAAAGACTGGTTTCCAGATGGGCTTAAAAACGCGAACAGAACTTAAAATCATTCCAAAAGTGTGTATATTATTCTTTGTTGCGATCTGGAATCCAGAATACAATTGAGACTCTACTTTTCTATGGGTGCTAGACCATATAGTTGTCCGATTTCGACCAAACTTTGTGGAATTATGGGAAAGCATAGCAAACTAAGAAATACATAGTTTGGAGGCGTTTCCATTGAAAACAAAAAAGTTTTTCTAACTAAACCTACTTTTTAGACTCTACTTTTCTATGACAGCTATACTACATAGATGACCGATTTCGACCAAACTGGGTGGAATCATGTAAAAGCATAGCAAACTAAGAAATACAAAGTTAAGAGGCGTTACCATTGAAAACAAAAAAGTTTTTCTCACTAAGACTACTTTGCAGACCCTTTTCAATGGAACGAAAAGTGTAAATAGTGGAGGCTTAAGATACCGACAAAAAAATATTATAATAATAATTAATTTAATTATAATTTAATATTTTTTTGATCAAAAATTGGAATATGAAAATTTTGATTTTTTAAAACCACTTTTAAGCCCCTATCTCTTCATTTAAGGGAGTTATGGGCGTTTAAAGATTTGGGAGGTTTAAATTACTGTAAAAATTTTTTTAATAACTTTTTTACACAATTTTGAACAGCAGAAAAATATTTAAACCGGTTTGGAACCGAATTCCGAAATATTCTTTGAGAATTTTACAAAAATTGGCTATTGGCTTTCCGTTAAAAGACTGGTTTCCAGATGGGCTTAAAAACGCGAACAGAACTTAAAATCATTCCAAAAGTGTGTATATTATTCTTTGTTGCGATCTGGAATCCAGAATACAATTGAGACTCTACTTTTCTATGGGAGCTAGACCATATAGTTGTCCGATTTCGACCAAACTTTGTGGAATTATGGAAAAGCATAGCAAACTAAGAAATACATAGTTTGGAGGCGTTTCCATTGAAAACAAAAAAGTTTTTCTAACTAAACCTACTTTTTAGACTCTACTTTTCTATGACAGCTATACTACATAGATGACCGATTTCGACCAAACTGGGTGGAATCATGTAAAAGCATAGCAAACTAAGAAATACAAAGTTAAGAGGCGTTACCATTGAAAACAAAAAAGTTTTTCTCACTAAGACTACTTTGCAGACCACTTTTCAATGGAACGAAAAGTGTAAATAGTGGAGGCTTAAGATACCGACAAAAAAATATTATAATAATAATTAATTTAATTATAATTTAATATTTTTTTGATCAAAAATTGGAATATGAAAATTTTGATTTTTTAAAACCACTTTTAAGCCCCTATCTCTTCATTTAAGGGAGTTATGGGCGTTTAAAGATTTGGGAGGTTTAAATTACTGTACAAAATTTTTTTAATAACTTTTTTACACAATTTTGAACAGCAGAAAAATATTTAAACCGGTTTGGAACCGAATTCCGAAATAGAGGCTTAAGATACAAAAAAATATTATAGTAATTAATTTAATTATAATTTAATATTTTTTTGATCAAAAATTGGAATATGAAAATTTTGATTTTTTAAAACCACTTTTAAGCCCCTATCTCTTCATTTAAGGGAGTTATGGGCGTTTAAAGATTTGGGAGGTTTAAATTACTGTAAAAAATTTTTTTAATAACTTTTTTACACAATTTTGAACAGCAGAAAAATATTTAAGCCGGTTTGGAACCGAATTCCGAAATAGAGGCTTAAGATACAAAAAAATATTATAATAATTAATTTAATTATAATTTAATATTTTTTTGATCAAAAATTGGAATATGAAAATTTTGATTTTTTAAAACCACTTTTAAGCCCCTATCTCTTCATTTAAGGGAGTTATGGGCGTTTAAAGATTTGGGAGGTTTAAATTACTGTAAAAAATTTTTTTAATAACTTTTTTACACAATTTTGAACAGCAGAAAAATATTTAAACCGGTTTGGAACCGAATTCCGAAATAGAGGCTTAAGATACAAAAAAATATTATAATGATAATTAATTTAATTATAATTTAATATTTTTTTGATCAAAAATTGGAATATGAAAATTTTGATTTTTTAAAACCACTTTTAAGCCCCTATCTCTTCATTTAAGGGAGTTATGGGCGTTTAAAGATTTGGGAGGTTTAAATTACTGTAAAAAATTTTTTTAATAACTTTTTTACACAATTTTGAACAGCAGAAAAATATTTAAGCCGGTTTGGAACCGAATTCCGAAATAGAGGCTTAAGATACAAAAAAATATTATAATAATTAATTTAATTATAATTTAATATTTTTTTGATCAAAAATTGGAATACGAAAATTTTGATTTTTTAAAACCACTTTTAAGCCCCTATCTCTTCATTTAAGGGAGTTATGGGCGTTTAAAGATTTGGGAGGTTTAAATTACTGTAAAAAAATTTTTTAATAACTGTAAAAAAATTTTTTAATAACTTTTTTACACAATTTTGAACAGCAGAAAAATATTTAAACCGGTTTGGAACCGAATTCCAAATAGAGGCTTAAGATACAAAAAAATATTATAATAATAATTAATTTAATTATAATTTAATATTTTTTTGATCAAAAATTGGAATATGAAAATTTTGATTTTTTAAAACCACTTTTAAGCCTTAAGCCCTTTTGAACAGCAGAAAAATATTTAAACCGGTTTGGAACCGAATTCCGAAATAGAGGCTTAAATACAAAAAAATATTATAATAATAATTAATTTAATTATAATTTAATATTTTTTTGATCAAAAATTGGAATATGAAAATTTTGATTTTTTAAAACCACTTTTAAGCCCCTATCTCTTCATTTAAGGGAGTTATGGGCGTTTAAAGATTTGGGAGGTTTAAATTACTGTAAAAAAATTTTTTAATAACTTTTTTACACAATTTTGAACAGCAGAAAAATATTTAAACCGGTTTGGAACCGAATTCCGAAATATTCTTTGAGAATTTTACAAAAATTGGCTATTGGCTTTCCGTTAAAAGACTGGTTTCCAGATGGGCTTAAAAACGCGAACAGAACTTAAAATCATTCCAAAAGTGTGTATATTATTCTTTGTTGCGATCTGGAATCCAGAATACAATTGAGACTCTACTTTTCTATGGGAGCTAGACCATATAGTTGTCCGATTTCGACCAAACTTTGTGGAATTATGGGAAAGCATAGCAAACTAAGAAATACATAGTTTGGAGGCGTTTCCATTGAAAACAAAAAAGTTTTTCTAACTAAAACTACTTTTTAGACTCTACTTTTCTATGACAGCTATACTACATAGATGACCGATTTCGACCAAACTGGGTGGAATCATGTAAAAGCATAGCAAACTAAGAAATACAAAGTTAAGAGGCGTTACCATTGAAAACAAAAAAGTTTTTCTCACTAAGACTACTTTGCAGACCACTTTTCAATGGAACGAAAAGTGTAAATAGTGGAGGCTTAAGATACCGACAAAAAAATATTATAATAATAATTAATTTAATTATAATTTAATATTTTTTTGATCAAAAATTGGAATATGAAAATTTTGATTTTTTAAAACCACTTTTAAGCCCCTATCTCTTCATTTAAGGGAGTTATGGGCGTTTAAAGATTTGGGAGGTTTAAATTACTGTAAAAAATTTTTTTAATAACTTTTTTACACAATTTTGAACAGCAGAAAAATATTTAAACCGGTTTGGAACCGAATTCCGAAATATTCTTTGAGAATTTTACAAAAATTGGCTATTGGCTTTCCGTTAAAAGACTGGTTTCCAGATGGGCTTAAAAACGCGAACAGAACTTAAAATCATTCCAAAAGTGTGTATATTATTCTTTGTTGCGATCTGGAATCCAGAATACAATTGAGACTCTACTTTTCTATGGGAGCTAGACCATATAGTTGTCCGATTTCGACCAAACTTTGTGGAATTATGGGAAAGCATAGCAAACTAAGAAATACATAGTTTGGAGGCGTTTCCATTGAAAACAAAAAAGTTTTTCTAACTAAAACTACTTTTTAGACTCTACTTTTCTATGACAGCTATACTACATAGATGACCGATTTCGACCAAACTGGGTGGAATCATGTAAAAGCATAGCAAACTAAGAAATACAAAGTTAAGAGGCGTTACCATTGAAAACAAAAAAGTTTTTCTCACTAAGACTACTTTGCAGACCCCTTTTCAATGGAACGAAAAGTGTAAATAGTGGAGGCTTAAGATACCGACAAAAAAATATTATAATAATAATTAATTTAATTATAATTTAATATTTTTTTGATCAAAAATTGGAATATGAAAATTTTGATTTTTTAAAACCACTTTTAAGCCCCTATCTCTTCATTTAAGGGAGTTATGGGCGTTTAAAGATTTGGGAGGTTTAAATTACTGTAAAAAATTTTTTTAATAACGTTTTTACACAATTTTGAACAGCAGAAAAATATTTAAACCGGTTTGGAACCGAATTCCGAAATAGAGGCTTAAGATTTTACAAAAAAATATTATAATAATAATTAATTTAATTATAATTTAATATTATTTTGATCAAAAATTGGCATATGAAAATTTGTGATTTTTTAAAACCACTTTTAAGCCCCTATCTCTTCATTTAAGGGAGTTATGGGCGTTTAAAGATTTGGGAGGTTTAGATTACTGTACAAAATTTTTTTAATAACTTTTTTACACAATTTTGAACAGCAGAAAAATATTTAAACCGGTTTGGAACCGAATTCCGAAATAGAGGCTTAAGATACAAAAAAATATTATAATAATAATTAATTTAATTATAATTTAATATTTTTTTGATCAAAAATTGGAATTTGAAAATTTTGATTTTTTAAAACCACTTTTAAGCCCCTATCTCTTCATTTAAGGGAGTTATGGGCGTTTAAAGATTTGGGAGGTTTAAATTACTGTAAAAAATTTTTTTACTAACTTTTTTACACAATTTTGAACAGCAGAAAAATATTTAAACCGGTTTGGAACCGAATTCCGAAATATTCTTTGAGAATTTTACAAAAATTGGCTATTGGCTTTCCGTTAAAATCGATATAGCCATGTCCGTCCGTTCGTCCGTCTGTCTGTCCGTATGAACGCACAGATCTCAGAGATGGTAAGAGATAGAGGTTTGACATGTATGGGACATATGCTTCTAATGTCTGCAGGCAGATCAAGTTTATTTTCAATTTTGGCCACGCCCCCTGCCGCCCCCGCAACTTAGAAAAAACGTCATATCTCCCACAGTTTTAAAGATAGGTGGGTTGTTCCTTCTAGATATATTTAGTAATAAGGATAACTTATCGATCAGCCAAAGGAATGGTGAAGATTGGATGAACGGTTTTCGAGTTATGATCAAAAGACTGTTCGCTGCAGCAGCGCAGAAGCAGCGCTGCTTTCAGCTACTAATGCAGCATCAAAATTTATGCTAAGAGTATAATTTCGTTGGTACTGAGTATGCTATGGTCGGGCTTGACCGACTTTCTTTCTTGTTTTTGTTGGTTTTTAACCAAACTCCCCGTTTCCCCAGATACATTTTTAAAAGATGTAAAATAAAGGAAAAGTGTGACCGTTTTAAAAATTAACGCATTCTTTTTTCACCCGTCTCGCCAGATGCATTTAAAGAAACATGAAAACACTTTTTTTTGTTGGTTTTTCACCCTTACTCCATGTATCTTTAGAAAAATTCAAAAAAATTCAAAAAGAGTGACCGTTCAAAAACTAATAACCCGCTTTTTTATAGTTTTTGTTGTTGTTTATTAACCCTTACTCCCTCTCTCTCTCCAGATACACCATCGAACTAACCCATGGACCATTCAAGTGGACCATCAAGCGACGCTACAAACACTTCAATTCTTTGCATCAGCAATTGAGTTTCTTTCGCACCTCCCTGAACATACCCTTCCCCAGTCGCAGTCACAAGGAAAAGCGTACCACCTTAAAGGCAGCCGCTTGTACCATGGCCGATGAGTCAACCCTGAAAGATTTACCCGCCCATACCAAAGTCAAACACTCCTCGAGCACACCTGCCCATAATAACACCACAGTGCGACAGATGATAAGTCCCACGCATAGTTCCATTCTGTCGGGTCTTACGCCCAGACGTAAGAAACGTAAAAAGAAGAAACGTAAGCTGCCACGTTTTCCCAATCGTCCGGAGAGTTTAATTACCGTTGAAAATCTATCCGTACGCATTAAACAACTGGAGGATTATCTGTACAATCTGTTGAACATTAGCTTATATCGTTATCATCATGAGACGGTAAGTGATTCCTACCTACCTACCTTCATTTAAGCATTTTATTAACTTTCTGTCTACCTTAGCTCAACTTTGTGGAGGTCTCCAATGTGTCCTTTGTCTCGGGTCTGGGCATCAAGGGCAAGGAGGGTGTCATACTCAAGCGTACCGGCTCCACCAGACCAGGTCAGGCGGGTTGCAACTTCTTTGGCTGTTTCCAGAAAAACTGCTGTGTACGCTGCAATTACTTCTGTTCGGATGTCGTTTGTGGCACCTGGCGTAATCGTTGGTTCTTCGTCAAGGAGACCTACTTTGGTTATATCCGACCCACCGATGGCAGCATCCGTGCCGTTATACTCTTCGATCAGGGTTTTGATGTGTCGACGGGCATCTATCAAACTGGCATGCGAAAGGGTCTACAAATACTCACAAATAATCGTCACATAGTGCTGAAATGTTGGACACGGCGTAAGTGCAAGGAATGGATGCAATATCTGAAACAAACCGCCAATTCCTATGCCCGCGACTTCACCTGTCCCAATCCACACATGTCGTATGCTCCCATGAGGGCTAACATACAGGCCTCCTGGTATGTGGATGGAGCGCAGTATATGAGTGCTGTGGCCGATGGACTGGAAGCGGCCACCGAGGAGATTTACATAGCCGATTGGTGGCTTAGTCCGGAAATCTATATGAAAAGACCTGCCTTGGATGGTGATTATTGGCGATTGGATAAGATTTTACTACGGAAAGCCTTGCAGGGTGTGAAGGTGTTTGTTCTGCTGTACAAGGAGGTGGAAATGGCTTTGGGTATTAATAGCTACTACAGCAAGGCTACCCTGGCCAAGCATGAGAACATCAAGGTGAGTGAAGTGTAGGAATATGGAATAGTTGTTAAGCTAATAATCAATCTCCATCAAAGAATACAAAAGGAAGACAAGCACAGCGATCTTTTCATCACACTCGAGTCTTTTTGGAGTCCTCGTTCATTTTTCTGATCAGAAACATTTCATCAAACTTTTGATCACACTCGAGTCTTTTTCGAGTCCTCGTTCATTTTTCTGATCAGAAATTATACTCTTGGATGGATAAAATTATACCCTAGCCGCGACTCTTCTTAAAGAACCGATCTTAACCCTTTTTCCTGATCGGTTTTGACTCACTTTCGTGTCATATTTCCAATCACTTGCGAGTCTTTTAAACACATATTTCAAATCATTTGCGAGTCTTTTTCGAGTCGTCACATGATAGTTATCCCAAAAGAGATCATGAAATAGACTCATCCAGGTGATTTTAGTTAAAATGTTGGGTGGAAGGGCGCGATTGAGAGACTCAATATTTGAGTGCAGAGTGCAGCAAGCCTTAACCTTAATAACGGAGCATAGTTTGAAGTTCAAAATATTCAGGTCTGGGCTACCAGTGGGCCAATCATCATTAGAAACCAGTCTTGGTTACTTTGTATACCCTTGCAAAGGGTATCATAATTTTGCCCAGAAGTTTACAATGACCGACCACATAAACTATATATATATTCTTGATCGGGGTGACGAGCTGAGTCGTTTAAGCTTTGTCCGTCCGTCTGTCTGTTTCTACGCAAACTAGTCTCTCAGTTTTAAAGCTATCCAGCTGAAATTTGGCACAGAGTTTTCTTTTTGCTGCACACTACTAATATGTCGAAACCGACCGGATCGGATGACTATATCTCATAGCTCCCATAGGAACAATCGGTCGGAAAACTAGTTTTAGTGAGAAAAACTTTTTTCGTTTCCATGGAAACGTCTCCAAACTTTGTTATAGTAGGTTTTCTATGTTTATTTATAATTCTACCAAGTTTTATTAAGATCGGACAACTATATGGTATAGCTGCCATACAAAAGATTGGACTGAAAAACAGTCTTAGTTCGAAAAACAATTTTATTATTAATGGTAGCATCCTGCAATTTTGTATTTGTTTGCTCCACATGCTTTCTCATAATTATGCAAATTTTTGGCCAAATCGGTTGCACAGTGGATTTCTGAATTTTGGAATATTTCAATTTATTTCTATCTGTTCTGCCAACAATATTAAAGCCTCCCTTATAAAGTAACAAAGTTCAAAACATTATTATCTTATAATACGTTTATAAACACAAAATATATCATGCTTAATGCCCTTTAAAGTATGCTATGGTATATGAAAATCATTATTTAAAGCAAGTATATTTTATATATAACTTAACTCAACATTTTGTTGATTTGACAATGGCTTCATTTTAATCAGGGTTCGGAATTGCTCACGAGCGAGGCGCGCGCTCTGCCTCATTTCGGCTCTCGCTCAGAGCCGAGAGCCGCTTTCGAGAGCCGGGAGCACTAAACGCCTCACAGCTCGTGAGCCACAGCTTCTGGCTCAGAGCAGTGAGCCACAGCTCGGGAGCCGTGAGCCATCAACCAGCTCTCGGCTCGTGAGCCTTAGCTCTCGGCTCGTGAGCCTTAGCTCTCGACAGTAATATTGTCTGTATCTAAAAAGTGCAAAAGTGTGTAACAGCCAGAAGGAATCATCTCCGACCCAATAAAGTATATATATTCTTGATCTGTGGCTGTGGCTCACAGCTCAAAACCGTGTGCTGTGGCTCACGAGCCGAGAGCCGGTTGATGGCTCACAGCTCCCGAGCTGGGGCTCTCAGCTCTGAACCAAGAGCCGAGAGCTATGAGCTGGCTCTCGAGAGCTGCGAGCAAAGAGCAATTCCGAACCCTGATTTTAATACATAATAACTTAAGGAAATAAAGTTTTGCATACTTTGAAGGGTATTAATTACAAATTATTTGGTGCGTATAAACATAGTATCAGTTGGGGTTAATTAAATGAAATCCTCTAAGTAATATAATATTTACATACTGTCAATAGTAAATGTTTGAGCATTTTTTTTATAAAACTTGTTCAAAACTTCTCGTTATCTGGATACGGGGAAAATATATTAGTTTTAAGAACTAAGACTATTATTTTTACCTATTTCTTTTACACTATATAGATGTTCGATTTCAAGCAAATTTAGAGGAGTCATGGAAGTGCATAGAATACTAATAATTGTGGAATTTGCAGACGTTTCCATCGAAAACAAAATAAGTTTAATTTGTTTATATTTCGGCCATATGCTATAGTCATCATAGAAACACATATATATATATATATATACTCTACGTGGTCTGAGAAGCTTACTTCTATGCGTTACAAATAACTGAACAACATCTGAATAACATACCCTCTGCAAGAGTATAGAAATAGGGAAAGAAGTTCAAGAATTCTTATTTCGATTCGATTTTATTCTATTAACGCAGACTTTAAGTAATTCTTGAAATCTTATTTGTCCAGATAATAATTTAAAACTTCACTTTATTATGAATAACAAAAAGGTCTCGTATTTGTAAGAGATGAGGGTGAATCTACATGATATTCTGTGATTTAACCAATTTGCCGAACTATTTGAAACCTAATTTAAATTTTGGGTTCGGGATGGTATCGGGTAAAAATCGAAACGGAACGAGAATTAGGTAAAGAAACCCTTAATCCAGTTTCCAATATTACACAAAATGAAATCCCACTGAACTAAAGCTGTCTCAAAAGGCAATACTGACTTTAGAAGAGCAATTTTTGGAACTTGAATAGAGCTTCAAAAATGTGTTTAAGAAAAATGTTCAAGTTTTTAACAAGAGAAATGCGTTTTGATCAGTGATCGAAAATTGGGGTAATGGGTCTTAAAACAATCAAGGCGAAGTAAGTGTTCTAGGCGATTCTAGAGATTCCCCATATCATATTTTTATTTGGGCTATACAAAAACAGGATAAACTTAAATTTTTAATGTTTTGAGCTAAAAAACAACATTTGATATAATAGTAAAATTTAAATATTTATTATATAATTGTGAAACAAGTGCTATTTTCAATTTTTATATTCAAAAAAAAATTCTTCAATTTTTATTTTTAAAATTTAAATTACATTAAGAATTTTCAAGTTTTATTTTTAAAATTTAATATAGAAATTGAACTTAAATTTGTTTTGAACCAAGCGTTACATTTATTTTTCTTGGCTTAAAATATGTTAAAACACAATTTTAATATGCAATTTAAAAAATAAAAAATTAAATTAAAAATAATTTTAAAATTAAAGTTTTTTTAATAAAAATTTAACAATATTTTGAATGTAAAAATACATTTAATTTTTTAATTAAAAAATAACATTTATATAAAAATTTTTTATTTGTAATCGAAATTTAAATATTATGTCAGGCGTTTTTTTTTAGTTTGAAAATTAAGGGTTATTTCTGAGTATAAAAAAATCTATAAATTATACTTAAATCGTAATTATTATTTAAAAAATTACAAACGTTAGGATCCCTCGTTTTCAACCCACTTACGGATAACTTCTCCATCTTCTAGGTCATGCGTCATCCGGATCATTCCAGGGGTGGCATTTTGTTTTGGGCCCATCACGAGAAGATTGTGGTGATCGATCAGACCCATGCCTTTATAGGCGGCATAGATCTATGCTATGGTCGTTGGGATGATCACCATCATCGGCTCACCGATCTGGGTAGCATTTCGACAGCCTCCAATTCGGGTAGCAATCGGCGTACCCCCACTTACAGCAGCCACAACAACAACAACAACAGCAGCAACAGCAACAAAGATGACACCGACTCGGCCTTTGGTTCACGTAAATCCTCACGTAATGCACACTATGACACGACGGCCAAAGGACCAGCCCCCTCACCACCCACCCCAGCCACCATTGAGCCCAACTCCAGCATTGAGCTGCACACACTCAAACCGGGCGATCGCCTATTAATCCCCACCGATCTACTCTCCTCCGCCTCCACAGAGCTGGGTGCAGCAGATTCCAGCAACTTGGAGGGTTTGAAACTGAACACCCCCGAAATGGAGCGTAAAAATGTGCTGGATCGTCTCAAGAATAATGCCATGAAGGGTGCACGCAAGGGTAAAGATTTCATGCAACGTTTAACCACCCTAGAGCAGAGCACCCAGAGTGTTGAGGAGAAGGACACGGTGTACAGCATAGACACCGTGGATGCCTCCAATCAATTGGAGGAGACCTTGGCCTCCACCTCGGCACAGCATCAGCCGTCCACCCAAATACTCAGCGAGTTCTATGGCCAGGCCAAGTATTGGTTTGGCAAGGACTATTCCAATTTCATACTCAAAGATTGGATGAACCTGAACTCCCCGTTTGCGGATATAATCGATCGGACGACCACGCCCCGCATGCCCTGGCATGATGTGGGCATGTGTGTGGTTGGTGCGGCGGCCAGGGATGTGGCCAGACATTTCATACAGCGTTGGAATGCCATGAAATTGGAAAAGCTGAGGGATAACACCAAATTCCCCTACCTTCTGCCCAAGAGTTATCATCAGATCCGATTGAATTCACAGCTGCAGCAACTGCAGCAAAGACGTCAGCAGCGGGTCACGTGTCAGTTGCTCAGAAGTGTTTCCGCCTGGAGTTGTGGTTACATTGAAGGGGATTTGGTGGAGCAGAGTATACACGATGCCTACATAGAGACCATCACCAAGGCGCAGCATTATGTGTATATAGAGAATCAGTTTTTCATCACAATGCAGCTGGGTATGAGTGTGTCGGGGGCACATAATGGTGTTAGGAATCAGATAGGTGAAACGCTGTTCAAGAGGATTGTCCGGGCGTACAAGTGAGTGGAGGTGAATCCAAGATTAGGTTGATTGCTTCATGTACAACTTCAACTTCTTGCAGGGAACGTAAACACTTTCGGGTGTATGTGATAATGCCGCTGTTGCCCGGCTTTGAGGGTGATGTGGGTGGCAGTACGGGTATAGCTGTACGTGCCATTACCCATTGGAACTATGCCTCCATATCCAGGTGAGTAAGCTAAGTGAAGGGATATTCAATTTCCATAACTCAACCCTTGCACATTTCTATTTCAGAGGACGCACCGCCATTTTGACACGCCTACAGGAGGCGGGCATCAAGGAGCCACACAACTACATCTCATTCCACAGTCTACGGAATCATTCCTATTTGAACAATACACCCATCACCGAGCTCATCTATGTGCATTCCAAGCTACTCATTGCCGACGATCGTGTGGTAATCTGTGGCTCCGCCAACATCAATGATCGTTCCATGATCGGTAAGCGAGATTCAGAAATTGCGGCCATAATTATGGATGAGGAGTACGAGGATGGACGCATGAATGGCCAGAAATATCCCAGTGGTATTTTTGCCGGACGTCTCAGAAAATATCTGTTTAAGGAGCATTTGGGTGAGTTGAGGGGTTTACTAACATAGAAATGGGCAAATCAATCTACGGACGGACAGATCTAGATCAACTCGGCTCGTGATGCTGATCAGGTACATATGTTTTCAAATTATTCAATCGGCAGCGCTCTTTACTGCCACCAGTGTCGTACGCAGGGGGGATTTGGGGGGTAAAACCCCCGTTTTACAAAACTTAAGCTTAAATTGAAAAGAGAAACTAAAACAACTTGCATTAATGGTCCAAAATCGAAAAAATCATGAAATATTATTCATTAAAAAACTATTCTTGAAATTTTACTTCTTGATGTAAGCTTTTCTGTAAGCTTTAAAGCCAAATCGGTCTTAACTGGGTCTTAAAAGTTTATCCAACAGCTCCAAAAATATGTTTGGGCCAATAAGAAACTAAAAATAAAATTTATTTGAAATTACTTGTAACATTTTCCAGATGGATTTTTTTGAGATTACATGACAAAAATTGCCAGAACTTTTCCAATTTTCAAATTACAAACATATTATATTTAGCTGTGCAAAATATTTGAAAAATAAGTGGCTCATAGTCTAAGTTTTTTAAAGAAATTTTTTTTTTTCCCAAAAAATTTCAAAAACTTTTCAAAAATTTTATACTGTGTACCGAATGTACATAGAGTATAATAAGTTTGTGCAAAAGTATGTAACATCCAGAAGAAAGCATCTCCGACCCCATAAAGTATATATATTCTTGATCAGCATCAACAGCCGAGTCGATATAGCCATGTCCGTCCGTCTGTCTGTCCGTATGAACGCACAGATCTCAGAGATGGTAAGAGATAGAGGTTTGACATGTATGGGACATATGCTTCTTATGTCTTCTGGCAGATCAAGTTTATTTTCAATTTTAGCCACGCCCCCTCCCGCCCCCGCAATTTAGAAAAAACGTCATATCTCCCACAGTTTTGAAGATAGATGGCTTGTTCCTTCTAGACATATTTAGTTATTAGGATAACTTATCGATCCGCCAAAGAAATGAAGAAGATCGGACGAACGGTTTTCGAGTTATGATCAAAAGACAAATTTTCTTGATACAGAGTATGTTATAGTCGGGCTTGACCGACTTTCTTTCTTGTTTAAAAAGTATTTTTGAAACCTGAACACTTAAATAACCTTTCCTTTCTTTGGCCGATTTTGAGTCATTTTAAATTTTAGAATTTCATTATGTTACCTCCGAAGGTGGTTTCTTTGAAAACAAAATAGTTTTTCTCACTGAAACTAGTTTCTCGACCGATTATTCATATGGCAGCTATAAGCTATAGTCATTCGATTTTGACAAAACTTTGAAGAACTTTGTGTGAAAGCTTATAAAATAAATATATGCCAATTTAAAAGAGGTTTACATTGAAAGCAAAGAAGTTTTTCCCACTAAGACTATTTTTCTAACCTTACTTTTCTGTGGCAGCCATACTATATAGATGTCCGATTTTGACCAAATTTGGCAGAATTATGAAGAAAACATTGAAAACTAGTATATACGGAGTTTAGAGACGTTTGCATTAAAAACAAAAAAGTTTTTCTCACTAGAACTAGTTTTCCAACCGATTGTTCCTATGGCAGCTATATGTTATAGTCATCCGAGCCGGCCAGTTTCGAGGCACTTTCCTCTATTTTATTTTATAAAATCTAGAAATTATTTTCTTTAAAACCAGAAAATGTTTTTATATTTTCTAGGTAATTAAGAAAATATAAATATATTTTTAGTTTTAGAAACTTTGTCCTAGTATACAAAATAATTTGTTGAATCGAATTTGACATACTTTTTAATAGCGAGTATCACAATTTTAGTTCGATTTTTATAATTTTTGAGGCTATTTGGCTTTTTTTTTTTTGGGTTTTTGAGTGAATCATAAAGGTTGTAAAAACAGTTACATTTTCCTCTAATCTATATTTATACCCTTGCAAAGGGTATTATAATTTTGCCCAGAAGCTTGCAACGCATAGAAATATTCATTTCCAACCCCATAAACCATATATATATTCTTGATCAGGGTGACGAGCTGAGTCGATTGTCCGTCTGTCTGTTTGTTTCTACGCGAACTAGTCTCTCAGTTTTAAAGCTATGGAGCTGAAATTTTGTACAGAGTCTTTTTTTTTGCTGCACACTACTAATATGTCGGAACCCACCGGATCGGATGACTATATCTCATAGCTCCCATAGTAACAATCGGTCGGAAAACTAGTTTTAGTGAGAAAAACTTTTTTCTTTTCAATGGAAACGTCTCCAAACTTTGTAATCGTAGGTTTTCCATGTTTTTTTATAATTATACCAAGTTTTATTTAGATCGGACAACTATATGGTATAGCTGCCATACAAAAGATAGTTCTGAAAAACAGTCTTAGTTAGAAAATCTTTTTGGTTTTTAATGGTAGCATCCTGCAATTTTGTATTTGTTTGTTTTGCTTGCTTTCACATAATTTTAAAAATTTTTGGCCAAATCGGATGACTATATCATATAGCTCCCATACGAATGATCGGTCGGAAAATGGTTAAAAGAGTATTTTTTGAAATTATTTAAGCGAGCACTTGCAGGGGTATTAAAACTTCGGCACAGACGAAGTTAGCTTAGCTTTCTCGTTTTAATTTAAGAAAATTTTTCTTAAATTTATGTTGAATCGAATTTGACAAACTTTTTTTAAGGCGAGTATCTCAATATTAGCTCGATTCTGCAAATCGGTTTTGAACCGAACCGTTTCGAACCCGGAATTCCGAATTTTATTCATCAGAAAATTTGACCTTCTGTATAGCGATTCCATCTGTTATCTAGTTGGTTTTGAGCGGGCGGCAAAGTGAATTAAAAAAAAAAAAACCTAGAATAGCATTTAGAACTTTTTCCAATATCCCCATCCATAATAGCCTGTGTCTTTTAAGATCCTTGACTCCCATGCTTTTTCAATGATTCACAAAAGCTTAACATAACATTGGAATAATTTTTCAACAAAAAATAATGAAATGGTATTTTACTTAATAGTAAATTTTCAATACATCAATGTGTGCCGTTTTCAACCTAAGAACAACCAGATTCCCATAGGATTTGGTTAGCCAAAATCTTCTTAACCCTAACCATTGGTAAATTTTGGTTCGAACCAGCAATCCGAAGATCCGAAAAAATTGATGGATTTACCCATTGAAAATGGGAAAAGGCGGATCATGAAGTGGTGCGAATGTATATAACAGGGAGAACGACACATTTCCGACCCCATAAAGTATATATATTCTTGATCAGCATCAGCATCTGAGTGTATCACAAAGGTCGTAAAATCAGTTACATTTTCCTCTAATCTATATTTGTATTCTAGTTTGGGTTTTAGTAGTTTCTTTTTCTTCATCAAATAATACCCCATATTTATTTCCCGATATGCACAGGTCTCCTCGAAGAGGGCTCTTCTCGCTTGAATATGGATATTAGTGATCCGGTTTGTGATAAATTCTGGCATGGCATTTGGCGTTATACTTCCACGCGGAATACTGAGATCTATGACGAGGTATTCAAGTGTATACCCACGGATTTTGTGAAAACCTTTGCCAGCTTACGCAAATATCAGGAGGAGCCGCCTTTGGCCAAAACGGAGCCTGAATTGGCCGCCAAGCGTGCAAATGAGATTCAGGTGGGTTTTTTTTTTATCAGCCTAATAATCTTTTTGGTATGTATAATTCGGTCCATTCTTTTAGGGCTATCTGGTCGACTTGCCTTTGGAGTTCCTTAACAAGGAAGTGCTTACCCCGCCGGGTACTAGCAAAGAGGGCCTCATACCTACCTCTGTCTGGACATAGTCTGCTGCCAAAATGTCTCAAAGACAATTCTTAGTTTAAGCCGGTTGTAGAAACACAACCCAGCCCCCATAGATCTAACCTCAATCCCTTTTTTTTAATTAAGCCCACCAAGTCAAGTCAAAACTATATGTGTATATAAACCTATATTTGCCCCCTATCGCTAGTTAATTTATTATACGTTCTATAGACATCCTCCCCCCTAATAGTTGTACGAAGTTTACTTGTTATTTATCTTTTATACAGTATTTTTAGAACACGTTCTAAAGAAGTTTATTAAAGTGATGTGAATAAAACAATACTATATCTAAGTTTTAAGAAGAACAAAGATATGATAATAATGATAATAAAACAATATGCTTGTATATTTAGTTATGGAAAGTAACTAGGTCTTACCGGCTTGGTATATTTGCATATATTTGAAATTTTCTGGTTACGTATTCATGGTTTGGTTTGAAATCATTGACGTATTTAATAGAGGGACTGGGAAAAGTTTTCAAAATAGTTTAATATATTTTCTGTGAGGTTAAGACCGAACTCAGGCCGATTACGGGTGAACAAGCTAGTGTCCGCATATAAGTATTTATTAAGGAATCTTTTCCAAACTGTCCATGAAATAAGGCCCCAAAAGATAAAGTGAAGTTCGGGGTGTTACATCATAATATTGAAAATACCTAAAAACAAATTTGAGAATATTTTGAAATATGAATTTAGGTTAAAAAGACTATCCAAAACATACAGAAATAGTGCAAATTTAGATACAAAAAAAAGAGAACGACTTTTAAAACGATTTTTTAAATGAAATTATAAAAATTTAAGACAAAAAATCGCGCGAAATGTTTTTAAATATGATTTTCAGTACAATTAACTAACTAAAACATTTAGAAATAGTGAATATTCAGATACAAAAACTCATGTGATTTTTGAAATGAATTTTTAAATGAAATAATACAAATTTGATAAAAAAAAAAACTGTGCAATTTTTTAAATGAAAATTTAACACAAAATGTCGCACGAAATATATTCTCAAATTTTGTTTTTTTAGTAAAAAAAACTATTCAAAATATTAAAAACTAGTGTAACTTTTGGTACATATAAAAAATCGGGTGATTTGTAAAACAATTCAAAAAAACTATCCAAAATATTCAAAAATAATAATAATAATAATAATTTTTAAAAAAACTGCGCGAACTATTAACTTTTAGTAAAAAAAACTATCCAAAATATTCAAAAATAATACAAATTTAGATACAAAATAAAATCGAGCGATTTTAAAAATTAAATAATGTATATTTATAAGTATAATTTTATGCAATCTTATTTAATTTCTTTTTTTTTTGGCCTAAGTTCGCAGGCCCGAAATATTAATGGTCTTATTCAAATGCTTTTTTAGGAATTCAATTTCGAAATTTTTAAAAAATCACAAAAATCGCCAAAACAGACAAACCTTTTCTTGGTTTTTATACTTTCAGCTCAAGAGTTTCTAAGTGAGAAAGCTTCAAGATTTCTAGCGAGCTGAGAACTGCCCTTGAGATAGTTATTAATCATAAGCCAAATTCTCACCTCTGATATATAGAAATCGGTTTTTTACATAACATTTTTAAATATTTTTGGATAAACAGTTGCCCAATAGGTCAAGTGCAAGATTTTTAATTCGAAGAAATTGGTTTTTGCCATCGCTGATCTGTAATCTGACCAATAGCCATGACATTCAACCTTTATTTAGCTTAGATATCGGCTTAGCGGTCAAAATATTGCCCTCTGAAAGATGTCAGTTCTGTTAATTTTGTATACTTTGCCGCCTTGTTATTTGATTTGACAAAAGCTTAATACATATTTACATACATATTTGTACAATGGCAAATAATAAAATTTGTTTCCAAATTGAAAAGGGTATTTGAACCTCGGTGTGCCACTTACGTTAACTAAATTGTCCCCTCACAACAAAAGACCATCACTAAAAATTCCCCCGCTCACTGACAACAGCTGGCTGTTATGCTGCGATCACCAATCAGTGGCTGGCTGCTATGCTGCGATCAAATGGCTTGTTTTGGTGGGGAGAGGGACATACAGTGGCGGTTTTGTTAAAAGGTCAATAATAAAGCAGATGGAAAATTGTTTTTAGTTTTTAAACTTCTATTTGGAATATATTTTATTAAAATTAAATAAAAACAATTTTATTCGTCCCATTTCATACTTTCAAATTTATGGAGTGTTGCTGTTTTCATGACCGCCAGTGTAGTTCCGTTAAGTTCGACAAAAAAAAGGAGAAAGAAATTTGATAATAACGGCATAATTTTGATCGAAATTGCTCTCTTCCGCTCCCGCTCCATCTATTGGCTGTGGTGTTGCCAACTATTAAAAAAAAGCTAAAAATGGTTAAAATTAATATAAAATAGCTATAAAGGATACGATGGAATAGGAAAGAAAGGGGACATGGGATAAAATAGAGCATGTTTAAATAGGTTTAACTGGAGAAGACTGTGCTTGTGCAAGACACCATTGGCATTCTTTTTGTGTCGCCTTTGATTTGAAAGATTTGATAAAAAACATTAACAGTGTCATTAAAATACATAAGCTATTAAAATAAGGATGGTATATTCATTTAGTTGGCATTTCAGTCAGTCTTAAAAGAAGAAGAAAGAATAGCCTTTTTTTAAATTTGTAATAATATTCTAGAATTCCCGTCATTGACAACTTAATTTAGGTTTCAAAACTACTATTCACTGGGCCAACATTTTGTCAATTTTTGATTATACTAATCACTAATCCCCACATTGATATGGGGATAAAAAATCTAATGTTTTCCCCGGCGAAAATATGAATTTAATATTAATATAAAAATTTAAAAATATTATTATAAATATATATAAATAAAAATGGTATTAATTTAATATAATATAATATAAATTGAAAAAATCTAACCATTTAGAAACTATAGTACTTTTTTCCGGGTTTTGTTTTGTTTGGAACAATTTCTAATACCTACCGAAAATATTCTAAAACGAAAACAGGTCTTTCTTATATGAAAAACACCAGACAATTTGAAAATATTATTAAAATGCTTAACGATATTTGTTAAATGCTGTTGATATAATTTTTAATTAATATATTTTGATCAGTATTCAACAACATAATATTGTAACACGCTCAAAATAATTAAAAACTGTCAAATTCATTTTAGAAACAGTCACAATTCCAGTCTATTTAATCAAAATTCTTGCGAAACAGTTAGATAATAGCAAATATATGTTTCAAAACCACCAGAATTGCAGTTACCACCAAAACTGCATAGTTTCCGGCTGTCTGGTGGGAAACCGGCTAAATATTCAACACTGATTGGCTGTGCCAATCTGCATTTGCATTTGAGAGAGTAACTCTCTCAGTCTAACTTAAGACTGTGACTGCTCTCTTTTCTAGAATGCGCTCGCTGGCTCTCTGCCTCTCCCTCTCTCTTTTGCGTTTGGCTGATGCTTTTGTTGCATTTGTTTGCATTTCGATTGCATGTTGCATTACTTAGTTGATATTGAATTTAGTTGTGAAGCGGTCGCGTTTTGCGTGTGTGTGTGGTGAATTTTTTCGCGTGTGTTTCTAATTGGAATTAAGTATAAACAAAACACAACAACAATTCAGTGTCAAAGTGTCGTGTAATGCGTGTGCTATGTAATTTGTTGCTAAGTTAAACAAAAGTCAATGCATTGAGCTGCAAAGCAAATCGAAAACAACAAACGAAATAACGGAGCAAAGACAGGCAAAGAAATCCCTCTCTCAGTTGCATCATACAAAGAGCAGATATTGGAGATGCGATCGTGAGGTGAATTAAATTGAGAGTTTCTTTGAATAAAAGCGAATAAATAATTTGTGTGTGTTAGAGTGCAATAAAATTGCGTGTGTAAATTTAACAAAAATACAGAATAAATGCAAAAGGAAATTGCTGTTCTTGGTCTGCAGCAAACGTAACGGAAGGCGACTCAGGTAAATTGTTTTTCTTTGTGTATAAATAGAAACCAGGGCATTTTTTTTTGGATCTCCGGAACGCTGGTTCAGATACTAAATATTGAAAATACTATACATTATTAACATTTCGTAGTTTTTGTAAACTCAAAACAGACCAACAAAATTCATATTGTTTTTAATATAAAATCTTCCTATAATTAGGAGCTTAAATTTAAATTTAACCTTTGAGTGAATTTTAAAAAGCTCTTTCTACTGGCAGCAGCTTATTCAAAAAGCTTTATGAAGCTGACTTCACCGTTTAAGGACAGTCAATTCGCAATTTTGTTCATTGCCGTCTTAATAATTCGTGTTTCCGAATAAGTTTAAGTAAAACCTTATAAATTTTATAGAGTTTTTTTGAAATTTGAGATGCTTTGAAAACCAAATCAAAGCGAGAGACGTATGTATTTTTTGATATCACGCTCCCATCTCTAGTCTCTCCGCCCCCTCCCACACAAGTGTTGTCATTTAACGTAATAAAAGCACGTGTTGGCTTTGATTTTGTCTCTTCGTCTTTGTTTTTGTATTCATGACGTGATTTGGCAGGCCAACTAAATGCCCCTCTCTCCTCCCGCCCCACCGCTTTCCGTCGTGGCTTTGTTATTGTTTGACTTTTTGCTCTGTTGCCATTGCTTTTGCTTTGACTTTGTTTTTCTCTGTTGCTGTTGCTTTTGCTTTGGCTTTGTTTTGAAGTATGGAAATTACTTTTTGTTGTTTTTTTTAGTTTGTTAGGGGAAGTGGCGTCGCGTGGGTTTCATTTTCGGTTGTTGTAATCTTCTCTGTGTGTGTGTGATGTGTGTGTGTGTGTGCGCGGGCGTTTTAACAATTGAGTAAATTAGTTTTACCAGCTAAATGATAATGCTTAAAGGGGAAAGTTCTATGGGAAGATAAGCTGTGTAAAATAGGGAAAACTTTTCATAACTTATAAGGCAAAAACAGTTGGCGCTTACAGCTGTTTTCAGCTCAAAAGGGTGTAATGTAAATGTAAATGCTTCATTAGGTTCATAATATGGGAATAGGTTCGCTTAATCCAGCTGTTAAAACGAACCGCAAACCGATCCAGCGTCCTTTTGAAATGCTAAACCGATGACAAGTTTACTTACTTTTAGGCAATGACATTCCAAATTTTGGAATTTTGAATCGTTTTCCCAAATTAAAGTTCGAATTCCTCATTTTGAAAGAATACCAAAAATCTGCCTTCATATATTTGGAGCTTTTATATAAAAATTTTAAAGATATTTTAACAATATCTTAGAATTTAATTTAACCTGCAAGGTTCAGAATTTCGAAAATTCGAGAGCAGAAATATGCCTTAATTAAAAATATCATTAATTTAGAGTGTACCACTGAAATCAAGAAAAACCGCGGTTTATTTAGCTATACAAAATCATTTGAAGAACCAAACCGTCGGTTCGAAAACTGTGTGAACCACTGAACCGAACCAATTCTTATTTCCAAGCGGTTTGCATTCCAGAATCTGCCTCTTAAATTCTCAACTGTTTAAACCATTTACCTATTGAGTAATTGTAAATTACACTATTGGGGATTGGTTAATTTATGGCCTTTGGACGACAATAGCAGTTGCAAAGGCGACCGGTTGTGTAAAACCTTTTAGTAATTACATTTTTATACCCTTTATACCCATGTTATAATTTTGCCCAGAAGTTTGCAACGCATAGAAATATTCATTTCCGATCCCATAAACCATATGTATTCTTGATCAGGGTGCTGAGTCGATTGAGCTTTGTCCGTCCGTCTGTCTGTTTGTTTCTACGCGAACCAGTCTCTCAGCTATCGAGCTGAGCTTTGCACAGAGTCTTTCTTTTTGCACACTACTAATATGTCAGAACCGACCGGATCGGAAGACTATATCTCATAGCTCCCTTAGGAATAATCGATCAGAAAACTAGTTTTAGTTAGAAAAACTTTTTTATTTTAAATGTAAACGTCTCCAAACTTTGTAGTCGTAGGTTTTTTATGTTTTTTTATAATTCTACCAAGTTTTGTTAAAATCGGACAACTATATGGTATAGCTGCCATACAAAAGATAGGTCTGAAAAATAGTCTTAGTTAGAAAAACTTGTTTGTTTTTAATGGTAGCATCCTGCAATTTTGCAGTTGTTTGTTTCCCATGCTTCTACATAATTTTACAAATTTTTGGCCAAATCGGATAACTATATCATATAGCTCCCATACGAACGATTGGTCGGAAAATGGGGAAAAGAGTTTTTTTTTTTAATATTTAAGCGATCACTTGCAAGGGTATAAAAACTTCGGCACAGACGATATGGTTATATAGTTTCGGTTCGGTTCGTTGGTTCATTAAGGCACATTATGAAATTTGATGATTTCTGTTGTAATTTGACCTTTCGCACACTTTTTAAATTGAATTCCTATAAACCATTTGCTTATCTTCAAAATCCTTTAAAGAATGTCAAAAATCTATGATGTCTACGAATGCCCTTCGCAAACAGAGAATGCATCTTACACACCGTGTTTATCATATTATTTGAGAAAAATCTCTCCAGGCTAAGATTAAATAAGGGTAAAGAAGTTCAATAACAAATTTTAAGTATTAAAAGAAAATATTAAGAGATCTGCAAGTAAGCTTAAAAGTCAACAGAGAACTGAACCGAACCGAACCGTTTGTCTTTGTGGTTTTCGGTTCAGCATTTCTGAAAGGTAGCCGGTCCAGTTTGCGGTACGGTAAACCAGCTGGAATAATCGGTTCGGTTCGGTTTGGTTTAGAACCAGCTTGCATCCCTGTTTTGAACTGAGTGCTTTCCCTGATTTGGTCTCATTCTTGGAAAACAGCTTCAAAGGTTCATACCCATATCAAAGATAATATAAAACCGAAAGCTACACAAGGGATTTCAAACAGAACGACGTAACCCTGTTACTCGAATACCAAAAGTTTGATTTATCAGCATTGTTTAAAATACACCAATACAAGTTCTAACTTAAAATTATCCAATTAAGTATCTTCTCTCTCGTAGAACTCTAAAATATCTTAATCTTTCAGAGTTGCATGCACATATATGTACTTTTATATTGTCTGGTATAAACATATATATAAATATATATTGGTATGCATTAACAATGGCCATAAACTTCTGACCAAAAGTTCCTTAGTGCTTCGATTCGCTTGAACAGCAAAGCCTTCGCCTCTGTGAAACCGGTTTTCCATACCTACTGATACGAATTTGCTATCAATTTTGTTGTTAAGTCTGGCTATATTTCATATATCACCCCGACACGCATATCAACAGGTAACACAGGCCATTTCCATTGTATGGCGGGGGTGGGGGGTGGGGGTCTTGCCACCACCCACTTGAATCACCCGCAAAATGCAGTAAAAAGCAAACCAAAACTACCAAATGCTGAACTTCACCAGGCAACTCTATCTTATTTCTGTGCTGTGTGGCGCAACAAGCCACCAACTCACTCACAACCGGCTAGCTGCCTGCTCCCCACCACCTCTCTCTCCCCGCCCCGCCCCCTTCTGGGCCCCAAAGCACGCTAAACCTGCTGCCGCTGCACAGAAATCAAAAGTGAACATCGCCCGGCTTGCACATTGCCGCCGACGACCCACTACGCCTCCCCCTATCCCTCCCCCCCACACACGATTCGTTTTGGTTGGGTCCCCGGCTCGGGCGCCAAAAAAGCAACAAAAACAACAACAGAGAAACGAAGCCAACGGCCGCGGGTTCGTTGCTCGTTCGGTGGGTTCGTTCTTGTTGCTTGGCTCGTATCTTGATTTCTGCCCGGTTCTAGTTGGTTAAGCGGTTCGTGTGGCGCTCGCTCGGCTGGCCCCCACTCTCCCCAGGCGGTTCGGTTCGCTTGTCGTTGGTTCAGTCAGTTGCAGGCAGCGAGTGCTAGAGTGAGGGGGTTTCTTTCGATTTGTGTTCGCCAATTCTCGATTTTCGCTGATTTTCCCATTTGACAATTTGCGGTAATTAGTAGCAAACGAATCAAAGGCAAACAAACGCAAATGTTTATTGAAAAAAAAGCGTGCAAAGAAATACCCCAACCCGGCAGACAAGTTGGCCCCAGCCGCCCCCCCCCATCCCCCATCCGAGTGTGTGTTTGTCTGTGTGTGTGATAATAAACGCGCGAGTGTGTGTTTGAGTGCATTTTGATTAGATGTCCGCGCTTTTTATGTCATTAAACAAAATAAAACAAAATAATAAATAAATAAATAAAAAAAGAGCAAACCGGTTAGCCCACGCTGCAGCGGAAATAATACCAACAACAACAACAACAACAACAACTGGCTGTGCCATTCATTAAGCTTCAAATACTTCAGATAACAAAACACACAGAAAATGTAATGCAAAAAGCCAACAACACCAAAGTTTGGAGCTAAAAAAAATGAAACAAAAAGTGCTGATTAAGTGATTTAAAGCAACAACAGCAACAACAACAACAACAACAAAAGTGTGTCACATTTAAGCAAAAAAAATAATACAAAAACCAAAACCAAAACCACCAAAAAGTCGAAAAAAAATATGGAATTTTAACAAATTTTGCAGTTTGTAATTTGAGAATGTGAAGAAAAAAAAATGCAAGTTCAGGAATTCAATTCTGTATGAAAATGTTATGTAAGAAATGCCACAAATTAATGAAAATTCAATTTGAATAAATTTAATTAAAGAACTAAACGGGGATTCTTACAAGATCAAGACTGAGCAACAACAAAGACAGTTAAACTAAGAAACAAGCAGAATAGGGTGGGTCAAGGATCTTGCCTGGCCTCAACTAGCCACACTTAAAGAACTTTTTTTTGAGTTATTATCATTTCAAAGCTTTATTTTTGTTAATTCCCCATAGTTCGGCTGCACTGGTGCAGCATTAACAAATCCCATAACTCTTAGTAGTAAGCACTTGCCAGAACCAACCAGACTCAACACCAGCCAAGTATTTGTCCCACGAATTTTGTATGGAAATGTTCGCAAAACGTAACGAACAGTACGGACTAGCATTACCGATCATTAATATGGCTATTGTTAGCATGCATACTATTATTCATGTATTACTCTAGCGATATGATGCACCATCTGTCATTAACGACAAATTTTGGGGGTCATGGAACAACGATTAATGGTTAGAAGGTACTTAAAGCAGGGATGCAAGCCGGTTCTGAGCCGAAACGCTTTTGATTCAAACCGAACCGCTGTTCCGAACCGCATACCGACCCGGCATCCGTTCAGAAATGCCGAACTGAACTGAAAACCACAAAAAAAATGGTTCGGTTCAGTTCTCTGTAGAGTTTTAAATTGTGAATCGCTTTCCCCTAGCCAATGATACTTATTAATTTTGAAATTTGAATCGTTTTATCATCATTTTTATACATCGTTCGACACATTGCATCCTTAGCGATACAAGATCGGTATAACCTTACACACAAATTTTGCAACAAGTGTCCTATAACTCTTCTTCAACTTCCTGCCGATCTCTTGTGGGCACTATTTTCAATATTCTATGGTACTTTTTTACCTTAATTCAATTCAAAGTGTGCATATTATTCTTTGTTGCGATCTGGAATCCAGAATACAATTGAGACTCTACTTTTCTATGGGAGCTAGACCATATAGTTGTCCGATTTCGACCAAACTTTGTGGAATTATGGGAAAGCATAGCAAACTAAGAAATACATAGTTTGGAGGCGTTTCCATTGAAAACAAAAAAGTTTTTCTAACTAAAACTACTTTTTAGACTCTACTTTTCTATGACAGCTATACTACATAGATGACCGATTTCGACCAAACTGGGTGGAATCATGTAAAAGCATAGCAAACTAAGAAATACAAAGTTAAGAGGCGTTACCATTGAAAACAAAAAAGTATTTCTCACTAAGACTACTTTGCAGACCCCTTTTCAATGGAACGAAAAGTGTAAATAGTGGAGGCTTAAGATACCGACAAAAAAATATTATAATAATAATTAATTTAATTATAATTTAATATTTTTTTGATCAAAAATTGGAATAAGAAAATTTTGATTTTTTAAAACCACTTTTAAGCCCCTATCTCTTCATTTAAGGGAGTTATGGGCGTTTAAAGATTTGGGAGGTTTAAATTACTGTAAAAAATTTTTTTAATAACTTTTTTACACAAAAAATATTATAATAATAATAATATTTGATAATAATAATAATTTGACCTCGAGCCGGCTTACACTCATCTAATAAATAATTTAATTATAGTTTAATATTTTTTGCCATGCATTGCATGGTTCGTATTCCTAGCCAACATTCTCTGGTTTTGAAGGGAATTTCTCTAAGAACTTATAGACGAATCCTGCCAATCCGACATCATAAATTTTGAACATTCTTCTAAAGGATTTGAAAGATAAATCAGTTCAAAAGAATTCAGTTTCCAATGTGTGAAATCATAATATTTCATGATTTGCCTTTATGAACCACTGAACCGAACCGAAACTGCAGTTCAGTTAGCTCCAAAAACCGCACCGGCGGTTCTGAAACTGTGAGAACTTACCAGTATGCTTCCCTGACTTGAAGATTTCATTAATCGCTTCTTATTCGCTTCTTAACTTTCTATAAAACTTATGCACAGGCCTTACATTTTTTTTTTGCACTGGTCGCCGTTTGCAGAATCGTTTTACATTAATCATGATCGAAGTGGAAAGGTAAACTATTTAAAGCATATTTTAAAATTTGTTTTAGGAATTTATTTTAAGTTGAAAGTGAAACATTGAAGTTGGCCTCAAAAATTATTTTCTAAGCCGGTTGCAACATAGAGAATTTTGTAAATCACCACCGGCTTGCTTCCCAGCTATTTAAGCTAAGGTTTGGATGAAAAAAGGGTTGAGTCGGTCCCTTAAATATTATCAAAGTTTCCAAAGTTCGGAGGATCGATTAACTGGTAATCTTGTATGAGCCTTTCTAATGCATTCCCCTATGACCCGATCTAGAATTATGTAAATATTTTTATTTGTAGTATTTAATAATATAAAAAAAATTTACAAAATATAAATTTTTTGTTTAAAATGTCACAATTTCTCGACAATTTGTTTTATTTTTTCCTATTTTTTTGTTAAAATATTGATAAATATAAAATCAGAAATTGGAAAAAAACAGTTTTATTTAAAAATAAAACCCATAATTTGCATTTCTAGACTAGAATACTCCTTTTTCTTTTTCTGCAAAAACGGATATAGAGCGAGAGAGTTGAAAGTGAACCACTGAAACGAACCGAAACCGCGGTGTAGTTCGCCTCTAAAACTATGTTATAAGCCGAACCTGCGGTTCAAAAATTGTGTGAGCCACTGAAACGATCAGTTAGCTTCACTGCTATTTAAACTAAAGTAGCATTTAGTTTAAAACAACGATTGAGAACTGTTAAAAGCGACCAAATTTGCAATAGGAAAAGAAAATTTGTATTTAGCTTCAATTTGGCATACTTTATCAAGCACTTCGGCCGTTTTTTACCAATGGCAGCTATCTTCTAGGGCTGCAATTTTGGTTGGCTTTTCCCTGTACATGAAAAAATTCACGTAGCGTTGCCAAAAAAATCAATTAGTGAAGACAAATCACATGATCTTGGCGGCCAATGGAGTGCTCAAACAAGTGAGAATGGTAGCTCACCCAACTCATCTCTGGATTGATCCATGGTTTGGCGTGCAGTGAGGCATGTGGCCTCAGAAGTCCCTTATTCAACGTTTCTTGGGTCCATCAAACGACATTGTAGAAGGTCATTAGGCTTCAGTTGTTGTATTAGTTGTATTTTGTATGGTTTCATACCAATTTCCTTACCTAAAATCTGCCAGATGATCGAATAAGTAATTTATTAAACTAAATCTTTTTTCAAACAGATAAATAGTGGTTCGGTTTGTGGTTCTGGAAGTCATAAGTATAAAAGTTTTGGGTTATGGTTCGGTTCGAAAGACTCAAGATCTCGAACCGAACCGAACCGGTTCAAAAGGGTTTGCTACAGAGCTTGTTGGCAGCCTTGATAAAGATACCCTGTATTTATGACTTATGAGAATCTTTTCAGATTAGAATTGTGCTATTATTATCTCTGTGATATCACGACTATAACTTGGAAAAAAATCAATTAAATTGGTTTTACGCTTAAACCAATTTCCATTTGAGTTTATTTACCCCACAAATTGTAATAAACTTTCAATCAATGCATTTTTTTGCAGCTTAATCTTCTGGGTGAACCTCAAATCGAACTAAAACAGAGTTAAAACTTAGGCAAGTGAAAAGAATCAACTTAAAAACTAAACACAATGTGCTGCGGCAAACACTTAAAACACAAAGCCAAAGAAATCGAAATGGCAAGCAATTAAGTGAAAAATAAAAAGTCTTAAACCAACTAACCACAAAATATACAACATAATAACAACAACAAACAAACTAGTGGAAAATACAACAACAAAAAACAACCAACAAGAAAATGTCAGCCAGTCAGACTAAAGAAACAATACAAACAGCAACAGCAGCAATAGCAACAAAAGGCACTGCCACGCCCACAGCGCCCGCAGCGCCCACAGAAATAACAGACGCAAAGAAAACTTTAACCTCCCATGCGGCTTTGTCATTGTTTGATCAGCTGAAAAAAGGCGTCAATTTGAACAACAGTTTAACAATTGGCGCCAGCAACAGCAACGGCAACGGCAGCACAGAAGCAGCCCCACTTTTGCCACCCCCTGCCCCTGTTGTTACATCAACGAATATCGATTTGAAACCACCGTCTAAACCGCCCAGGCCATTTAGTACACCGCACAGCATAGGCATAGTACAGGGCACTAAACGTGGCATGGGATTGGGAGAAAACACTGCCAAATCACTGGATATCAATGCATTGCGATCTCAGCTCTATCAGGGCGCTAGGAAAACAACAAATAGAACTTATCAAGGAACTGCCACAGCAAAAGGAGTAGCAGCAGCAGCGGCAGCAGCAGCAGCAGCCGCCGGAGGTGAACGCCAAAAAGGTAGCAAGAAACGTTGCCTGGATCGATACGATTCTTCAGAGTCTTCAGACAGGTGAGTGTTGTTTTTGCTTTGCTTAGGGAACAAATAAGGCAGACTTCTCTTAATTGATTGAGCTTTATGTTTACTGCAGCTGTTTCCTACATCCCTAATAAACTTTTAGGTGATTGAATAATAAATTCAAAAGAGAAACTCAAAGGAGATTGCCTTGGCCATATAAATTGATACAAACACAAATGTTTTCTTTTTCGGATAGTTTTTTTTATGTCTTAAAACATAATTTATTAGTTTATTAATAGCGACGCATCTATGATGTAAATTTTAATGTGTAACTGGCCTAAAATGGTCTATAAATTAAGGAAATATCATCTAATAAAGTCGCCAGGGCCTTGGTGCCTTCTTTTTTAGGACATACAATTCTCAAACCCCAAAATAAGGGTTAAATGACCTAAAATTAAATACTGAAAAAATCTAGTACTTTCTTGTTTGTTAAACTTTAATTTCCCTTCTCTTGGATTCAAACTAAGGACCCTGAATACAGCGTACACAATGTATACTACACATAGTGGACATCCCAACGCAAACGACTATCAACGTCACGCGTGGCACTGCGACAAAAAACTGTACACTCAATAAAAAATCAATCCGAAACGGGATTAAAAACGGGGTGAATTCGGATATTCTTGAGCTGATTCCGGAAAAAGATTGATTTTACTTAAACTTTTTTTTTTGATCCCGAAAAACAGGATCACTTTAAGCATACCCCGGGATCACCCCGTTTTCAATCCCGAATCCGGATTTTTTTTTCTTCTGTGTATAGACATGAGCCAGGCGAGATATCACAGTACATAGTTCACCTAAGCACTCAGAAAGCAATCAGCTAGGTGGAGTAGTTGATAGGACAGTTGTTTTTTGGGGAGATGGGTACAGTTTTAAAGCTAATGTTACCAAACTTTGCACGAAGTTTTCTGGTACAAATACGCTGTACATTTGTCGGAACCAGCCGGATCGGATGACTATAACGAACAGCTGCCATAGTAACATTAGCTCGAAAAACTAGTTCTAGTAAGAAAAACTTTTTTGTTATCAATGCAAACGTCTTCAAACTCCGTATTCACTAGTTTTATATGCTTCTCCATAATTCCACCAAGTTTGGTCGAAATCGGACATATATATAGTGTAGCTGCCATAGAAAAGTAGAGTCAGAAAGGTAGTCTTAGTGAGAAAAACTTTTTTGTTTTCAATGCAAACGTCTTCAAACTTCGTATTTACTAGTTTTATATGCTTCTCCATATTTCCACCTAGTTTGGTCGAAATCGGACATATATATAGTATAGCTGCCATAGAAAAGAAGGTTAGAAAAATAGTCTTAGTAAGAAAACCTTTTTTGTTTTTAAGTTAAACCTCTTTAAAATTGGCATATATTTGTTTTATAAACAGTCACACAATTCTTTAAAGTTTTCTCAAAATCAGATGACTATAGGTTATATTTAGCTGCCATAGGAATCTTGGGTCGAGAAATTAGTTTTAGTGTGAAAAACTTTTTTGTTTTCAAATAAATCGCCTCCTCTTCTGAGTTTGCCATGCTCTCCCATGATTTCACTAAGTTTGGTCGAAATCGGACATCTATATAGTATAGCTGTCATAGAAAAGTATGGTCTGAAAAGTAGTCTTAGTGAGAAAAACTTTTTAGTTTTCACTGCAAACGTCTCCAAACTCCATGTTTACTAGTCTTCTATGCTTTTACATGATTCCACCAAGTTTTGTCGAAATCGGATATGTATATAATATAGCTGCCATTGAACATTAAGGTTAGAAAAACAGTCTTAGTAAGAAAAACTTTTTTGTTTTTAAGGTAAGCCTCTTCAAAATTGGCATTTATTTAATTTTTAAGCTCCCATACAATTCTTTAAAGTTTTGTCAAAATCAGATGACTATAGCTTATAGCTGCCGTAGGAATCATCAGTCAAGAAACTAGTTTTAGTGTGAAAAACTTTTTTGTTTTCAATGCAAACATCTTCAAACTTTGTATTTCTTAGTTTAATATGCTTTCCCATGATTTCATTAAGTTTGGTCGAAATCGGACATTTATATAGTATAGCTGTCATGGATAAGTATAGTCAGAAACGAAGTCTTAGTGAGAAAAACTTTTTAGTTTTCAATGCAAACGTCTCCAAACTCCATATTTACTAGATTTCCATGCTTTTACATGATTCCACCAAGTTTGGTCGAAATCGGATATGTATATAGTATAGCTGCCATGGAACATTAAGGTTAGAAAATCAGTTTTTGAAAAACTTTTTTGTTGAATTTGCTTGTGTTACATTTATACACCCAATTCTACAAAATGTTATTTAAGTCGGATGACTATATCATATAGCTCCCATACGAACGATCGGTCGGAAAATGGGCCGTTGGGGGAAAAACAATTATTTTAGACAATATTTAAGCGAGCACACTTGCTAGGGTATAAAAACTTCATCAGCGTTAGCTTAGCTATCTCGTTATCCTATCAAACAGTCCCAATTTACGTGGTCAAACCCATTTCTCTTGATAAAATCTCTTTAATTATAATATAATTTACTTAATTTTTTCATAATTAATTGCAAATAGCCTCAACATGCTTGAAGATCTGAGAACTCTTGGGTTTTATTTATGGCCTCTGAAAATGCCAAGGCATAAAAGCTACAAAAAAGATGCGCAAATAAAATTTAATGCAGCGCAGAGATTCAAACGTGCAAAGCTAAAATACAGCAACAAAAAGCAACAGAAAAAAGCAGCCTAAAATTTGTTCATGTTTTGTGACGAGACGCGACGACGTAAAAACAAAAACAACAACAACAACAACAAAAAAATACAAAAAATAAATCAAAAAGAGTTCAACGACCAAAAGTTGAAATTATTTCCGACAGCAAACGACAGCCGACGAACGTGGAGCCGACCAGAACCGAAGAGATGCGTCTCTAGCGGTAGGGAGCTGATACATAGATAGCATTTGATATGCATTGCGTGTGGAAGCCACCACAGAACCCCCCACTACCTCACCCCACCCCATTCCACCGGGGCTTATCGCTGGGAATCGACTGTAAAATTTATGCATGATTTGCATGCAACAACAACATTTACAACAACAACAACAACAAGAGCAAATTAATTAAAATGCAAAGAGTCCAAAAACGACTTTAAAGTTGCAGATGTATCCGCTGCTGCTGCGCCCACGCGCCGTAAGTTGGAAAATCAGCAGCCACTGCAACTCATCATCAAGTGATAAATGGACGCATGTTCCTTCAACTGAAAGCTACGCAGCAGTTTGCTGCTTTGTTTTTCAATCCGCTGCGCATTTTTAATGAGCGGAAATTAGTTGGCAAGACTCCTCAGATACTACAGATACATACGTACGTATCTATCTGTAGGTCATAAATTGTAGCATTGAAGGTGGCGCGTGCCTCGATACGTTTACTATTAGGCCCCCATTAACTGTCAGATAAATTCCACTAATCGGTTATTAGTATCTTTGGCTCAGTTCTTGGCAACAGTTCACCTAGCCAAGTGCCTGCCTGCCTGCCTGCCTCTATGTATGTATGTAAGTATATTTAGCTTAGATTTTGGCAAAGGCAACCGGCAAGATACTTTTTATAGCTTATGGCTTTGGCCAAAAGTAGCCTTTCAGATAGATACATTTGGCATATTGCCGCCTGACATACTCGTATGCATTCTGCGAATTATTGCACTTTATGGTTTTTATTAAGACATAAAGATAAGTATTCCTATTTGTCTACCCTTGATTAGAATGTCAAGATGAGTCAATATATGGTTGCAACTATTAGAACAAGCATTACGTTTGGACAAATAGTTTTGAGATGCGAGCTGAAATTGCTCACAATATTAGGACAATCAGTTGGTTCAAGGCTTTCGATTTTTTGTGGGGAATCGGAAATAGAAATGCTGTGAATATTGTTGGCTAATAAGATGAATCTAACATTTTGGACATTCTTCTAAGCAGGACTACAAGCCGCTTTTAATCCGAAGCAACTTTAATTTTACTGTAAACCCTACCTTGAACCTCACCACTTTAGAATTAAAACCTGAACCCGAACCGGTTCCGAACCTAAACTTTCGGCTAGGTTCAGCAAAAATGGGCAGGAAAGTGTTTTAAAAATTTTGAAATAGGATTAAGATTTCCTTATAGAATTCTCATCCTCGACTCCGAAGCTTTTTCAATTATTCACAAAAGCAAGAGCTTAACATTATAAAATTATAATTTAAATATTCTTTTGTGTTCCACAACCCGTTTTCGCTCCAAAATGGAACTGATTCGCTTACGATTTGAGTAGTTCTTGGGCCGAAATCGATTTTAGGAACACATTGAATTCAATTGAATACTTAAATTAGCAAATAGTTAGTAACTAAATAAATTTATTCCTTTTTATACCCTTGCGAAAGGTTATTATAATTTTGCCTAGAAGTGTGCAAAGCATAGAAATATTTATTTCCGACCCCATAAACTATATATATTCTTGATCAGGGTGACGAGCTGGGTCGAATGAGCTTTGTCCGTCCATCTGTCCGTTTGTCTGTCTGTTTCTAAGCGAACTAGTCTCTCAGTTTTAAAGCTATCGAGCTTGCTTTTTGCTGCACACTACTAATATGTCGTAACTGACCGGATCGGATGACCATATCTCATGGCTCCCATAGAAGCAATCGGTCGGAAAACTAGTTTTAGTGAGAAAAACTTTTTTCTTCTCAATGAAAACGTCTCCAAACTTTGTAATAGTAGGATTTCTATGTTTTTTTATAATTCTACCAAGTTTTATTAAAATCGGACCACTAAATGGTATAGCTGCCATACAAAAGATAGATCTGAAAAACAGTCTTAGTTAAAAAAACTTTTTTATTTTTAATGGTAGCATCCTGCAATTTTGTATTTGTTTGTTTTAAATGCTTTCACATAGTTTTATAAATTTTTGGCCAAATCGGATGACCATATCATAAAGCTCCCATACAAACGATCGGTCGGAAAATGGGAAAAAAGGTTTTTTTGTTTAATATTTAAGCGAGTATAAAAACTTCGGCACAGTCGAAGTTAGCTTAGCTTTCTAGTTTTCTGAGTATACCAGTTGGTCTTCTTTGAAGATACTGGCCTTTCTCGATCTTTTATCTTCCAAAATCCATAATTTCCCGTCTTTTATGTTTCCAAATACTTATTTATTTAGTTACATTTATAAAAATTATAAAAATTAAGCGGCTTTTTAAGACTGAATTCAATATTGTATAATGGGCCGTATGTTCGAACAAATCGCAGCATTATGTAAGAAGCAGACTTGTCGCCCATGCCAAACTTGAGTGAAATTTCGGAGTATAGTAAGAATATTTTGTATATGATATTTATGTCAAGTCCCCAAAATACCTTAAATTTGTCATAGTTAATGTCAAATGTGATCTTCAACCTGTGTTTAAATCAGGGATGCGAACCGGTCCTGAGCTGAACCGGTTTTGAACCGAACCGAACCGCTTATTCCCGCTGGTGAACCGAACCGCAATCCGAACCGGCTTCCTTTCAGGATTTCTGAACCGAACCGAAAACCACAAATAAAAACGGTTCGGTTCGGTTCAGTTCGCTGACGCGTTTTAACGGGACTTGCTTTCCTCTAGCCAATGATTTTGATTAATTAGGAAATTTGAATCGTTTCCCGTAGATAATTTTCAAACATTTCGTTCGACCCTATACATATTTAAAGTTGTCGAATCGATATAATTTTTACGGATCGATATAGCTTCTGCAATTTCCCGCCGATCTCTTAATTTACCTGTCATCAATCTAAATTTGTTTTTTCATTAGACAATATTTTAAATTTTCTGTGGTACTTCTTAACCTTAATTCAATCTTAATCGGGGCATTCCTCCAGGAACTGATAGACGAGTCCTGGGAATCCGACATAATAATCTTTGCAGATTGCTCTAAGGATTTTAAAGATATTCGAATGGATTATTGGAATCAAATTTCAAAAATGATCGAATGTGCCTTTGTGAACCGCTGAACCGAACCGAAACCGCGGTTCATTTAACTCCAAAAACCATGTTATGAACTGAACCGGCGGTTTAGAAACTGTGCGAACCACTGAACCGAACCAGTACTTATTTTCTAGTGGTTTGCATCCCTGGTTTAAATGTGTTTCTTCGTAAGCTACAACAACAAAGTACACAGCAATAGGGTGCAATACTATCAAATCTCATCGCAACTTCACTCAACACTTTCACACAACAATTTCCTATCTCTCTCTTTTTTTGTTTTTGTTTTTGGTATGTAAAATTTCCAATTTTTGCATTTTCTAACCTACAAAACGTAGCATAAAAGTAAACCAGTGTCTGTTTGTCTCACTTTTTTTTTTTTTTTTTATGAGTTCGCCTGTTTGATTTATGGCCCCAAAAAGTCGCGCACGTTTTTTGTCTATGTACCGCTCCGCACGCCCCCCGCTCTCTCCACAATCTCCATTGTTTTGCACCGAAACAAAGTAGCGTGCGAGCAAGCAAAAACAGCAACAAAAATTTCTGCATTCTACAATTGCGAAATGCATTTTCCATGGAACGTAAATAGAAGCTATTTAGCAAAATGTGCACGAAAAACAACAACTGCTGCTGCAGCAGCATCCCATCTAAAAGATACAGGCAACAACAACGACAACAACAACAACACCAACGGTATACAAAGAGGGAGGGCGTGGTCAGGAGGAGGGAGCTGTGGCTCGGTTTTGAGGTCAATGTACAAAACATGCAGGCAGCATTTATTACGACTTAATGCGCTCTCCCTTAGGGCAGGCTGGCAGGAGGGGGGAAAGGCTCTAATTTCGTGTTTAAACTGCTTTTTACACACACACACACACACACACACACCAACACAATTGAGGGAGCAGAGCCAGCACCCAGCTGGTTCTGTGCTTTTTTTTTTTGTCTCATTGTGTTAATCATTAAAATAAATAATGAGAAAACGAATGAATACCCTTACCCACATATCAAAGAAGTATTCCCCCCCCACCCCCCTACCCTCTCCAGCTGGAGCACATTTTAAATAGACTTTCTTAAAAGAGTATCCAAACAACCGGCCAAGAATGCGCCGCTCGTGGAAACAAGTGGAAGAATTCCCAAAGCAAAGCCAAAAGCAAAGGGCTGACAGCAGGAGGTGCAGAGCAGAGCAGAGCAACCAAGCAGAAGCCGGTCGAGGAGGTTGGTGGGGTGGTGGGGGGGTGTAGGGGAAAGACTAAAGACTGGGGCTGCCAACACTTGCACGACAGCAACAACAACAACAACAACAAAAATTACAATGAAAAAGAAAACATAAAACAAAAGCACATTTTCAATGTGGCCAAGTCAGAGCTGAAACTTTGGCCAGACGGGCGGAGGCTGCGGTGGGAGGGGGGGTTTTTGCGGGCCAAAACGCGTTGTGATGTAGTAAAAATGCATTTTTGGAGCATACAGGGAAAACTGGTGGGGGGGGGAGACCCCGGGAAGGGGAAAGAGTGCCTTGATAGTTATTGTTCTCGGTAGTTGCTCCAAATTAGTTGGCCACTCAACATATTCATTTGGATAATCGAGTGTAAGCACTTTCCGAGCAGCCTAGGCGTTTCTGTTGCATGAGAGGTGGTTCATTCTTGGGAGGAGATTAGTGGGAAATCTATGTTGTTTATACATGCTACATGCCTTTGCAAAGTTGTCACCAAAAATAAAAACGTTTTATTTCTTAGCTAAAAACATTCTGTCCGTAGTTTTTCCCATTTTACTCTACACTTTCAAACATTACTTCAAGTTCCTCCATGAACCATGAACCATGAACCAAATTTCATCGATGACTTTTCCACTTTCTTCAGGTTTTTAATTATGAAATAGCCTCAAGTAGCTTAATCTAGAGTTCAATAGGTAAGCAGTGGCCAGTCTGTTCAATAGGTCTGTAACTGATACACCAAATTATTCGCGATTAATGCACAGAAAAAAAAAAAACTAAATGATCAATATTACTCAATATTATATTTATTCATATCATTAAAAAGCCGATATGATAAAGATGAATTTGACCTGTTCTTCATACCAATTTGATTGAATTTTCTGTTCAATAGTATATTAATGAAATATAATAATGATATTAATTAATAGAAAATGTAATATTCCACATCAGAATAATATTATTTAGCTTCAATTTGAAATTTTTTAGCGTCAAAATGATATGAAAAAAATGATATAGCAAATTAGCCAGCTCAGATTGAATTGATATTGACTCTTTTTTTTCTCTGTGTGCCCATAAAAGTATGCAAATTTTATTTCCTTAAGCTATTATATATTAAAACGAGAAAGCTAAGCTAACTTCGTCTGTGCCGAAGTTTTTATATAAAAAAAATTTTCAACAAATACTCTTTTTCCCATTTTTCGACCGATCGTTCGTATGGGAGCTATATGATATAGTCATCCGATTTGGTCAAAATATTTGTAAAACTATGTGAAAGCATGTGAAACAAACAAATACAAAATTGCAGGATGCTACCATTGAAAACAAAAATGTTTTTCCAACTAAGACTGGTTTTCAGACCTATCTATAGTTTTCCGATTTTCAACAAACTTGGTAGAGCTATAAAAAAAACAAAGAAAAATTATGAATAGAAAGTTTGGAGACGTTTCCACTGAAAAGAATAAAGTTTTTCTCACTAAAACTAGTTTTCCGACCGATTTCTTCTATGGGAGCTATGAGATATAATCATCCGATCCGGTTGGTTCCACCATATTAGTAGTGTACAGCAAAAAGAAGACTCTGTGCAAAATTTCAGCTCAATAGCTCGCGTAGAAACAGACAGACAGACGGACGGACAAAGCTCAATCGATGCCTTCTTTCTTCAATATATTTTTTTTATGTATTCATAAATCCTTTCAACCTCTTATATACCTGAGCTTGGAAATTATTTTTCAATCCTCATTAAGTTACAATTTCTCAAAACTTTAGCTTAGCGGAGAAATTTGTTGTTCGAAATGATCTTAGATTAGGTACTTTCTCAACGACAGTTTCACACGATATCGATCAATATCTATCAGTGCAACACGTTGATCAGAGACCGTTCAACCAAAATAACGAATCAGCTGCGTATAATTTTTTATTTATTTTTAATGCAATTGGTTGTCGCTTATCATTTTTGTGCAAAAAAAAAAATGAAATATAGCTTTGTGCGATGATGAATCTAAGTGAAAGTTCAAAGAGACCAAGAGTGAAATACTTTTCCTTGGCTAAGGAACATTTGCTTGTGGATCTTGATTAGTCAAACAAATATAAAGGAGAAAAAGGGAGAGTGATGCGGAAACTCAGATGCAGATATTCAAGGTTTGGCATCGTCCTTTGAAAGCCTGGCACAATTCAAAAAAGTCACCTGCAGTTTTAAGTAAAACTGCTGCCACTTGACAACAATGCATGATTTCTGTAAACCATCAGAGTCTTGATAAATGAAAATGAAGTTAAGGTGTTATGTGTTACTTAGAGAAGAAAAGTGATCTTAAATTAAGGTAAATATGGCACCTTCCGAATCAAGATAATAATTAGGTATCACCCTGTAATTCCTTGCACTAAATTCCATTTCAATTGAGTGCAGTTTAGAAATTCGTTTATTCATAAACAAATTTATTTTAGCATTTAACAAGCCAATGTTTAAATCAGCATTTGGTCCATCGCTTAAAAATGTAGATAGTTTAAGATGGATTAATCTAGAGATTATAATTTGACCTTAGCTTTGTGTTGCGCTTGAATTGGTTGCTCTGTTCTGGTAAAACTTAACATGAGAAACTTAATTTCGTCTAACCGCAGGTTTAAGTTAAGTTTAAGTTTAAGTTTAAGTGACCGGACATCACGAAATTGGGTCGAACATGTAATTTTTTTTTGTGTAGTGATTAAAGCACAAATAGATACACCTTGTCGAAACTAGTTTCTCCGGGGTTTGGAGACTGCGAAACTTCTTGGGATCGGGTTCACGGAGCGGGTTTAGTTTTCAACTCCGAAGCGGTTCGGCTCCGAACCGTTTTGCAGCCCTAACTGAAACACGCACCTCACTTTTAACCATATTATAAAACAACTTAAATAGATCAAACTTGAGTTGTTAAACAATTTTACCATTTTTCTTTTCTAATCTAAAAGAAAAAACTCCCAATCCCAACCCAGACTTCTAAATCGTTAAACTATATATTTAATTACAAAATTGCTGAAACTAAATTTTTGTTGCTCAACTCTTACATCTCGACCATTCTACTTGCACAGTTTTTTGTGACCTCAATTGGTTGCTTAGCCTTGGCTTTAGGAGCGCATCATCTGGCAGAACGGCGACACACACTCGCACAGTCATTAAAGTTTAATTATTTCATAAAAATGTTTAAGCATAAAAATAATAAAAAGAAACTCCAACAAATTGCACTCTACGTGCCACTTGCGAGTGTCTTGTAGTTATTTCCGCTGCATTTAGCTTTAATTATTGTTGCATTCGGCTACGACTGTCATTTTTGTTAATTTTCCAAGCCCCCACAAAATGTATGTACAAAGATAGTCAACTGGTTGCTTGTGTGTAAGTGTGTGTGTGTGTGTTAGTGTGCGTGTGCTATTGATTTTGTACAGGTTTTTCCAAGTTTTTCCACATTTTTCCAAGTGCGACCCAAGTGCGACCCACTGCTCCAATGGCGCGAGTCTTTGCCTTTAAAGTATCTTATTTTTGTATAGTTTTTGCCCGGTCATGCATACACACACACACACACACACACACCCAATCCACACACACTCAGATTGTGTAATCGCCCACGTTGATTTATCTCGTTTAAGTGACTGCAAAACGGCAGTCGTCGACTTGGAGACTTCGCGACTCGCAACTTTGTCCGATGACGTCGAAAGTGTACGGAGTAATGTAATAACTTGCAATTGCTTGTTTTTGTTCCAGCTCTTTGTCTCTCACTCTTTGGTTTTTTTTTTTTTTTTGTGCATTTTGGCTTCTTAATGCCATTTGCCATTAAATGGCTGTTGTTTGTCTTAGCCAAGATTCAGCATGGTTTTGCTTCTTAACCCAGAAAATCAACATCGGAAATTGACTGAAATTTGTCTTCCTTCTGACAGTTTGAAGGGTGAATTTGTTCTGATTTGTTCGAAACATTAAAGGAAGTGCAAATTAAATTGAGGGGCTACAATCTTTTGATTTTCAATTAGTTCTATGACTTTTAAGTTGTTAAGTTAAGTTTTAAACCTTTTGTCGTCTTACTCATCTCTCTCGTCAAATAGAGAGTCAAAGCTATAGTTTGAGAGAGTTTGGCAATGGTTTAGCGATTTACACATAACAAAATACACTAATTTTTATTCAAGGAATATATAGTAGCAATCAAGGCTGCAAACCGGTCCGGAACCGAACCCCTAAAAACCGGTTCGGTTCGGCATTTTTGGGGTTCGCAAACCGGACCATGAACCAGGTGCCTTACATTTTTGACTCCTCGAACCTGAACCACTTTTTCGAAAAATGAGGTTCGGTTCACCAATATAATATGCTTAATCAGAGTTGTCAAAATTCGACAATAAATGACTCAACCTCTGATTGCCAAGACGAGAAGTTTATGAAAGCAATAAACCAATATCAAATATAAAATCTGTGAATGATGTTATAGATTCTTTTGAAAATTATCCAAGATTACATCCGTGTTTTACAATTTCGGAAAGGAAATTTTGTAATAACGAAGACTTAAAAAATATTGCTTTTACTATACCAGCTGTACCAGCAACTCAAGTATAATTTGAACGAGCATTTTCAATACTTAAGTTAGTTCTTTTTGATTTAAGAGCTGGTATAGATAGAAGAAATAAAGCTAATTTACCTAAACTTTGCCGTTTCTAAAAGCTGATAATAGAAATAACTTAAGAAATGATCAATATGATAAAGCAAATGGACAGAAGGTTTCAATTCAATGTATTAATAAATCAAAAGACAAATTAATTTTTTATGTGCAAGCGAACCAAGGTTCGAACCAAAACCTTGGGTTCAGGGGTTCCAAGAAACGGTCCGCGAACCGAAACTTGGTTTTGAAATTGGGTTCGAACCCCCGGACCGAATTCCTTTGATAATTGTAAAGGTTTGCAGCCTTGGTAGCAATATTTAGTATCGCTCTTTTTGTCCATGCTTTTTTTTTTTATCGATTGATTCAAAGATTGGATCTTTGAATTTTCGATACATCGCTCAACAATCACTAAGCAGATCTATATTTCAGTTGCCCCTTTTCTATGGAGAGTGCACAGAATTCATGCTTGAGAATTACAATTTGTAAATTGAGCAAATTTCAAGAAATTAAAATTATTGAATAGTTTGAGGCAGATGGTAGATTCAATTTAAAAATAAGTAGATTCCATGTTTTAGTCTGATAATCGCTTTTGGATTGGAGTTATGAGGGTGAACTGTGTAACCAATGAGGACGGGCTAGAAATATGCTGTAAGGTTCCAAAATAAAGTAAAACAATTAGTTTTTATAACCAATTTTTAGGCCTAAAATATATTATTGAATTTTACCATTTATTTCTTTAAGGTGTAAAACAATTGCGACACCTACTGTGTTTTGCTGGTTTTTCCATTATTGTGATCGCTTCGCATAAGTGTACCACTTGGCAAAAATCAATATAACATGTAAATAGTTTTAAAATATTTTTTATTATATTAAGCACACTTTATCGACTCACCTTTTCCCCATTTTTAGATATATCAGATACATTGGAAACATAATGAATTAATGTTGTATTGATTACCATCATGTTATAGCCTTGCGATGTGATTGCAAAAATTATATACATTGTTAGGGACATCTTAATAAAGAAACAAGAAAGAAAGTCGGTCAAGCCCGACTATAACATACTCTGTACCAACGAAATTCTACGCTCAGCATAAATTTTGATGCTGCAGGAGTAGCTGAAAGCAGCGCTGCTACTGCGCTGCTGCAGCGAACAGTTTTTTGATCATAACTCGAAAACCGTTCATCCAATCTTCACCATTCCTTTGGCTAGTCGATAAGTTATCCTTATTACTAAATATATCTAGAAGGAACAACCCACCTATCTTTAAAACTGTAGGAGATATGACGTTTTTTCTAAATTGCGGGGGCGGCAGGGGGCGTGGCCAAAATTGAAAATAAACTTGATCTGCCTGCAGACATAAGAAGCATATGTCCCATACATGTCAAACCCCTATCTCTTACCATCTCTGAGATCTGTGCGTTCATACGGACAGACAGACAGACAGACGGACAGACGGACATGGCTATATCGACTCGGGTGTTGATGCTGATCAAGAATATATATACTTTATGGGGTCGGAAAATTTTCCTTCTCCCTGTTACATACATTCGCACAACTTCATGATCCCCCTTTTCCCATTTTCAATGGGAACAGGGTATAAAAATGTAGGTGGTGCAGTAAATTAATACAATAAAAATATTATTTTGTAATTTTCAACCATATTTTTGAGCCCAAGAACCAGGGCTGCAAACCCATACGTTTTCAAAAACTAGGTAAATATTAAGTAAAATAAAAAGTAAACCTGCAGTTTTTGCGTGCATGTTGCTTAGGAATTCCCAAACGGTTATGCCACTGTAGGCATGGACAGACTGTTGAGTTCAGTTATGCTTATTCTGCTAGGCTCTTTTCGCAACTTTCTTAGCATAAGGAAAAGAAAATACTTATATAATTTCCAAGAAGCAACGCTTCTACTAATCCCACAGAAGTGCATTGTTTTGTGTTCTGCAACATCTCCTGGGAGAATTTCTTACTAGCTCTTAGAACAATTTTATATATTCATTAAGTATTGCTTTCTTGACTCTCTAAAGAGACGTTTCCTATTTCCCAAAAATATCGCTTTCATACCCCCCAAAAAGGTATTCAGCCCAAAGGGTCGCAAAGTGGCACATTTCATCCCGAAGAAAAATAAGAATGCATTGCGATATCAGTAGAGTGATGCAATACCTACTGAAAGAATTGCATTATTCGTGATTATTGCCAGTCAAAGTATGCAAACATTGTTTGCTTAAGTAATTATTTATTATTTAGAACGAAGTCATTGCCAGTTAGTAAAGGCCGCTTCTTAGATAATTGATAACAAAATGTTGTATAAATAAATAAAATAAATACTTATTACTTATTAAATACTTAGCTATTGTTTTCAAACACGAAGTATACTTTAAAGGGCATTAAGCTTGATATATTTTGTGTGAATTAAAGTAGTGTGTGATATTATATATTCCAGAAATCTTTAAGAAGATTTTTTATCTGTTGAAAATATGCTCCATTATTAGTAGTTCTATATGGGGGGACGACATAGTTCCGACGACATAATTTCGACAGAAAAAACGACAGAATTTCGATCGAAATTATGTCGTTTTGCAACGACATTATTTCGACGGGAAAAAAACGACATAATTTCGATCGAAACTATGTCGTTTTGAAACGACATTATTCCGACAGCAAAATAATTCTAGTTGGGAGTTCGAAATTATGTCGTTCTAAAACGACATAGTTTCGATCGAAATTATGTCGTCGGAACTATGTCCGACAGGAAAAAAACGACATAATTTCGATTCCAGCGACATAATTTCGATTGAAATTGTACTGGGCGAAATTATGTCGTCGAAATTAAGTCGCTATGCCGTTCTATATGTCTGTTAGCCCGATTGATTGACTGATTAACAACCCTTACAACAACCTTTCCCCAAAGAAACCTGAATAATGTCTCAATCGATTCATCCATATCTGTCTTTACTCTTGACTCAGATGACAACCTCTCTGAGAGTCAGAGTACTCCACGGCGTTGGATGTAAGATGTTCATGTGTTGAGTGTGATTAGCCCATAAGACACTTCACTATAAATTTGTAGTTTTTTTCGGTAGCTTTTGCATTTTTTGCAGGAAATTCTATGGTGACTAACAATACGTTGAATTAAAACTATAGTTAGATTCCCCAACTAAAAATGCTAATTTGATTAATAACAACCAAAGCCCGATTACTCATCTACCACCGCCTCGCGTAACTTCCAACATTCTAATTTTAATAGCCCATCCATCGGATGCTCTCATCATTAGTGCTTAATTACTTTACCCGAATTGCGCGAATATATAATATATATAGAAAAAATTGTTCAACGGGTAATTAAACGACCGCAAAATGTTTATTTCGAATGATTTATTTATTCCTGTTTTTTTTTTTTATATTTCTTTTATTATTGTCTAATTTATTTACATTTTTATGCAAGTTATTGTTCAATATAAATATTTAGTGGCAATTTGCATTTGCAGTTGTAGCCACTGCTTGGGCTTTAAGCGCATTTTAATTAAATTTTCATGTTTAGTTCATTAGCAATTCAATTTGCCATAGAAACAAAACAAACAAAAAGAGTTGCACAATTGCAGTCAAGCGTGGAAATTGCAGAGTCAAGCAAAGCAGAGCAGAGCAGAGCAGAGCAACAACTAAAATAAAAACAACACAATTGAGCGATAAAAGTTTGTAATTGTAAACGCAATCAAATAATCGTAAGAGATATTCTGTTTATTTGTTTGTTAAGTGATTGCCCCAAACCTAAAAAATTAATTAGCAATTTATTGTCAATAAAAATGGAACGAAACATCATTAATTACGACGTTTTTTTTTTGTAATCGAAGTGACACGCTCGATAACTCAATTTGAGGGCAGTGAAGAGCTGTGAAGTTTGTAGAGCTACACGTAAAGAAATAGTAAACAAAAGGTTAGTTAGTTAGTTAGTGACGCTTATTTGATAGAGCCGAAGCTTTATTGCCCTTCGAAATTAAAAAGAAAACAACTAATTGTACTGTTTCAAGAAGTATTATCAGTAGACCCAGTGCCAGCTTTCTGCGAAAAACTCGCCATTACAAATGAAGCAAACATTTTTAAAGCAAGAATCACCACAAGAATTAGCATTAGAATGCCGATTGAATGCTCTTGAGTAACTCATTCATCGCTAACAAGATAAACATAGAAAAGTGGTTGTAGCAATTCACTATCGTCTGCGCCTTGCGACAACAACGAAACAGCAAAGAACGCTCGCTGTGCGCATAGGCCGTGGGCACCTCTCTTTTTGTCTCTCTCTTTTTAAACCCTTGCAAAGGGTACTATAGTTTTGCCCCGAAGTTTACAACACATAGAAATATTCATTTCTAAACCCATAAACCATATATATTCTTGATCGGGATGACGAGCTGAGTCGATTGAGCTTTTTACGCAAATTAGTCTCTCAGTTTTGAAGCTATTGTGCTGAAATTTTGCACAGAGTCTTCTTTTTGCTGCACACTACTTATATGTCGGAACCGACCAGATCGGATGACTATATCTCATAGCTCCAATAGGAACAATCGGTCGGAAAACTAGTTTTAGTGAGAAAAACTTTTTTCATTTACGTGAAAACGTCTCCAAACTTTGTATTCATAGGTTTTTAATGCTTTTTTATAATACTGCCAAGTTTGATGAAAATCGGACAACTATATGGTATAGCTGCCATACAAAAGATAGGTCTGAAAAACAGTCGTTGGGAAAGCAAACTAAGAAATACAAAGTTTTGTGGCATTTTCTTTAAAAACAAAATTTTTTCTCACTAGAACTAGTTTTTCGAGCAATCATTCCAATGGCAGTTATAACCTATAGTCATCCGATTTTGATAAATCTTTGAAGAATTGTGGAAAGCTTATAAAATCAACATTTGCCAATTTGAAAGAATATTGAAGTCAAAATGCTTTACTATACTATAATATACTATACAGCAGCTATACTATATAGATGTCCGATTTTGACCAAACCTTATGGAATCATGGGAAAGCATAGAAAACTAAGAAATACAAAGTTTTGTGGCGTTTTCTTTGGAAACAAAAATGTTTTTCTTACTAGAACTAGTTTTTCGACCGATCGGTCCTATGGCAGCTATATGATATAGTCATCCGATCCGGCCTGTTCCGACAAACGTGCAGCGTATTTGTACCCGAAGACTTCGTGCTTAGTTTGGGCGCGATATCTTAGAAACAGAAAAACAAGGCTAAATTAATTTAGCTCGTCATGCTGATCAAGAATATATATATGGTTTATGTGGTCGGAAATGCTTCCTTCTATGCGCTACAAACGTCTGGACAATTTCAATATACCCTCTGCAAAGGTATAATAATAATATTCTCTGAAGCTTACCCGAACGATTTCCTAATTTCATGATTTGAGTAGTGCGGTTTTTATGACCGCTAGTGTAGATTTGTCACAGGATTGATGAAGATCAAATGAACGATAGTCGAGTTAGGAGGTAAAGAAACAACAGCGATGGGCAGCACTTGACCCAGTTTAACACTTTGTGTGCCATCTGACATCAAACTTACTAATGTACAGAGTAAATCAAAGACTTTCATACCTGTTTTGTACTTTTAATTTTATGATTTTGTTATTTTATGTATATATCTTTTCTGGCTGTAAACTGCCTGTCAAAATCGAGCATTCGTAATTGTGTAGTGTATTAAAATTGAAAACAAATTAAATGTAATCATAAGCAACATTGTCAATTACTCAATCGAAAAGCTAGCGTTTGGGGTCGTCTAAGTTATAGTAATTATGCTACTTGCCAAGAGCGCTGCTTGTTTTTGTTTACCCATTAATTACTAACTAAAAGGGTGTGTTAGATTTGAGGAAAGCCGTTAAGTAAGGTTAAAGCTATTATTTTCACTTTTCGAGATCTCTAAATAAGATTGGGGAGAAATACCTCAGAGTACTGGGAGTTGGCTGTCAAAAAACTCAAATCAGAACTCTGATGGCATACTTCTCATGCAGGTTTTTATATATGGATCGACTGTTACTCTTGTTTGAAATCTCATATGGTAAAATGGTATTTTGAAACTATTTGCTGAATAAAAAAGGTTTCAAAATTTAATATTTAGTTTTAGGAGCTTTTCCATGTGTGCGATTGCATCCTTATCAAAGTATTTGACAAGCAAGTGATGCCATTTTTTTTAAAAATATTTTTCCAAGCGTGACTGCACTTTTTTTAAATAATTTGAATTTAAATTTCTTCTTAAAGTATGAGCTAAAAAGGTACCCCATAATCGAGCATACCCAACTCCCAGCAAACTGTGTTTTTTTTTGTATATTTTTTATTTTCATTGAGTTAATTGCCGTAGAACAATCGTAAAGCGTGTGAAAATGGTAGAGGAGGGGGGTGGAAATGACTTAATGATAATTTGATGGCGAAGCTGTTGTTAAAATCAATTCTGTCTAGAAGTGTTGCTAACCGTTCACGTACATAATTAAATTTTAGGTATTGAAATGTTTGACCAAAAACGATTGCCTAACAAAAACTCCTTCCAATGTTTTTTGTAAATTAATTTGTTTGTGCAAACAATTATATATATATATTTAATATTGGTAATTAAACTGTTTTATGTAAACCCGCATCGCATCAAATTCACACTAATTTCGAAAAACCGATAACCAATTTACAATTGTTTCAGTTTACAGCATTTCAATTTTAATTGACAAATGTCAAACGGATGGTTAGTTTTTATTTTAAGCCGATTATATTGGCCTGTTCGTTGAGCAGAGTCTACGGCTTCCTCCCCCCCCTCTTCACGGCGTCTGCTTCCGTTTTTACTGTTTTTTTCTTTATTGTTCAATTAGTTCAGTGATTTTTTGCTTTTCTGCTTTTGCTTTTGCCATTCGATGTGTCTATTTAGTTCGACTTTTGATTTTAAAAGCTTCTTAGTTTGCGTCTCGGTCGGTTGCCGAAGTAGAACGCACATAAAGTCAAGGTCAGTGTCAAGTTCGCTTGAATGAAAAATGAATTAAAATTAGCAAAAGGTAGGAGAAAGGTGAAAGTATTTACACAAGGCAAGAGAAAGATATGCGGATATGCGGAACGAATTAAAAAGACAGAGGTTATAATTTCTCGGACACTTTTGTTAGTTATAACAAGTCGATTAAAGTGATAAGGGGCCACTAAGTGCCCCTCAATGCTATAGCCTCTCAGATCCAGCCTCCTCTCAAGTCGATCTGGAGAAAACCATGGGATATGTCTTAGTCCTTACCATTTCCAAAATGGTTCAAAGCCTTGTATCAGTAATTATTCTAGCTATGATTTTACAAACTGGTTTTTGTGTTCGTATTCTAAAATTCCATATGTTCCGAATCAGAACCGGTTATCAATATCGAGTATTTAAAACTCAGAGAGTTGATTGTTTTTAAGGAGTCAAAGACTCCACTGAATTATATCCAATTCCGAAAGTGGTACAGATTCTTATATCTGAAATAGTTTGAGTGTAGTTTGGTAATTTGGGGCTAGATATTTTCCCGATTTCAAATCTCTTCCCAAAACAATTTGAACTACAGTCAGAAAAAAATATATAGAGAATTTCATACTTGCATCAAGAATTTTTGAGATCAATAGTTCGATAAGAGTGAAAATTTTCCATCCAAGAGCGAAATTCTTAGTCCAAGTATGAAATTTGAATCCCGTTGTTCTTGATCCAAGAGCTTTAATACTTGATCCCAGTGCAAATCATTCTCAAATCAAATTCTGAATACTATACAATTCTCATACTCAAATTCAAGATTGCTTATTCTTGAATCAAGAGCATACAGCATTGTCAAAACACGACAATGTTGTTCCTATCAGCAAGAGCTCATGAGATCGTTTACTCTTAAATTTAGAGCTACACAGATGCCAATTATACAACATTTTAATATGTAAGGGGGGTAGTTGATTTTTTCCATTTTGTTTAAATTTATTTCATGGGAAATTAATTGTTATGCCATGTTGAAAGTTTAAGCCGGCTCGAGGAATACATAACATAAGTCAAAGCAGCATCGTCTTTGCCGACCAAGTGGCCGTCTCACGCCAGCAATGCCATAGCTGGTTGGGAATTTCAAGGCAACATGAGTGCAAAAATCGACACATCCCTCTTCCATAAACAAAAAACAAAACTGAGAAAGCGAGTTCAACGCTGTGTTCTGTCAAATGTGCTTGCTCTCCTCTCAGTGTCTTTACCTCAGTCCCTTTGCCTAAACTGAGAACGAATTTAGCTCGATTTTAAGAGCAAAAAATCTTGAAAATTCAAGAAAGAATAAATGTTTTTTGAAGATCATTTGCTCTTAAGGTATTCGCTCTACTTTTTTCTGGGTGTACTTCAAAAGTAGTTCAGAAGAGAATGCAGCTAATAATTCGTTTTTTAGGTAGTTTGGAAATTAGAATTTAGATATTTTCCCTTTTTAAACCCGGTTTAGAAAGGCTTGAACCGGTTAAAATGATTCCCATCCAGTTTTTATTCGATTACAAACTGTGTCATGGTTAGCTGAGATCCACAAGTCTACCTCCCACTTAGGTCTCTTTGGGCCCATTGGCAGATGCCATTAGGTTTTTCTTTTAACCCTTTTTATAACCTGCGAAAAAGGTACCTTAAAGTATACAACAGTCAAAGGAAAGCATTTCCGTCTCCATAAAGTATATATTTTATTGAACAGCATCAACAGCCTAGTCGATATAGATAGGAAGAGATGGTAAAAGATACAGCTCCCATATATATAGTCAAAAATCTTCATATATTTATATGAGAACAGCAGTATAAAACAGACCTCAGCTCAGCATTCATGTGACAAGCTTGATATGTGTGCTTTAAGTGTTCCCTCTCTCTCTTGGCTCTCTTCTCCTTTCAAATTTCATTTCCAGCGCTTTGAAATTCCCAACCAGTTAAAGCTACGTCTTAAATCCATTCTAATTAGCTCAAATTAAAGGGAAACATTTGTATACACCTTACAAAAGCCGTTCTAAATCGATTATAATGGCACATTAAGAAGTATTCAAAATGCAACTCTTGATCCTTCTCTTTCTCTCCCATCATTCCATAATATTTAGTTGCATAATTTATGCAAATTGCCCTTCCACACCCATCCTTGTGGCCACAAAAACCCAAATGGTATTCTAATGTTGGCCACCAAAATCAAAATCATATTATGTCCCCCCCCATCAAACAAAAAAAAAGGAACCTAGTTTAGCCAGTGGCTCTGTGAAAACATCAACCGAAACAGAAATGTTGGAAAATTTTCATTAATTATAACGTCAGTCGTTGGCCGCTGGTCTGGACTCTCGAACTCGACTATGCAGCTGAAATAACAGCAGCAACAACATCAACAAATGCAGCTGGAAAGCCAACAAGCCGACCAGCCTGTCCAGACAGGCGTCCAAAACCAACTGACGGCCATGGCAGGCCGTGTTTTTTCTTTCATTTTGCCTCCTTTTTTTTTTTCTTTTTTGTTTGCTGTGTTGTGTTGTGTTGTGTTGCATTTGCAGTCAGCGAAAATTAGTCATTAACTTTTTAAGCATCGACTGGACAAACATGGCGTATGAGTGATGTGCATGTGCGGTCTATCCGACCCCCCCCTCCCCCTCCGCATCCTTCTGGTGTGCTGATAAGCCCGACATAGCTCGACAGTCGAACTCAATTCTGTGGCGCATGTGGCAATTATGTTGCAGAGGCAATTGCCAAATGGGAGTTGGGAGTTTGGTGGTGGTGTTGGAGTGGGGTAGTGATGGGGGACTAGGGGTTGCAATGAGATGATTATGATGATGAGATGCACTTGACGGTTTGACGGTGATCGCCATGGGCTATCATTTCGTTTATTGGATGCAAAATGAGACCCAACTTGTTAGGGGGGAAAAATAAAGGAAACTTGCAAATAAAGGCAAAACTTGCATTTCAAAATTTCACATTTCACAAAATTCCCGAAATTATTGTGATTCGTTCAAAACATTTAAGTCACCTGGCTCAGTTAACGTACTACCTGCCCCACTACAACACTTCATTGGGTACTCAATGACCTAGCTTTAGACCATCTTACATAGGTCTAAAGGTCAACTACATCCCCACCAGATGGAGAGAAACTAAAGTGGTATTCATATCGTAAGCTGACAAAGCTTCACAAGTGAATCCAACCAATTATACGCCAATCAGCCTATCCTCATTTCCACTTAAATAGCTGCTGCGGCTTAAGGAGGGCGGAGGGACACAAAGTGGTGGCTTTTGCTCGGATGTAATTAATCTCATGCAGACCTGCACTGGCAACACTTGCTCAGTGGACAACTAATTGCGGCTCCAGCTAAGGCGGAACTAGTACTTTCCACCATCTTCTTTTCCTCCAAAAATTAATGGAGTCCTTGTAGTCCTTGCATTTGAAGACAATGTCAAATACTTGGGAGTCATTTTGAATAGAAAAACAAAAAGAAAGTCGGTCAAGTCCGACTATAAGATACTCTGTACCAACAAAACAAGAAAGAAAGTCGGTCAAGCCCGACTATAACATACTCTGTACCAAGAAAATTTTTCTTTTGATCATAACTCGAAAACCGTTCATCCGATCTTCTTCATTTCTTTGGCGGATCGATAAGTTATCCTAATAACTAAATATGTCTTTCTAAATTGCGGGGGCGGGAGGGGGCGTGGCCAAAATTGAAAATAAACTTGATCTGCCTGCAGACATTAGAAGCATATGTCCCATACATGTCAAACCTCTATCTCTTACCATCTCTGAGATCTGTGCGTTCATACGGACAGACAGACGGACAGACGGACAGACGCTTGGCTTGTTTCTTCTAGAAATATTTAGTAATAAGGATAACTTTTCGATCGGCCAAAGGAATGGTGAAGATTGGATGAACGGTTTTCGAGTTATGATCAAAAGACTGTTCGCTGCAGCAGCGCAGAAGCAGCGCTGCTTTCAGCTACTACTGCAGCATCAAAATTTATGCTGAGCGTATAATTTCGTTGGTACAGAGTGTGCTATAGTCGGGCTTGACCGACTTTCTTTTTTGTTTCCTAATCTGAGTATAGAAAACGTTGGAATTTTTTACATGCAATTGTAAAAACAATGAAATTTACAAAAGTAATAATATTTCTTAGGAGAACAGCAAAAAAAATAAACCACAGGCATACTAAAAATGTTGTATTGCGATTTTCTAAAATATGCCTGAAAATGGAAAGTCCAGTTTATCCCAAAAAGAGCAAGAGAAGTGAGTGCACTGAGCATTTGTGCAAGCAATTGGCAACTAGAAACCGAAAAGCTGTCGAAACATCAGTGCAGGCGAGCAATCGACAACAGCGATCTTCTAAAACACCAGAAAAAATAGCAAGCGCGGCGTGATGAGCATAGTGAGCGGTATGCCAGGTTGAGATCTGCAGAAACGTTGGGATGCGTCGCGGCAAGCGAGCAATCGACGCCAGAAATGTGGTACTTTAGATGGGTAGAATGTATAGAGCTTTCGAAGTCAATTATGCCTAGCCAGAACAGTTGAAACTAACCGCTCCCTGAAACGATTTAAATACTTACTCCTTTATGCTTTTGATAAAATATGCTGTTAACTAAATATCTCTGAGAATTTCTACTTTGAGCGAAAGTTAGTTTTAGACAGGATCTTACCACAATAATGTGTTCGGCTATCACATTTCAACTAGTTTATCTACTAAACAAACAACAACTAATATGTATAACAAACCCCCCCAGCTAACTAGGTTAATGTCTTTCCAAATGAGGTAATCAGGTCGCTGGGGTCTTTGTCATTGACGAGGGGAGTTGCCCAATAAACCAAAAAAAAATGTGTAATATATTGATAACTTTTTGCTGAACACAAATTACAATTTCCATATATTCCAAGAATACAAACATTTTTATTGATAAGAACTTATGCAACTTCTGATGATAAGAAATGGTCTAGGGCTTGGCTTCCTGCATACAACTCAATGTTTGATTTGGGTTTTAGTTCTCCGCAAACAGTTGATAAGCGCCTTAAGCGAGTGAAAGCTAAGTAAATACAAAAATATTTGTTTATTATTAATGTTCTCCCTTTGAGTCGTTGAACTTTTGGGGGCCTAAATTTATTTAAGTTGCCTTTTAATTAAATTTAAAGAAAACAATTTCAGAAATTTTAGGAATCTCCTTGGCTCAACTTGAAAACTTTTGCCCAGAACCGGTATTTCTGTCTATATATAGAGAGTGCAGCGGAGACGACAGACATAAAAACACACCAACGAAGCAAAGTAAAAACAAAACAAAACAAAACAACAACAACGAAAAAAAGCAAAACCCATCCTAAAATGTATCTTACGGATACATAAACATGCCGCGCATCTTTGTCTACGTAAATGGCCCATGAAAATGAGACACCAACGACAACGACGACGACGACGTCGACAACTGGAGGATGGGAACAAGGACTCAGCATGATAGTCGCCGGCAACGTTGTCGACTCGGTTGATGGCATTCTCATAAAAAAAGTGCCAAAAATCGCGTGTTGATAACAGCGCGTGAAGTTTTTGGTGGCTGTCGATTCGTTTTGGTTTAGATGGAGGACAAGGACTGAAAGCGGGATGTTAACGAGCTTTAAGAACTGGGAACCAAAAATTTAGATACAAAATGTCTGGGTTATCTGCCCAGCCATGTGCATCTCTGTTTTAATCATGTTAATGGATGTTTATTATTAATATCAGAGCATTTTTATTTTGCCAAAGTGAGGGACGTACCGGCTTGAAAGTTTTGCAGTAAAAGTATGTTTTAGGAGAACAAAAACAAAATCGGAAAAAAATTCAGAAACTAACCTTAGGAAAATTTGCAGTAAAGGTTGGCGAAACTACTTGGAAAACTGTAAAGATTACTTCCTTTATGAACATTATCTTCCATAAAGACAATATAAGATGAAGTACCACAAAAGGTTCAGGCAAAAGAATAAATCAGGTAGAGAAAAGCAATTCGAAAATCAAACTTAAAACTACTTTAAAAATTAAAGGGAAATTAACTTTGTGTGCCCTTGCAGCACAATTTCTAACTAATTTGAAGGAACAAACAACCAAGTTTTTCCCAATAAGACTTCTTTTCTGACTCTACTTTTGTATGACAGCTATACTATATATAGAAGTTCGATTTCTACGAAATTTTGCAGAATTATGGAATAGCATTAAAAACTAGTAAGTCCGGAGTTTGGAGACGATTGCATAAAGTTTTTCTCACTAGAATTAGTTTTTCGACCGCTTGTTCCTATGGCAGCTATATGTTATAGTCATCCGTTCCGGCCGGTTCCGACAAATGTGCAGCGTATTTGGACCAGAAGACTTCGTGCAAAGTTTGGTGGCGATAGCTTTAAAACTGACAGAGGAGATAGCATAGAAACAGACGGACAGACGCACATGGCTATATCGACTCAGCTTGTCATGTTGATCACGAATATATATACTTTATGTGGTCGGAAATGCAATTTCAATATACCCTCTGCAAGGGTATAAAAAGAAAGCAAAGTACCACTTTCTAGCACTCTTTTCACTTCAGTTCTTTAAAAAAAAAACACATTATTAACAAATATTGTTTATTTATTATTATTAATTTTAACCAGGGCTACAAACCAAACATAATATTCGGATCTCCGGTGCACTGGTTCAAACCAAAATTAACCAATGGTACAGGTTCAGACAGGTTCGAGGCTTTTAGGAAAAGGTTTTGATTCGCATTCGTCCTAAAAACTGCACAAATGGCATGGGAACTGCGTTTTCGTAGAAAAGTATTACCAATGTACAGTCAGACTCTTGCTTTTTAGAATTATTTAACAAGCTTTAGAATCGAGGAGTTTAAAAATTAGATTCTATTTTGGGTGGGTACTTTATAAGTTATTCTTAGCATTTTTATAGATTTTTGATTCCATCCCCTCCTGCCCATTTTAGAAGTCAGTCGCATTAATCCCAACCATATAATCCGAATGCAGAAGCTCAAATTTCTTATGTCTATCATTTTTGTTGAACCGAACCGAAATTTTAGGTTCGGAAGAGGTTCGGGCTCAGCTTTTATTTCTAAAGAGGTGCGGTTCACAGTAAAATTAAAGTCGGAACTTCGGTTCGGTTCAAAGCCGATTTGCAGCCCTGATTTTAACATATAGAAAAATAGAGTTATTTTTATACTCTGTACCAAAGGTGCAAAAGTATGTAACATGCAGAAGAAAGCATCTCCGACCCCATAAAGTATATATATTCTTGATCAGCATCAACAGCCGAGTCGTCTGTCCGTCTGTCCGTCCGTCTGTCTGTCCGTATGAACGCACAGATCTCAGAGATGGTAAGAGCTAGAGGTTTGACATGTATGGGACATATGCTTCTTATGTCTGCAGGCAGATCAAGTTTATTTTAAATTTTGGCCACGCCCCCTGCCGCCCCCGCAATTTAGAAAAAACGTCATATCTCCCACAGTTGTGAAGATAGATGGCTTCTTCCTTCTGGACATATTTAGTTATAAGGATAACTTATCGATCCGCCAAAGGAATGAAGAAGATCGGATGAACGGTTTTCGAGTTATGATCAAAAGACAAATTTCTAGGTACAGAGTATGTTATAGTCGGGCTTGACCGACTTCCTTTTTATAAATTTTTATATTTTTATATCCCTGCAAAAGGGTATTATAATTTTGCTAAGAAGTTTGCAACGCTTAGAAATATTAATTTCCGACCCCATAAACCATATATATTCTTAATCAGGGGGACGAGCTGAATCGATTGAGCCGTCCGTCCGTCCGTCCGTCCGTCTGTCTGTTTCGACGCGAACTAGTCTCTCAGTTTTAAAGCTATCGAGCTGAAATGCTGCACAGAGTCTTCTTTTTACTGCACACTACTAATATGTTGGATCCGACAGGATCGGATGACTTTATCTCATAGCTTCCATAGGAACAATCGGTAGGAAAACTAGTTTTAGTATGAAAAACTTTTTCCTTTTCATTGGAAACGTCTTCAAACTTTGTAATCGTAGGTTAACTATGTTTTTTTTTTATTATTCTACCAAGTTTGATGAAAATCTGACAATTAAATGGTATAGCTGCCATACAAAAGATAGGTCTGAAAAACATTCTTCTTAGTTAGAAAAACTTTTTTGTTTTTAATGGTAGCATCCGGAAATTTTGTATTTGTTTGTTTCACATAAATTTACTAGTTTTTGACCAAATCGGATGACTATATCATATAGCTCCCATACGAACAATCGGTCGGAAAATGGGAAAAAGAGTATTCATTGAAAATATTTAAGCGAGCACTTGCAAGTGTATAAAAACTTCGGCTCAGACGAAGTTAGCTTAGCTTTCTCGTTTTTAATATTTTTCCAAAAATAATACTGATTTAATTTTCTATATTTTTCTTTCTATTTTCAGGTAAGCCCAACTCTCGGTCACACATCCCAATGTAAGTCACAGTTTTCTTTTTTTTTTGATTGAAAAGTTGTGCCCCTGTCAGCCTTTTTGTTTAACACAGAAACGCTCATTAGCGCCTTAATTGTAAACGGAAGACGAACGAACAACAACAAAAAACAAAACCCTTGATATTGTTTACCCCAAATGAGGGAGTGTCCTTTTGCGTCCTTTTTTTTCCCCCCCCCGACATATGTGAGTGTGTGCGACAATTGTTTTTGACACAAAATGATTTTAATCATAATGTCATTAAACACGCAAAGCAACAAAACAAAAAAAAAAAAACAAAAAAAAGGGGCTAACTAGCCCTTCGAGCGAAACCCACATGTAAAGATCCCGGGGAGTAGATAATTTTTGTCACTTAATTGCCAGGGCTTAAACATTACAAAACTTTTGTGGGGCCACATTGTTAACATAATAAATTAATTTTGTTGTTGTTGTTGTTGTCGGCTGGACACTTGTTTGAGCGACTTTATGCCGAAAATAAAAAGCAGAAGAAATTATTTAGAATTGTCTTGCAATTGAAACAATTGTTGGGTCATAGGGGGGTGGGGAGAGAAGGCGTTACCCCCAGGTAGTTTCTCTCCATTTGTCCAGTCACGCTAGGAAGCCCCACAAATGATGCGGTAGAGGGTCAGGCTTTTCGTTGCCTTTTTAGAGGGCGTTGACCAACTGCAATTGAAGAGCGATGGCGATGGCGATGGCGATGACTTTGTGGAAGCAGAAGATGAAGCCGAAAAGGAAGTGATGGCATTAAGAAGGGTGGTTCTCGGACCCCTTGGGGGGGTTTTTGCTGGGCAACGCCCACGTTACGCTTGATTAAAAATATGGCTAAACACAAAACATAATCGAGGGTTGGCCAAGGGAGTTTAGGTGGTGTACATGAAACAGAGATAAGTGGGAAATTTGATTAACTGGCTCACAGATGGCGCCACTGGTGCTGGAATGGCATTTACTCACAGAAAAATGTATAGAAATTGTTTAAAATGGAAAAATAAACACCAACAATGTTTAATTTCACTTCTCAACTTACTTGAATGAACCTTTATATATACTCTCCCTTCATAGACCCTCAATCTACCCTATTGCATATCTAAGCCATCAACCAACAATTGAGGTAACAATTTTCTTAAGCAATTTCCACAATCCCCTCATGCTGGGTCGGCTGCTTTGAAGTCTCAACAGCAAAAGTAAGCCAAAAATATTTCGAACTTTTACAACAACATAATGAAAATGAATGCACATTCAAAGGCAATTTGCTGTCTTTAAGAATCGCCATAATTCACACAGCTGAACGACTTTTTTTTTTTTGTTTTTTTTTTTTGCATAAGAAGTTGAAGCCTACAGTCGTCAGTCGTCAATACCTGTTTCGATATCTGTGTGATATAAAAAACACTTAAACAACTGCGACGAACGAACAAAGGAATCAACAAAACAACAACAACAAAAACTGAGAAAAAATAATCACAAAACCTGAGAAGTCAAAAGGGTATCCAATGCGCAGGATGAGTCATGAGAAGAATGCAACTGGCATTTTATGTGTGAGGTGATAAACTGAAGAAACTGCTGGGGTAGGGCCCTCTGAAAACAAAAAAACAAAAATAATAATATAACTTACCTTCCACCCCGTCACAATTCTTGGCCACAGAAAATTTGATAGCCCTAGATAAAGCCCCCAGAGTTTTTGGCTGTGCGGTACAATAAATTGGATTTCCTTGAATTTGTAATGTGCGCTCGCAAGAAACTTCCACAGAAACAACGAAAGTAACAACAAATATTGTCTTCTTGTTTTGTCTTTGGCTTGGCTTGGCTTGGCTTGGCTTTTAAACCGAAGCGTCGTCCGCTTTTGGGAGGGTAAGCTTGAAATCGTACAGATATATTTCATAGGAAACATCCGTGGAGCGAGAGGGGAGGGGAGCAAGACAACACATCAAGATACAAGACTAGGAAGCTAGCTGGCATAAAGCTTTAACATATGTAAAGTAAAGTTTGTTGAGTTCTAAGTGTTACCCAGAAACTGTCAACGATTTGACACTGAGAGAAATGAAAAGTTATACCAAAGTTTAAGTAAGCTGGCAAGTGATTGGTTAATCCCGGATTTTCGTATTCCTTGTATGAGTGGGATTGACTCTGATCTCGAATATCTCGGATCTTGCATGACTTTTGCTTGAAATTTCAATCCGAAGGTCGTTATAAAATTGAATTTTTTCATTATATAAATATTTCGAAATGTATTCACCAGAACAGGCATCAAATCAAGCGCACTTGAATGCAGTATTTTTGAACTTACCGTACGATCAGTGTGACCAGATTATGAGATCCAAAAGTCGCCAGATATGCAAAAATAAATTGCAAATAACAGGTATATGTCTTGATGAAATCGTGACATCCCATATTCTATTTGTTAATTGAACTACACAAATAGGAGAAACTTTAGCATCTGTTTTCTAAGACATTAATTAAATTTAATTCTTATTTCCTGAGCTAGAAAGTCGGTCAAGCACGACTATAACATACTCTGTATATTGCAAAGTTTGTAAGTGCTGCCCAGCATAAATGTTTGATTTCCCTATAACTCGGTAATTGTTCATCCCCTCAGCATGGTGAAGACTTCCGCGGACTTAACTACGAACCGTCTATCTTTAAAATCGTAAGAAATAAGCCGTTTTTTTCGAATTGAGGGGGCGAGGTTGGGCTTGTCATAAATTGAAAATAAACTTGATCCGCCTGCAGGTATAAGAAGTTGTTGTCCCATACATGGCGAACCTTTATCTCTTATCATCTCTGAGAACTGTGCGTTCATACGGACAGACGGACAACCAGAAATGAGCTTTGTCGCTGAACACAATTGTTCAATAAAAAAGTAGTTAAAAATGTGAAATTTTGATAATAAAATTGAATAATCTGCAAGTGATGTTAAATTATAGACGAAACGAAACATGTTTGACAGTGTTGCCAAAAGAAAAGTTTCCAAAATATCACCCTTTATATAGTTTCGCTGCTTTTAAGCAATACTGCTACGATCAGCTGTAATAGTTAATATATCGATGGGGTTTTTATCAATACATTGATATATTATATATACAATGCCATATCAAAGTCGAGCAGGGCTAAATTTAACCTACATTATTTTCTGATTCCTGTCCAGCAATGATTCCTTTTTGCTAAACTTGGCTATTAATATTAATTATATAACTATAATTATGAATATAATTATATTACGGAGAATGTAAGCCCAAAAACAATCGTACAGTTCTTAGTACTTCTGTAACTGAAACATAACAGAACTACTGGTCCGGGCGATTTTGTTTTGTTTTTGAAAATTAACAACGAAATACTCCACACAAAAGAACTACGTTTACTGGCTTTTATGTAGAAAACTCAGAAAAAAGTCGTAGACGGAAACATTAAAAATATGTTTGCATTAGCTTAGTCATCTATGGTAATTTTGGTACCATTGGAAATTTTGAGATCCACGGAAGCCTATTAAACTTCAGGATGGGTAAGATGAGAAAAGAAAACGTACAGAAATGGGATCTAGGTATACGTTTGCCGCCTTTTAAGGTTTATTTAAGCAAATCAGTAATTCGATACGCTAGCGATCGTTAAAAGCAATGGGTTATTCGTTTTTGTGGGTGCCAAGTGGTAGTTTGGTAGTACCTTTAGTAGTCTTTGCTGGTGCTTCTTCACCACACAGTGTTTATTTTCACCCATTTTTGGTGCACCCAGAAAAGAACGACCTGCTGCGTTTTAGTTCGATCGGGATGGAACTTGTTGTACTTCAAATTTTTAAGTACTTAAACTAATTACGAAACATTTTAGTATCGCAAAAAGGTTGTTAATATAAGCGAACAACTTTTCGTACCTACAATAAGCTTACATTTTTTTGGACAGGCGCTTTGCTAATTAAATAACAAATGATCTTTAATTGAATACCAGCTTTAAAAAAAAGACCACATACAAATGTGAATTATTCTTAAGCTTATCTGTACTTCAAATTCCCAAGTGGTTTTAGCATTTTTCTAATAGATTGATTGCAGCTATCTGACCTGACCGATAATACCAACTTGGTCTTTGGTTCTGGAATCTATCAGCCTTCTTTATGTCAATCGGACATCTCATTTCAAGCACAAATTTGGAAAGAGCTATAGATATTTATGGACTTAAGTCCAAATCATTTTGTAATTGATTGATGCTATTAATATTTTGTGTCAAGAATGTAATGTGCTTGAATTTAGAATATTTTATACTAATCGTAAGACCTATGGGCTTTAACGTAAGCTTATCACAATCTTAAGTATGATCAAAAAGACTTAAAAATGGTTAGAAATGTGCTCAAGTATGTTGAGATTGAAAAATTCGTATTTGAAGTAAGAATTTGGTACTTGAATGCAGTATTTTTGTACGATTGATATAGTTTGTACTTAATTCAAGTAGTTCTGTACCGAAGGTACATAGAGTATTATAAGTTTGTGCAAAAGTATGTAACATCCAGAAGGAAGCATCTCCGACCCCATAAAGTATATATATTCTTGATCAGCATCAACAGCCGAGTCGATATAGCCATGTCCGTCTGTCCGTCTGTCTGTCCGTATGAACGCACAGATCTCAGAGATGGTAAGAGATAGAGGTTTGACATGTATGGGACATATGCTTCTTATGTCTGCAGGCAGATCAAGTTTATTTTCAATTTTGACCACGCCCCCTGCCGCCCCCGCAATTTAGAAAAAACGTCATATCTCCTACAGTTTTAAAGATAGGTGGGTTGTTCCTTCTGGACATATTTAGTTATTAGGATAACTTATCGATCCGCCAAAGGAATGAAGAAGATCGGATGAACGGTTTTCGAGTTATGATCAAAAGACAAATTTTCTTGGTACAGAGTATGCTATAGTCGGGCTTGACCGACTTTCTTTCTTGTTCTCATTAGAGTATTCAAACTTTTATATTACAACATCCAAAGCTTCTCCCAGTGTATCTTAGCCGCCCTGGTCCTATGTAGTCTGTCCATCAGTCAGTTGTAAATCCACACACACACACACACACATAGAAGTGCTAACTTAATTATTTAGCATGCGAACAACTTGAAACTTGGCAACAAAGAAAAGTCCCGACCAAAAATCTCAGAAGCAGCAGCAGCAACGTCGCGAAGTTGAAGTTTTCGTTTTGTGTGCCTTTTGTACGTTTATTTTCTGCTTATTTTTCGATTTTTTGTTGCTGTTGTTGTTAAGTAGATTTATGCACGTCTAGTCTGAAATTATTTGAAACAAGTTTAAAAGGCATATGGCCAATATACAAAGAGGTCCACCAGGCCCAGGCCCAGGCCCAGAAAACCTCAGGTAGAAGGGCGTTGCAGAGCTCAAGCCACAAACTGAAATGAAAAAAAAAAATAAAACACACACACACACACACACAAGACGACGTGCCAAAGATACAGGTAAAAAGATACGCAAACAAATGTATCTCCAAGTGCAGTTTGGCCAAAAAAACCTCTGACATTGGCTTAGTTTGGGAGAGTGAAAGAGAGAGAGAGCAATTTACCCTCCGGCGGTTTCCACGAATTTCACACTTTTTTTTTTTTTTTTGATTATGATGATGAAGGATTAAGATGCTGTCTGAGAGATATAAAAGATACAGCGAAAGATACATTTACTACTGCAACTTTATGACACAAATGTTTTTCGGTACTTATATATCGGCCTTGTGTTGCTTTCGCTTTTCTTGCTGCAGGGGGAGGGGCCCGAGGCGAAGCATTATGGAAGGTGCAATATTCAAAGGTGCTTAAGATTTGAGTGCGGTTGGGAAAAACAATTTCAACCAGACTTAACTTAAGTGTTAAAAAATGTGTATGTATGATATTTCTGCAGCCAATATTTCAGTTCAAGTCAAGCTTGTTAGTAGAAACTAGCAAAAATGTCGGTCAAACCCGTAATTTTTAGGCCCACTTTTCGATTTTTATGTACGTTTCGGTGGTTTTTTTTTTATCAAGATTGCCAACTTTATACAAAGTGTCTGACTTTAAAGTAGTGAAGCATTTTTTTTTTTTATAGTTGGTTGTAAAAATATCGATTATGTCGATATTGTTGATCTTTCGAAAGATCAGTCTAGACTTGGGAATTTTGGTGTTGAAAACTACTTGCTGTCTGCATTCAAAATCAAGAAAGCGGCGATGATGATTCTATGCAACATAATGCACATTTATAACCATCAAAGTTATAGTTATTCTCATGAATTTTTATTGAGGGAAGCTGTTAAAGCTTACCAGCTAGCTCACACGAATTGAAAAAAACCACATAATAAAGAAAGTTGAATGCAAAAAACATACCCATGGGTCCTACAAGTCGCTTTCCCCTTCGAAACAGCACTGTTTGAGCAACCTTTGCTGTCCACAATTACACAAAGAATAAAAAAAAGGATATTAAAAAATATGCATTTGATGATTTCGGTATTCACTTGGAAGCCTAAAAAAAAAAAAAAAAACACCCAAAATCGCACTAAAATTTAGAAATTCGCCTTAAAAAACTGGTCAAAGGAGATTCGCAATATATCTTAGAGAAATTGAGAAACTGGTCAAAGGAGATTCGCCATATATCTTAGAGAAATTATTTCTAAAAATAAGACTGAGACTGTCTGAAATTAAGAAAATATTTACTATAAGCTAAAAAATATTTTCTTTATTGTAGAAAAACATTTTCTAGATTTTAGAAAAACCTTTCTAGATTTTAGAAAACGAGAAAGCTAAGCTAACTTCTACCCTTACAAATGCTCGCTTAAATAATTTCAAAAATGCCATTTTTCCCATTTTCCGACCGATCGTTCGTATGGCAGCTATACGATATAGTCATCCGACTTGGCCAAAAATTTGTAAAATTATGTGAAACAAACAAATACAAAATTGCAGGATGCTACCATTAAAAACAAAAAAGTTTTTCTAACTAAAACTGCTTTTCAGACCTATCTTTTGTATGGCAGCTATACCACATAGTTGTACGATTTCAATAAAACTTGGTAGAATTATAAAAAAACTTAGTGAACCTACGATTACAAAGTTTGAAGACGTTTTCATTGAAAAGAAAAATGTTTTTCTCACTAAAACTGGTTTTCCGACCGATTATTCCTATGGGATATAGTCATCCGATCCTGTCGGCTCCGACATGTGCAGCAAAAAGAAGACTCTGTGCAAAATTTCAGCTCGAAAGCTTCAAAACTGAGAGACTAGTTCGCGTAGAAACAGACAGACGGACGGACAAAGCTTAAACGACTCAGCTCGTCACCCCGATCAAGAATATATATAGTTTATGTGGTCGGAAATGAATATTTCTAGGCGTTGCAAACTTCTGGGCAAAATTATAATACCCTTTGCAAGGGTATAAAAAGGATATTTAAAAATATCCAACTATTTATTTCGGTATCCACTTGGAATGAATACTGTTTAATATCCATTTTTATACCCTTGCAGAGGGTATATTGAAATTGTCCAGATGTTTATAACGCATAGAATAAAGCATTTCCGACCACATAAGGTATATATATTCTTGATCAGCATGTCAATGTGAATTAGAAAAATTGACGAAACTCAACTTCAGCTCCTCCGAAGTTTGTATACCCTTGCAGCACGTTTTCCAAACTAATTTGATGGACCAATTTGCTCTGAAAACAATCAAGTTTTTCTCACTAGAACTAATTTTCTGCCTCTACTTTTGTATGACAGATATACTATATAGATTTCCGATTTCGACCAAACTTAGTGGAATTATGGGAAAGTATAGCAAACTAAGAAATACAAAAAAATGTTCTCAAAATGTTTAGAACTAGTTTTTTTAACCGATCATTCCTATGTTAGTTATGTGCTATAGTCATACGAATTTGACAAATTGTTGAAGAATTGTGTGAAAGCTTTTAAAATAAATATTTGCCAGTTTTTAAGAGGTTTACATTGAAAACAAAAAGTTTTTCTCAGTTAGACTTTTTTTCTAACCGAACTTTTCTATGGCAGCTATACTATATAGATGTTTGATTTGGACCAAATTTGTCAGAATCATGGCGAAGCATTTTAAACTAGTAAATACAGAGTTTGGAGACTTTGACCAAACAGTTTTTCTCACAAGAACTAGTTTTTCGACCGATTATTCCTCTGGCAGCTATATGCTTTAGTCATCCGATCCGGCTGACTTCGATATTTGTACTACAAGACTTCGTGCAAAGTTTGGTAACGAAACCTTTCAAACTGACGAAGGAAATCGCATAGAAACAGACGGACATGGCCATATCGACTCTGCTCGTCATGCTGATCAAGAGTGTAAATACTATATGTGGTCGGAAATGCTTCCGATATATGCGTTACAAATATCTTGACAATTTCAATATACCCTCTGCAAGGGTATACAAAAACTGCTTAATTTCTCACTCTTTTTTAACATTGCAATTTTGTACCTAAAACACTTTTTTCAGAATCTTTTCTGCATTTCAGCTGATTAACACTTAATGACAAACCACTCCGCCTTTTCTCCCTTTCTCTCTCTCTCTCTCTCTCTCTGTAACCTCTTATCCCCCCACGCCCAGAGCACTTACCCCAAAGCTTAACAAAAAATTTGATTGTAACAAATTTGTTTTGGCTAATTTTTTGTGATTTTGTTGCAGGCGTTTTTTTTATTTATTATTTGTATTTGTATTTGCTTTATTTGTATTTAATTTGATGTGTCATTTCTGAAAATGTTGACAAGCGTGGCTGAATGCGACGAAGGGGGGGGTGGGCGGAGCTTTTTGGGTAGCATTGTCAACATTGAGCGAGCGAGAAATTAAGATTTATTGTGGGTGGCTGCTGTCAGAGGCGGAAGCCCCCATAGGAGTGGGCGGAGGAGGGGAGGTGGCTGCCGCTGCTGCTGCTGCTGCATGAGTTGTCAATTTTTGTTGTATTTTTACTCTGACGATGTTCGCTTGTTCGTTCGCTTTTGCATTTGTGAAGGTTGTCAGACGAAGGAAAGACAACAACAACAACAAAAAACAAGCAGCTTTGACATGTGAAGGTTTACCCCCAAACGGCGCTGCATTTGGACAATGAACTTGAAAATTCTACTTAAAGCGAAATAAAATATTGCTTGAATTCTGATTTTTCACGGCTGGCATTGCGCTGCACTTGACGGGGGGGAGGGGACATTGAGCGGGTAGAGAAGGTAATTATTAGAAAATTGAACAAAAAAAAACAAGAAAGAAAGTCGGTCAAGCCCGACTATAGCATACTCTGTACCAACGAAATTATACGCTCAGCATAAATTTTGATGCTGCAGTAGCAGCTGAAAGCAGCGCTGCTGCAGCGAACAGTCTTTTGATCATAACTCGAAAACCGTTCATCCAATCTTTACCATTCCTTTGGCTAATCGATAAGTTATCCTTATTACTAAATATATTTAGAAGGAACAACCCACCTATCTTTAAAACTGTAGGAGATATGAGATTTTTTCTAAATTGCGGGGGCGGCAGGGGGCGTGGCCAAAATTGAAAATAAACTTGATCTGCCTGCAGACATAAGAAGCATATGTCCCATACATGTCAAACCTCTATCTCTTACCATCTCTGAGATCTGTGCGTTCATATGGACAGACAGACGGACAGACGGACATGGCTATATCGACTCGGCTGTTGATGCTGATCAAGAATATATATACTTTATGTGGTCGGAGATGCTTCCTTCTGGATGTTACATACTTTTGCACAAACTTATTATACTCTATGTACCTTTGGTACAGCGTATAACAAGAAAGAAAGTCGGTCAAGCCCGACTATAGCATACTCTGTACCAACGAAATTATACGCTCAGCATAAATTTTGATGCTGCAGTAGTAGCTGAAAGCAGCGCTGCTGCAGCGAACAGTCTTTTGTTCATAGCTCGAAAACCGTTCATCCAATCTTCACCATTCCTTTGGCTGATCGATAAGTTATCCTTATTACTAAATATATTTAGAAGGAACAAGCCATCTATCTTCAAAACTGTGGGAGATATGACGTTTTTTGTAAAATGCGGGGGCGGCAGGGGGCGTGGCCAAAATTGAAAATAAACTTGATCTGCCTGCAGACATAAGAAGCATATGGCCCATACATGTCAAACCTCTATCCCTTACCAACTCTGAGATCTGTGCGTTCATACGGACAGACAGACGGACGGACGGACAGACGGACATGGCTTTATCGACTCGGCTGTTGATGCTGATCAAGCATATATATACTTTATGTGGTCGGAGATGCTTCCTTCTGGATGTTACATACTTTTGCACAAACTTATTATACTCTATGTACCTACGGTACAGAGTATAAAAATATATCTCAGCAAGTAGGTTTATGCCGGTACTTGGGAGCAACTTTGTTGCCCATTTTCCCTATTCTCGCCCAGTGCCTGTCTTTTATTTATGAACATTTGCAAAACAACATTCAAAACTAATGCAAGCTCTCCAGCCAAACTGTAATTAAACATAACATAAGGCAGAGCCAAAGCCGTTGAAGTATCTGCCAGATACTTTTGACTGTTGCGTGTGTGTGTGTGTGTGTTAGCCGGCCTGGGGCTTAGAAAAACCTATTAAAAAGCTAAGAAAAACAAAACCAAAAAAAAAATCTACGTTAGGCTGGGCCGGGCCTCCGCCCGTGTCTGTCTGCATTCGTGCGGTAGTTAGCGTGGCAAAATAAAAAAAGAAAAAAAAAAATACTAAAACTAACGTAAAATATGGCACAAGCAGTGCGAGAGGGAGGAGGGGACTGAGAGAGGGAGGGAAAACCTGTTGAACGCATGAAATTAACTTAAACTTGACTTGGATTTTGGTCAGTTTTTTTTTGCACCAAGAAATAGAAACCAAACTTCCTGGTTTTTGCCTCGAGAAGACACTCTCCTCATATCGTTTTTCCTAGCCTCTCTCTAAGTTCATTAAAATCCCTAATTGATGGCTTAACATTTTGAGGTTTAAGGGCAAACAAAATGGTTTTGTAATCATACTTTAACACATGTATCTGGAGGGGGGGGGGGGGTCATTAGCATTTCAACTTAAATGATATATGAATTGTAATTTTTTTAGAAGCCTGCAGCTTTTTATTTAATTGAAATAGTTTTATTTAAGTGTTTTTATAATAAATCAGAGTGTAGATTGATTTCCTAAAGCATAAATGACAACAGCCTGTGGCAGGCTTTCATCCATGTATGGCAGCAAGTGAGACCTAACCGTATCACACAGCCTGCCAGTGTATGTGAACGTAACATAATGCTTTTTTTTAGAATAAGTAAACCTCTGGGCTTATGCAATATAATAAATGGTACCTAAATGAGCAATAGCAAAGAAAAAGCTTCTGGATTATGCTCATAAAAGAAAAATTTTTGACATTTTGCTTTAAAGATATTGATTTGAAAACTCAGAAATCGTGCTTGTTGACCAAGTAATTGGTAAAATTCAAAAACACTACGGAATACTCGATTTTTGGGGAAAACGCGACTTGCGCGACCTCTAAACGTCTTCCGAAAAATCTGAAAAAAATCTCAAAAATACTTTACTTAATAACCTTGCAGAAAATGCATGTGCACTCGTGAAAATACAACAATTTGGGACACCCTAGTGTTAAGTCTTCGATCAACATTTATTTAAATCAAAGCTCTTTTCTACAATCTTCCTAACCCAACATAAACCATTTAATAACTTGGAAGGTAAAGCCCAACTTAAGTCTTTCAATAATTTGTACAGCTAAATTGTACATTCTATGTTAATATAACCTACTAAAAATATTTCCCTTGAAAACTGTTCCATAAAGAAGTCCAGTTCGTGGTAAGCTTAATTAGATATAAGGTTCAGGTTCAGCTTTATGTACGGTGCAATACACCCAAAAGTCTTGAACCAAACCGTTTTCAAGAGCTTCGATTCTGTTTCGGATGGTTGGTAGTCTTGTTGGCATTACTTTTTACATCTTAAATACTTTTGCGGTTCGAAATTTTGCCTTGTCAATATCGCTTTTAAAAGGTAGCAAAAAAAAGGGAGTAGATAAGTTAAATTTTGAATTGATCTGTGTATAAAGCTATAAGTAGGTATGCCAGAATAAATATCACTATATTAAAACATTACAAATTCTGCTCAAAAATTTGTATAAGAGCTAAAACATAAAATATTCGACATCCTATACATTGAATGGTGAAAAATTCGCTAAAAACTATCGGTTTTACTTTATCGATTATTTTTTTCGATGAAAATATATCGAATATTTGATATTTCAGCTCTTTTAATGACATACACTTATATCATATACATACTTTGTACAAGGCTACAAACCAGTCTTGAACCAAACCCCTGAGAACTGCACCCTAAACCGATGCTTCAAATAATTAACCTCTTTAAAATACCCCCAAACCTGACCACCTCTGCTTGGAAAAAGATGCGGATCAGAACATATATAAAACTATCACAATTTATTAAACGGATATAAACTTTTTATGGTGCTAAATAGAAGCTGTAGTAAATAGTAATAATATTATTCCGTCAAGTTGTGAAATATTCAAACAAATCCATGTATTTATGTTAATAGACGGTGAGGCTAGCTCTCCATTTGTTTGTCCAGGTCTCATTACTGATATCTATAATGAATGCTATAATCATTTAGCTTCCTAAGGTAGACACTTAATTCTTTTCAAGAATTTGCCAAATGGTTTTCGTAAAATGTATCCACAATCCACGATTCCAGGAACGAAGCAAAAATGAGCCGGTCCATTTGTTCACTCAATTTCGAAAATAATCGAAATGGTCTTGTGGTCACCTTATGCGTTGTAAAATTGTCCTCTGATCGGAAAAGACTCAATATTTGGGTGTCGAGTAGTGAAAGTAGAGTAAATTCAAGGAGAAACCACAGTTTGTAGTCAAATGGATTCAGGTCTGGGCTACCAAGAGGCCAATAATCCGTAGAAATGAAATTCAGTACATGCACAGAATTCAAAATAAGATCCATTCAACATTATTATTTTCATTTAGTGGACTACGACACTGTATTCCTTTCTTAAATCGAAAAAGGTCCTGACGACCGAAAGCCAGTCAAGGAGTTAAAATTAAAAAAATAATAAGAAATATTAATTCGTTATTATTGCTCTCTTGTTATACTCTGAACCGTAGGTACACAGAGCAATATAAGTTTGTGCAAAAGTATGTAACAGCCAGAAGAAAGTATCTCCGACCCTATAAAGTATATATATTCTTGATCAGCATCAACAGCCGAGTCATGTCCGTATGAATGCACAGATCTCAGAGATGGTAAGAGATAGCGGTTTGACATGTATGGGACATATGCTTCTTATGTCTGCTGGCAGATCAAATTTATTTTCAATTTTGGCCACGCCCCCTACCGCCCCCGCAATTTAGAAAAAAAGTCATATCTCCCACAGTTTTAAAGATAGATGTTTCGTTCCATCTGGACATATTTCGTAATCAGAATAACTTATCGATCAAAAGACTGCAGCGCAGTAGCAGCGCTGCTTTCAGCAGCTACTGCACCATCAAATTTTATTCTGATCGTATAACTTCGCTGGTACAGAGTATGTTACAGTCGGGCTTGACCGACTTTCTTTCTTGTTTTGGTCCATGTGTGAGTCAATTTTGCCTTACAATCTTTTCCAAAATGTCGGATTGATACACTTAGCCTAAGTATTGAATCTTTTATTACCAAAAACAGAGCTTGATGAGCCCATCCCGAACGCCAACTCCCCACCGAACCATCGCATAAGCAGGATGGTGATCTAGTTATGTTTGTTGAACGGTTCGTCTATGGTGAACATTTTCTCCTCAGAAAGCAGAATTCGCCCCCGGGCATTGTAAGCGCACTGGCGAAGCAATGCTTTCGATTTTGTATTGCTTTGTAGGCAAGTGGCCGGTGTGTCTCTTGTATGCACTGAGTTCCAAGACAAGTTTTATGATGCTCAACATGCTCTCCCTATCTCACGCGACTTAATATTTTGCTTGCGCAGTGGATTTCGACGAATTCGATATTTTACGGCTGGGCGCTGTCTTTTGAATCACCAGTAGAAGAAAAAGAGAAAGCGATTCTCAGAATGAAACGAAATTTTTGTTTTTTTCTACGACCTAGGGCCGATTTCTAATCTTCTACATAAAGTTTTATATCTGACATGACAATTTGTCACATAAACTAACAAATACCAGAGCAAAATCTAAGTTTATCCGACACATAACAGCTATCTAGAGGATGAGAAAACGGCCCTTAGTCTGCTTAGTACCCTTTTTGAACAGAATTTATTCAGAGCTGGCAAATTTGAACCGAATCGGAAGCGGCAATAGGGCAAATTTATATTTGTTGCAAAAATATTCTTAACTACGGAAACGACCACAGACCCGTTTGTTCATGTAAATATTTTTTTTGTTAAATATGCAACGATTTTTAAATTAATAATATATTTATAAAACCATTTCCACATTTCGTTTGCTTATCTTAATTTCTGTTTCGATATGTTTACGATTTTTAAATTGTGTTCCTTTGTGTCAAGCGGATTCGAAATGGGCCACCTGTGTGTGTGTGTGTGTGTGGGTGAGTGTGTGTGTGTTACTAAACGCTTTCAATTCCAAAGCTTCCCACATTAATTAATAACAAAGAGCATTGAACGTTTTGCTAATTATAAATTCACTTTCAAAATCACAGAACAGAACAGAAAAAAAAAAACACAAACTAAGTATACAATAAACCCATAAACTTTCATTGAGGCATCGTTGTGACAATTGTCAGGGTGAGGAGTGTGGTGCGGGGGAGGGGAGGGGAGGGGGGAAAGACCTGTCACTGACAAGTGCTAATGAACCACAACAACAACCAGAACAACAACAAAAGCAAAAGCATTTCGTAATAATTGAGCAAGACAGAGATAGAGATACTTAGATATAGTGGCAGGTGTGTGCGCTTGTTTGTGTGTCTCTTTCACACTGTGTGAATATGCTAAAATATGCTAAACGATTTTTTTTTCTACTCGCTACCCGCTTGTTATTCTTGTTCCCCCCTCGCCCCTGCCGGGGCCAACCCACTCTGGCAAGCCCGCCCCTCCACACGGCTCATTTAGGCAACGAAACTCGTATTGAGGTAGTCTTGAATAATTTTTGTTTGCCGGGAAGATAAGAAATAAACGAAGAAAAAAGCAACAAAACAACAAATGTGCAAAATAGTTTTGCTAAAAAATTGTATTTATTTTATTTCAGCTGAGATTTATTGAGAGACATGAAGAGTAGATTTATTTAAAGCGGTTGACAGTTTTTTTTTTGGGTGTTTTTTTGTTTTTTGACTTGTGAATTGTTTACAAATCTATTTCTTGTTTAATGGTGTGAAATTTCTTAATTTTTTTTTTTTTGTAGGGGTAATAAATAGATTAGAAAGTGGGTTAAATACACGAGGAAATAGATAAAGATACCGGTGATTTAGAGAATCAAGTATGTATGTAGAAACTGTAGAATGTAGAACTCTCTGTATCTTAAGGAAAATACAACACTCTCAATCAATCAAAGGTCTCAAGGTTTTTCTGTAGAGTAATCAGCTTTTGTACTCGTTAATCGCACTTTAAATCAAATTTCTAAAGCTTTTTTTATTATTATTCGATTTCAGGGTTTTCAATAGTCAAACCAAAACCACCTTTTCAAGTCGAAAAACATGTTTCTGCTTTTTACAGATCTATCAATAAGACTCAAGTGTGGAAAAATTCTAGCACATATCCGAATAGTAAAGTAACAAGAAAGAAAGTCGATCAAGCCCAACTATAACATACTCTGTACCAACCAGTCTTTTGATCATAACTCGAAAATCGTTCATCCAATCTTTACCAGTCCTTTGGCGGATCGATAAGTTATCTTGATAACTAAATATGTCAAGAGGGAACATGCCATCTATCTTTAAAACTGTGGGAGATACGATGATTTTTCTGAATTGCGGGGGCTGGAGGGGGCGTGGCCAAAATTGAAAATAAACTTGATCTGCCTGCAGACATAAGAAGCATATGTCCCATACATGTCAAACCGCTATCTCTTACCATCTGAGATCTGTCCGTTCATACAGACAGACAGACGGACATGACTCGGCTGTTGATGCTGATCAAGAATATATATACTTTTTAGGGTCGGAGATGATTCCTTTTGGATGTTACATACTTTTGCACAAACTTATAATACACCATGTACCTACGTTACAGAATATAAAAACAAAATTCTCGTTTTAAGTACGATTTCCTAAATCCCGAAATAGTTTATTAAATAGTGTTTCAGCATATAATAAGTACATTTCCAACTAATTTTAAGTCTTTTTGATCATACTTCTTAAGTAAGCTCTTAAGTAAAGCCCGCTTACAAGATATTGTTGATTGAAATAGAATTTATTGTCCCAATTCGATTTTAAAAAGACAGAGAGCTTTAATCCAAAGACCAAGTTGGTATTACCAAAGATCCATGAATAAGTAGTGAAAATTTCAATGTGGAGTTTCGATTTAACATCAGAGTGCTGTGCGTTTGAGAGGTATGCCACTAATATAAAATCAAAACTCCACAATGGAATTTCATCTGAAAGCTGAGTAGATTGAGCTTTGTCCGTCCGTCTGTTTGTCTGTTTCTACTGTTTCTGGTACAAATACGCTGCACATTTGTCGGAGCCGGCCAGATCGGATGACTATAACATATAGGAACATAAACCATAGGAACAATCGGTAGAAAAACTAGTTCTAGTGACAAAAACTTGTTTGTGGTTAACGCCTCCAAACTCCGTATTTACTAGTTTTCAATGCTTCTCCATGATTCTGCCAAGTTTAGTCGAAATCAGACATCTATATAGTATGGCTGCCATAGAAAAGTAAGGTTAGAAACATAGTCTTGGTAAGAAAAACTTGTTTGATTTCAATGTGAACCTCTTTAAAATTGGCATATATATACTTAATAAGCTTTCACACAATTCTTCAAAGTTTTGCCAAAATCGGATGACTATAGGTTATAGCTGCCATATGAATGATCGGTCGAGAAACTAGTTGTTTCGACTTACCCTGATTCCAGACATCGGCTGGTCATAGTCTTGATATAGGGTCTTCGAATTGTAGATGGTATATGGTGCATAATGCATTAGCTGGTACAGAACCCTTTCTTTACCCCAAGTGGAACTCTTTCTTCTAATGAATGTCGTTAATTATAATTAAAGAGGGAGAATGCACGCAATGCTTTGCTCTCTGTTGCCTACAATCAGCGATCTGATACTGCAACCCACTTAAGGTTCATAAAAATCCAGCTAATAATTTCTATGACTCTGTCCAAAAACACTTTGAACATAGCCGTTCCGGTTCCTTTCCGAAAGGTTTAGCAATTGAAATTCATATAAATAAAAGATAAGTTGAGCAAAAAGCATAACAACAAACAAACGTTTGCATTTCCGGTTAATAAAATATATAGAAATGCGTTAGGCGGCCCGTTAATGGCCAAAGAGGAAGCTACATTGAGTGCCCCTTGGGTGCTGGTCTTATAAATATGCATAAGCCGCCAGACCACCCCCTCCGCCTCACCACTCTATCCAAGGGGTGGGGGGATGAGAATTATAAAATGAAATCAAATGAAATTAGATAGCCTAGAATAACGACAAACTGAACTCAAATTAATTAAAGCAGAAAATTTTTAACGTGTTTCCATGTGAGGCATTTGGCTTCCTAGTTGGCTCGGTTGCCGTCTCCCCCCCCTCCGCCGCCCGTCCAGTCCAGAGTTTGCCTGGCTAATTATTCATTCATGACATGTTGAATGCACACACTAGCCCAGGAGGATGAGGCGGCGAGGGAGGGGTGGGGGGACATGCATGCACTCACAGCGTTTTTTCTGTGTGTGTTGTGTGCTAAGGCTAAAGTATCTGCCAGATACGCATGCACACACGTAGATCCAGTAGCTGAGGACCGTTGCGACTTGGGTTGTAAAGAGCATTAAAGCGTCAACGTGTTCACGTTCATCAGCCGGTGCCCAGCCAGACAAAAGCCCAACTGCAAACGGGTTGTGGCCAGAGAGTGCAGAAGGAACATCGACCCGGCCACTCCCCTCCACTGAAGGCAACCTGCTAATAGCTTGTTTTGCCGTCGCTACAAATTAACTTTGGCTCTGGGTTGCATTTTTGAGTTGCGCTGCTGGAAATTACACTATTTTTCACTTGGCCAGGCCAAAAGCTGCACGTGCACAGTGGTTGTAGTGCAGGGAAAATGCCGCCAAGATTTGGCTTTGAATTGTAAAACCCGGTGCGAATACTCTTGCAGACACTGTGTGGACATTGTGGCCGCCGTGTGAAATATGCACAGAGCACAAAAAACGGATGTGGATGACGCCTCTCGCTTTGCTTTTTCGTGCTGAGAAAAACTCCAAACAACTCTGGCACACACTCCGTCTCTTTCACACAATCGCTCCCAGGAAATATTGCAACAGGAAGCGGCTGACTGTGAGGCGGGCGACAAAAACCTTCTTCTTCCTTTTGCTCCGCTTGTCCGTGTCCTCTGTCCACAGGATAAGAGCGCTTAAAGTCGCACATTTAGTGACAGTTTTGTTGGATTTGCATGGCAACGACGACGTTGACATGGCAGAGTTGTCATGATTAATGCGTGGCCAGTGCCAGTCCCAGTGCTGGAGCCGGAGCTGGAGCCGGAGCCAAAGCCAAAGCCAAAGCCGAGACTACAGATTGAAGCTGAAGCAGATTTTAGAGCTGCCATGTGATGGCTTTTCGCGGGTTTCATAGCCAGGGAATGTGGGTCAACAGAGTTAGTTTTTGTGCGAAAGGAAACTAGCAGCGGCGTGTGATGATAAGTTTCTTATCCGCAATTCAGTCGGATGATGTGAGAGGGAAAACGAGTTGATTTTGCTTGGGAAATCTGTGAGAAGTTAGTCAGAAATCGTGGGCAAACATTGGCAACATTGTATTGCAAATGTCCTTATTATTAAACTAGATACAGGGGCCCAGACTAGATTCCCTGCAGCCTACAGCAGGAGCTACAGCCTGAAGCTGAACCATTTTTGAAGATTTTTCAGGGACAAATTCTTGCTCGGATACTTTGCACAAGAGTAAGCGAGCTCGCTTATGACAGAGAATGAAAAAAACAGGAAGAATGGAAGGAATAAAGAAGGAAAGAAAATAAGGAAGGAAGAAGGCAGAAAGAAGGCAGGAAGCCAGCAGGAAGAAAGCAGGAAGAAAGCAGGAAGACGACAGGAAGAAGACAGGAAGAAGGCAGGAAGAAGGCAGGAAGAAGGCAGGAAGAAAGGCAGATTAAGGGAAGGTAGAAGGAGGAATAAGGAAGGAAGAAGGAAGGAAGAAGGAGGAACTAGGAAGGAAAATTAAGATGGAAAAAGGAAGGAAGAAAGAAGGAGGAACTAGGAAGGAAGAAAGATGGACGAACTAGGAAGAAAGAAAGAAGGAGGAACTAGAAAAGAAGAATAAAGGAGGATCTAGGAAGGAAGAAAGAAGAAGAAACTAGAAAGAAGAAAGCAGCACAAACTAGGAAGAAAGAAACATGGAGGAACTACGAAGAAATAAAGAAGGAGGAACAAGGAAGGAAGAAAGAAAGGACAGAGAAATCAGAAAGGAAAGGGAAATAAGTAAAAAAAGGGAAATAAGGAAGGAAAGAGAAAAAAGGAAGGAATGGGAATTAAGGAAGGAAGAAGGTAGGAATAAGGTAGGAAGAAGGCAGAAAAAAGGAAGGAAGATGAAAGAAGGGTAAAAGTAGGAATGTAAGAAGGGAGGAAGATAGATGAAAGAAGGAGGAATTAGGAAGAATCCAGGAGAAAGATATGACGGAAGGAAGGAAGAAAAAACAAAGAAGAAAGATGGAAGATTGAAAATTGAAGATGGAAGAAGGCAGAAAAAATGAAGGAAGATGAAAGAAGGGTAAAAGTAGGAATGGAGGAAGATAGATGAATGAAGGAGGAATTAGGAAGAAGCCAGGAGAAAGGAAAGACGGAAGGAAGGAAGAAAAAAGCAAAGAAGGAAGGAAAGAAGAAACAAAGAAGAAAGATGGAAGATTGAAAATTGAAGATGGAATGAAGGAAGGAAGATGGAAGGTAGATGGAAGGAAGGTGGAAAGAAGGTGAAGAGAATGTGAAAAGAGGAAGGAAGGTAAAAGGAAGGTGAAAGGAAGGTGAAGGGAAAGTGGAAGGAAGAAGAAAGAACTAAGAAGTAAAAAGTAAGAAGAAATAAGAAATAAAAAGAATTAAAAATAAGAAGTGAGAAACGAAAAATAGGCAATGAGAAATAAGATAAAAGCAATGAGAAATGAAAAATATAAAACAAGAAATAAAAAACGAAAAATATGAAATAAAACAAAAGAAATAAGAAACAAGAAGAACCAGTAAGAAGGAGGGAAGAATAGAAGAGTGAAGGAAGAGGCAAGAAGCAAAAAGGAGAAACAAAGACATGAGGAAAAGAAATGAAAAACAAAAACCAAGGACAAAGCCCGACTTTTATAAATTGAAACTCCTCTAGAATTTATGCCAGTCTAAATTTTTGTTTTCCTTGTGAACCAACTCTCATTTATCCAAGTTTTACCAATCCATTGATGGATGGATAATTTAAACTACCCGTTGAGGTTCCTACCACTGAGTTTAATAGCTGGGAGAACCGTGGTTTTGGTTCGTTTTAGTGGTTCACTCTTTTATATTTCCTGCCTGTTCCGGTCTTTCGACTTCTGGCATTATTATGTGAAATTTATATTAATATTCAATTTCTTTTTCGATTAAAATACACTTTCGCACTGTTGGCACATCCTCAATGTAATCTTTAAAAGCTGAACCCAACATCACATATCAGTTTCATATGTATTTACCATCAAGTAAACACCAAGATGGCTTGTTTACTCAAATTGCCAACCCTTTTTCGATTACTGCCCATGGGCCAAAATCAGATTTTACTTTGAGCTTCCTTCCGCTATTTGATTTGTTTGATATGTGATCCACTTAATGATTGTAGTCGCATCTAGGAAAAAACCCCCCCAGCCTATTCACATTTTTCTTTTCTTTTCAATTAAAAATTGTGCACGAAATGTTAAAGTGAGCGTTCAATGAACCTTGTGCCTTTTTTTTTGTATATATATTTTATTTTGATTAATGAAAAATCTGCTGTATGATAAACACATACAAAAATACAGTTGCCAACTGATTAGCATTTTTGTCGCCGCTTTGTATTAATAAAAAGAATTTTTATATAATAAAAAACAACAAAAAAAAAGGCAGAAAAAGCACTCGCGTCAGGCGAAATGCAATTTAAATTTTAATGTGCTGCCTTTTAGTAAAAAAGAATTTTCTGCACACATGGCAAAAAGTGCTAGTTGGGGCAGGGGGAAGTGCTTCGGCAATTGCATGCAATTTCAGTCTCGTTGTTGCCCCGCAGCCAAACATGGTTGGTGCCCCTCATGCCCCGCCCCGTCCCGACCCGTCCCGACCCGCCTTGACTCAACTCGACTCACGCACTGCAGCAATGCATTTTTTTACATTTAATTTACGAGTTTTTTTTTTTTCTGGTTGTTGTTTGGTGCTGCCAAATGTCAAAAGTTAGCACGGTATGCAACTCATTAAAGTAGGGATTGTTTTTTAATCAATACCAGATAATCTACCAGGGCAACTTGCCATGATCCAAGGAGACACGAAGCAAAAATTGAAATTCCAATAGTTTTCCCACTTTTATGCTTATTTTACAAGTGAAAACTCTCACTGATTGTTTGAACTGTTTGCTCTTTCATGGCTTTTTCAACTCTCTGGCGCCTCATTTTCAACACACTTATCTTTCATTTTCCCTTTTCGAAATCGTTATGCAACTGTTCAAGTGTTAAACCATTTCCAATGAAAACTCAAAGCAACTTCTTTTGGCCCGCCTGCCGGAAACTGCTTGCCTTCAAGTTGGCCAAACAAAATATTTGTAATCACATTCTAATTAGCCAAACTCCGTCAAAGATTGTCTCACAAATTCGGCCCGGCACTTTGTCGAGTTTAATAAGGAAATCAATTAATAACAAACGATGCAGCAAAGAACAGCAAAGTTTACTGTCTGTCTAATAGATTTGAAATTAAAGTTTGCCAACGTCGAAACGACTTTTGAGTTGAACAACAAGTTGACTTCAGCTCGGCTAAAGATACAAAGATACAAGAATGAAGTAGACGACGACGACAATGATGTGAAGTTGCTGGACTACATGGCAATGCACTCAGACGAGAGCCACATCCACAGCAGGAGAAGGAAGGCACATAAAAAAAAATAAAAAAAACTTCCGTAAACAACGCGCGCCCGGGTAGACAACATTTCGAAGACGATTTTAAAATTAGAAAAGCAACCGTGGAAAAGCGAGAGAGAGAGAGAGAGAGAGAGAGAGCAAGTGCAGATACAACACCCAAAAAAAAAATGGGGGAAAAACGAGGAAAATTTCAAATGTAAAATGAAAATAAAATTGTCTATCTCTCTAGCTAAGGTGCATCAGAGATGAACTCGTGTCACGTTGACTTACAAGAGTTGAGCTTTTGAAAATGCTGAAATATTATTTTCAGCCCAAAGTTATACAAAATTTTAGAAATAAGTAGAATTTTATATGTGCCATATCCCTATAAACAATCAAATCTCAGAGATGTTTAAAAAAATATATAATATATAATATAATATATTGCAGGCACATGAAGTTTATTTTCAATTTTTGCCACGCCTCCTCCCTCCCCTGCAATTTAGAACGAGAAAGCTAAGCTAACTTCGTCTGTACCGAAGTTTTTATACCCTTGCAAGTGCTCGCTTAAATATTTTCCAAAAATACTCCCTTTTTCCCATTTTCCGATCGATCGTTCGTATGGGAGCTATATGATATAGTCATCCGATTTGGCCAAAAATATGTTAAATTATGTGAAAGCATGTGAAACAAACAAATACAAAATTGCAGAATGCTACCATTAAAAACCAAAAAGTTTTTCTAATTAAGACTGTTTTTCAGACCCATCTTTTGTATGGCAGCTATACCATATAGTTGTCCGATTTTAATAAAACTTGGTAGAATTATTAAAAAAAACATAAAAAAACCTACGATTACAAAGTTTGCACACGTTTTCATTGAAAAGAAAAAAGTTTTTCTCACTAAAACTAGTTTTCCGACCGATTGTTCCTATGGGAGCTATGAGATATAGTCATCCGATCTGGTCGGATCCGACATATTAGTAGTGTGCAGCAAAAGGAAGACTCTGTGCAAAATTTCAGCTAGATAGCTAGATAGATAGTCCGTAGAAACGGACAGACGGACGGACAAAGCTCAATTGACTTAGCTCGTCACCCTGAACAAGAATATATATAGTTTATGGGGTTCGGAAATGAATATTTCTATGCGTTGCAAACTTCTGGGCAAAATTATAATACCCTTTGTAAGGGTATAAAAATTGTGGTTCGGCATGTATGGCACAAAAAACACAAATAAAATTAATTTAGTAAGTTTTGCCACGCCCCTGCAATTAAGAAAAAACGCCAAGTCTCTCATAGAGAAGGTTCTTAACTTTTGGACTTGTTTACTAATCTAGAATATAAATCGATACGCAAAAGACTGACAAGGATCGGCTGCACACTAGTTAAGTTATAAGCAAAAGAATGTTCGCTGCTTTTAGCTGCTACTGTTACATCTAAATTCATGCTGACCATTATTTTCCCTTGCTACACCGACTTTCTTAACTGATTTTATATAATTTACTCAAATCCCAACAATAATTCCAGTTGCCCGGGTAGCTCAGTCGGTAGAGCATTGGACTTTTAATCCAAGGGTCCAGGGTTCAAGTCCCTGCTCGGGCGGGTTTACCTTTTTGAAAGTTCTGTTTTATTTAAAACTTTTGTACTACCTAATTTGCCTTTGAATCAATTATTTTATTAGGGTCCAGGGATTGTCGAGTCCTTGCTCGGGTGGGTTTACTTTTGAGAGTTTTTTATTAAACTTTTAAACTACTTAGTGTGCCTCTGCATCATTAATTTCAGCTGCCCGGGTAGCTCAGTCGGTAGAGCATTGGACTTTTAATCCAAGGGTCCAGGGTTCAAGTCCCTGCTCGGGCGAGTTTCCTTTTTTCAAAAATTTCTTTTAACTCTCTTACGTTTTATTAATAAATCAAATAAAATACCGTATTTTATTTATAAGATTCGTAAAAATTCTATATATATCGATATTTTGGTTTATTTGGAATAGTCTGTATTCCGATTCAATATATTTTATACCGATCTAGACGATTATTGGTAATCGTTTCTTTTTATTAATGATCGGCCCTTATAGCTCGCTTAGTTCTTTTAAAATCTTCTGATGGGTTAGTTCAAGTCCGATTGCTCTACAAGCCACATTCGGAACATCTGCTAGGTGTATAGTTACCGCCAGATATTTTGGGTTTTTTTTTTTGTATCTCTCTCTAACTTACTTCAAAATTGTCAGAATCGTGTTCAAAGTTCTCAATGGATACATGAAATAGTTCGTTTACAGTTGTTCTTTAGAGTTTAGTTCTGTAGGGGCCGACCATAATCATTTTTTTCCGATATATCGTTCCTAAAAATATCGGTAATCGCCTATATCGGCACAATATAATTATATCAAATCGGAATAGTCATTATCGTTAAACAAAAATATCGATATATCGATCAAGTATGGATTTTAGAAATTTAATAAATTAAATACGGTACTTTATTTGTTTTATGAATAATTTTACTTTGCGAAAGCTGACTAATTAATCTCGTAAAATTTTTGAAATGCTCATTAAATAAATTCAAAAAATATAATGTTGTAACGAAATTCCTAAGAATCTTTTTACACCCGAGACATATCGCTATTGCTGGAACATTACAACGAGCTTGTGAAGTGAACTATCGTCACATTCTCATCTCATTCTTGGGTACGATTTCTTATCTCCTAGATCAGCGGTGGGAATGCGGTGCATCCATTGCACCGGGATTAATTTTTCACTTACTGGCATCATTCAGACGCAACAATTGCAACAAACAAAAAACCGAATGCGTATCGTATGGGAAATGATATTTTAGTTTTACCATAATATTTATCTATTGAAATCGAATTATCCATTATGTTGAGAGACTGTACAAAATCTTATAGAAGAGGTCTAAGACGATTATGTCAGAGCTTGACTGTTATGAGTTATGATTTATTCTTATTGGAATTTTATTTGATTATATTCGATAGTTATATCTCTTGTTGAACGATTCTTGTAGGAAAGGTGGTCCAGTAAGCCTATTTAATTTCACTCAGCACACAGCGCTATCCGGTACCGTTGCTCGTCTCGGCTCGACCGCAGTTTACAACAGCAGCGCTCCGATATTCAAAGCAGAAGACGAAAAAAATATGTTGCTGTTGTAGCATTAGTGCCCTTGCATCAAAATCTGCTGACCACCCCTGATCTAGACCAAATTTCTCACGATTTAGATTACCTAAATCGGTCAAAAAACTTGAATTGAAAAGCTATCATTTATTGAAAACATTCGAACAGCTCATGAACATCAAAGCAAAGCCAAACTGTTTCAATTTAAAGTATTGTGAACAATAAAAACTTCGCAGCGCAGGATACTAGCCTTAATCTTATAAAAATTCATGTTGAATCAACTTGAATTCTACTGAGTTTCAATGTAATCGATCAAATTATTGTAGATTTGTTAGGCACTTCCTAAACAAGGCTCTTAGTGCATCGCTTTAAGGGAATTTGAGGTGTTTTTTTAGTGAGGCTAGCTTGTATGTTAGCGAAGAGCACAAGAACTTGAAAGAGAGCAAAAGCTCTTTCCATCCTCAAAAACATGCAAAAAAAAGCTGTTCTCACAATGTACCTGTGCTGCTGCTGCCTCTTAATCTTTCGTTAGCAAATTAAGTCACGTGCTCATCACTAAAGCAGCAAATAGCAAGGAACATTTTGACTGGGGAAATACTCGACATATCAGGAATGGTTGAAGTCGGAATGGTAAGCTCGCCACCGCCACCGCCGTCGTCTTCTACGTCTTCGCCGCCTGGGGGCCAATGCAAGCGAGGCAAAGGCAATCAAACAACTGAAGCATGACAACTTTATGCCAGGAGCAAGCCCAACCAAGAAGATGCTGTGGCTGGCTGCCGCTGCCGATGATGACGATGATGAAGCCAATGATGAGGAGAAGGTCCATCAGAGGCAAACGACAAGCGGCAAAACGGCACATGACATAAAAATTAAATAAACAAAATTATGGACCACGCCGTATGTGGCCCGGGTTCGTCTCATAGATAAGTGTAATGCATGAAGTTATAGATAAAGGTCCATGGCGGGGGGAAGGCGAATGAATAGCGGAGGAGTGAGGACAAATCAAAATAAACACGATGCGTTGTTGTTTTCGGAATTGTTGTATTTGTTGGATAAACAATGAGGGAGCGTTTTTTTTTTTTTTTTTCGTTTTCCATCCAACTGTTGGGTGGAGGAAGCGTGAAGCGCCGCCGGGGCAAAGCAGGAGAGGCCTATAGCTCGAAATTGGTATAGAAAAGTGGAAAGCAGTGAAGAAGGAAAGTAAACAGAATGTGCCCCAAGGTGAAATGGATACCAGTTTTGGGGTTCGGCGAACATGGCAAAGAATGGACTCGAACTTATTCCATTTAGAAAAAGGTTAAATGTATTTTCAAGATTTTTGCTGATTTAGTTTTGGCATATAAAATGTCCCCCCTTGATACCTCAAATTCCTAACTAATCAACGCCAGTTTTCTTCATCTTCCATCTTTTCCCATTGCGCCTTTCCTTATCAGCGCAAACAACATTGTTGAGGCAAATTATCAACCGAGAACACATCAAGTCAACTTTTTTTTTATTCTATTTGTACACATTCCCGTGGCAAGCGAAGCGTGCCCCCGCCACCAACGTTCCCCGGCCCTTTAGCCCCCGCCACCAACCCACCACCACTCTAGCAATTTTCACAAAACAATTTCCATTAGCGGCAAGTTGTCGTATTTTCAGTTCTCTCTCTGCCCTCCACTTTTTCTCTCTCTCTCTCATGTGTTTGTTGCCACTCAATAAAAATATGCTTTATGAATTAATGAAAAGATAATGTTTATGCCAAGAGAACAGAAGTTTAAGCTGCCAAGCAAAGGAGGAGCAACTCTGGCTGGAAGCTGCAGCTGGGTAGGAAGGTGACGATAAGCATCATCGCAGATGGGCGTCTCTATGGAGAGTGTGTGTCGAGTGTTTAACAATTTTCAGTTTTTTTCTTCTTTTTTTTTTGGATCCAGCTGATGCAGTTGGCTTGGCCAGCCAGACAGGTTTTTATTACAATGTTGTGGCAAACAGGAGTGAAGTTTTAGAAATGACAGTGGCAGGAAATACTCTATAAATAGTTAGTTGTCTGTTAGAGGGAAAACTCTTCTTGTATATTTCAAAATAATAAGATTAAATTTGAGCAATAATGTGTGATTTCAGTACACTTCTAAGTGGCTGATATATTGGGGGCAAGCTTTAGATCGATCCACGTATACCAAAGCACCACTACACAGTACAGTACCAAAGCTGCAAACCGGTTCGGAGTCGAACCACTCCGGTTTAGGATAATCAGGGAATTATGGAAAGTCTAAATTGAACCCGAACCAGAGCAAATAGTTTTATTCCGGCCGAACCTAAACCTGACCCGGAGCAAAAAAAAAACTTTACAAAAAATAAATAAACGATCGCTTAAGTATATTGAAAGAAGTTTGTTTTAAAAGCAAATAGTGGTCATCATAGTGGGATTGGAATACTATTTTGTGTAAATTATTGAATTACAGAGACCCTTCCCAGCAATTTCTCCTCAACTTAGTCTACTTTTCGATCACAAATTCTAAAGTCCTCTGCAAAATATTATGTTGCTTAGAAAAACGTTCTCACATTTTAAATTTAGTCACAATTTGAAATTTCGTCTTGTTTTGTAACCAAAAAAAAGCAAATATTTTTAAACTTAGATCAAAAACATATTGCTGAATGGAACAATCGCCAAAATAAATTAATAATTGAGAGTACATTTATTTGATTCTAAACAATGTTCAGCCTCTCATGAAGATGAAATAATATCTTACACTAAGGTGTGTAAAAAAAAAAAAAACGGGAAAGCTAAATCTAGCTTCGTCTGTGACGAAGTATTTTATACCCTTGCAAGTGCTCGCCCTTGCATCTTACCCTTACCCTTGCAAGTGCTCGCTTGATGATAGCCAAGACCCTCCTGACTTCTGTTCTGTTCTATGGTGTTGAAGCGTTTAATAACTGTGATTCAATAAGTAAACGTAAAATTCAAGTAGCCTTTAACGAACATAGCACGATACATTTACAATCGAAAACTGAACTGACAGAATATCTGACGTATCTATTAACATATTTGATTTACCTCTTCAGATCGTGGATGGATGTGCGAAGTCTTGTGTTGCTACATAAAATAGTTTGGACAAATGAACCATCATACCTATATGAAAAATTAAACTTTAGCCTCTCTAGAAAAACCCACAATATTGTGTGCCAAAAATACAGACTGTCAAGTTCAGAGAGACACTTTTTTATTCATACTGTTCGCTGTTGGAATAGTCTACCCCATGAAATAAAAACTATAAGGAACGCAGCGCAATTTAGGCTTAGAATAGAAGATCACTTACGAGCTACAAACATTTGATTCCAGGGAACTAAAAGAAGCTTAAATTCAATAAATTAAAAACTTTTAAAAACCAAACTAAAATTAAGATAAATAATTAACCTATGTAATCTTTGAAAATGCGTTAATTCATGTTTATATATAAGATAACATTTAAGTAGGTATCCCCGATTATGTTAAAACCTCTACGTCAATGTGACTGGCGCAATAATTTATAAGTATATAGTATTGTACTTTAGCGCTAGGAAAAAAAAAGTAATAATTTCAAAACTACTCCATTTCCCATTTTTCGACCGATCGTTCGTATGGGAGCTATATGATATAGCCATCCGATTTGGCCAAAAAATTTTAAAATTCTGTAAAAGCATGTGAAACAAACAAATACAAAATTGCAGGATGCTACCATTAAAAACAAAAAAGTTTTTCAACTAAGACTGTTTTTCAGACCTATCTTTTGTATGGCAGCTATACCATATAGTTGTCCGATTTTAATAAAACTTGGTAGAATTATTAAAAAAAGCATAAAAAACCTACGATTTCAAAGTTTGGAAACGTTTCCATTAAAATTAAAGAAGTTTTTCTCACTAAAACTATATTTCCGACCGATTGTTCCTATTTGTTATAGTCATCCGATGCGACCGGTTCGTGAAGGGTGGCGATATCTTTAAAACTGACAGAGTAGATAGCATAGAAACAGACGACCATGGCTATATCGACTCAGCTCTTCGTGCTGATCAAGAATATATATAATCTTTATGTGGTCGGTAACGCTTCCTTCTATGCGTTACAAACAACTGGACCATTTCAAAATACAATCTGCAAGGGTATAATAATAAAACATCAGAGCATTTTTCCCTGTATTGGGAATATAAAAGGAGTTATAAAACTTCGACTTGTAAATACGTTTTTAGTCAACTTAAAGCAGGAATGCAAACCACTCGAAATAAGTATTGGTTGGGTTCAGTGGTTCACAGAGTTTCTGAACCGCCGGTTCGGTTCATTACATGGTTTTTGGAGCTAACTGAACCGCGGCTTTGGTTCGGTTCAGTCGTTCATAAATATGAATATAAAATATTATGATTTTAAAATCTTTGGTTTTATTAACGTAAACTTAATATTTAACATTTCTTTAGTAAATATATCTTTAACATATAACAAAATAGGAAAGACAAATGATCACTACATATCTGGAGGTAGATTAAAAAAAAAAATGTTTGTTAACTGGTTGATAGGTAGTTGATTCCATTCCATTGATGCAATTTCATTTTGAGTGCCATTTTTATGATATGAACTCTCTGAGGAAGCATAGTTATGCATTTGAAATTGCTACACTCAAAAAAAATCAATCCGAAACGGGACTAGAAACGGGGTGATCCCGAATATTCTTGAGCCGATCCCGGAAAAGATTGATTTCACTACCGCTTTTTATTTTTTAGTCCCTGAAAACAGGATCACTCCAAGCCTTCTCCGGGATTACCCTGGTTTTATTCCCGATTTCTGCTTTGTTTCTGTGTAAGAAGGTTAATCAGACTTAAGAATTTTGTCAAAAAAAATTATCACTCTTATGCTAATCCATGAATTTAAAGTTAAGTTAAACATTTTCTCAGTAAATGGCGAAATGTGCTTAGATCGTTTTTTTGCGTACATATACCTAGATATGTTATTATATGCTATTACTTCCTACCACTTGTACCCCATATAGCAGTGATAGTATTACATGTACTTTCATCAAGTTTCTTATATAATATATCTAATTAAAGCTTATAACCGCCTAATAAGGGCATACGTTTTTCCAATAGACTTACTTATGTGGTCATCCCATGATAAGTATCTTTTGAATGTGAAACCTAGGTTGACTGCCCTTTCGGTATGTTCGATGAAGGATTTGTCAATCTTCAGCTACGGTAGACTACTCGTGTCATGTTTCTTTTTATAAATAACTAGGCATTTAGAAGTTATTGGTTTTAATTTAAGTCCGTTATTCTTGGCCCAGCTGCTAACTAATTCCAGGTCATTATTACAATGATGGACGCATTCAAGAATATAGATTTCTTATAAGATATACATATATATATCCTGCTGATGTCCCCATTCTAACTCAAAGATAAAATCCTCCCAGAGTGCCAGAACCTTGACACGGAATGTGATATAAAATGTTATGTTAGAAATACAAGAAAAGACTGGACATCGTACTTCCTTTTAGTTACACATCTTTAAGAGTTATCTGTAATGCTGCCTAAGTTTGTGATACTCTCAAAATGGTTAGAATGGAAATAATCTTCAAGAACTCCGAGAAGAAGTGGAGACTCTTAGATATTTGTAATATTATTGCAAAGTGAATCGACGACAACTGCCAAAGGTCCCATGGAAGTCTGTTGATATGCGAGCCAGAAATTGCTATACAGACAACCTAAAGTAAAGCAATAGTTGGACACTTTCAGCAGATAATGTTGACTGGCGTTTAGTGATTATTGGAAAGAGATGATGTGAGGGAAAGGAGAGTTAGCTTTTTTGGGTATGTTTTAAGCAGGAATGCAAACCACTCGAAAATAAGTACTGTTTCGGTTCAGTGGTTCGCACAGTTTCTAAACCGCCGGTTCGGTTCATAACATGGTTTTTGGAGTTAAATGAACCGCGGTTTCGGTTCGGTTCAGTGGTTCACAAAGGCACATTATAAAATATGATTTCAGTGAAGTGGCTATTCGATCATTTTTGAAATTTGATTCCTATAATCCATTCGAATATCTATAAAATCCTTAGAGCACTCTGCAAAGATTATTATGTCGGATTCCCAGGACTCGTCTATCAGTTACTGGAGGAATGTCCTTATTTATTGGCAGATTTAGATTGAATTAAGGTTAAGAAATACCACAGAAAATTGAAAATATTGTTTAATGAAAAAACAAATTTAGATTGATGATAGGTAAATTAAGAGATCGGCGGGAAATTGCAGAAGTAATATCGATCCATAAAAGTTATATCGATCCGACAACGCTAAATATGTAGAGGGTCGAACGAAATGTTTGAAAATTATCTTCGGGAAACGATTCAAATTTCCTAATTAATCAAAATCATTGGCTAAGGGAAAGCAATTCCCGTTAAAACGCGTCAGCGAACTGAACCGAACCGAACCGTTTTTATTTGTGGTTTTGGGTTCGGTTCAGAAATTCTGAAAGGAAGCCGGTTCGGTTTGCGGTTCGGTTCACCAGCGGAATAAGCGGTTCGGTTCGGTTCGGTTCGGTTCAATACCGGTTCAGCTCAGAACCGGTTTGCATCCCTGGTTTTAAGTGTTGATACACCTATATTACAATGTTGCCTTATCCCTTCAAGAGTCTGTAAGTCCATCGGTTTCCGCCCTCCCAACATATTTAATGCCATGATTCGAGATCACACGCATTTTCCTGCTTGATATACAAAGCTCCTCCTTCCCTCAGTCCGGAAATTGATTTTGTGCAATCGCTGAGAGCGGAAATGATTGCATCACCAAATGCAATCCCAATGCAACTCACCACGTGCCATGTCAGCCAGCCAGCCAGCCAGCCAGTCAGTCGAGCGAGTGGGTCTCCTCCGAGTCGTGTTGCAAGTGGTTCTTTGGGTACTTTGCATGCAAATTGCGTCAAATTGCATATTTCCGGTGGTTTCTCTGACGTCGCGTAAATATTTTATGCTTCATTTTGTCTTGCGAGTGCAAGTCTAGGCAAGTGAATTATGGCTAATTACCAACTGGGCCTAGCGGAGCGCATCGACAGCTACAGCAGCGGCCATGGCAATCATGCCCACTCTCCCCCCTCCCCCGGGGGCGCTGCGCATTGGACTTGGTCTTTGTTTGGTCGTCGACGTCCACACACTTCTAGGGTTACCGGTTGGCTTTGGCCGCATGCCGCATGCCGCCGCTGCTGCTGCTCTCACTTAATTTATACCTTTTTGCCCCACTATTGTTGTGGTCGCCTCTTGGGTTTCCCTTTCAACGTGGCGAAGTTGAGAAGTTGAGAAGACTCAACATTTTGATTTAGTGCACGGTTGGCGTAATTTAGATTTGTGGTCGGGTTGGTGGTGGTCGGAGGCTATTCGAGGAGTCGAGAGTTGTATTTTCCTATTTATAACTTTTCCCATTTGACAGTTCATTGTCGCGCTGGTCGTTTGGCCTGCTGTTTGAAGAACAAATTTTTCCAAATTTGGTGCATTTTCAGAGCCCCCAAACACTTCCTGTCCTACGCCTACACTCAAAAAAAAAACAGCCAAAATCGCCCTAAAATTTAGAAATTCGCCTTTAAAAAGGCGTTTCGCCATATATTTTAGAAAAATTATTTCTAAAAATAAGACAATGACTTTCTAAAATTATGAAAATATTTACTATAAGCTAGAAAATATTTTCTTAATTGAGGAAAAGCATTTTCTAGATTTCAAAAAAACCTTTCTAGATTTTAGAAAAACCTTTCCAGATTTTAGAAAAAAAAAATTTCAACTATTATGGACAGGAAAGAGAGTGGGGGGACTAAAGACAGAACAGGAAGAAGACTACTACACTAAGAAACGTTTAACCCCTTATGTATTATTTGTCTTTTTCTATTTTTCTAAATTTTAGGACGGTTTTCTAGATTATTTTTCTATATTTTAGGGCGATTTTCTCAGCATGCCGAATATTAGTTGCCGCTTTTATATTCCGAATGCACGGAATTCGTACTTAAGAATTACAAGGGGTGTCTTTTTAATATTTTAATATTTTTTAGGGCGATTTTCTAGACTTTTTTTTCTATATTTAAGGGCGATTTTCTAATGGCTTGTCTAAATTTGAGAAATGTGTTTTCTTAATTTAATTTTTTTCGCATTTTTTTTTTAAATTTTTAAATTAAATTTCTTTAAATGAATGCCTAAAATGTTAAGAATATTGTGTCAAAATTTTAAGTCGATTGGAGCAAAATTGACGAAGTTACGAGTATTTTTATACCTGTCGTATAAACGTTTTATACCAAAGTGTGTGTTCAAAACTTAAAAGCGATTTTCCCACAACTCACTCAAAAAAATCGATTTTTTTTTGGAAAAAATATTCAAAAAAAAATGGAAAATTAAAATTTGGAAAAAAATCTCGACAGCGTTACCAGGGGAAAACTATTATATAACGAATAAGTTTTGGTTTTTTGATTTCGGATGATCCAGCACCAAGTTATGAGGGGCACCGCAATTCACCTTTTTTCCGAGAGACTTCCGAATATTTGCTGCCATTGCCGTGATTTTTAATATTTCTTCGTGAACATTTTATACAACATTCTTTAAATGTCATAGTTGAATGTGCTTTTAGTTTTAATAACGAGATTTTAACTGTGTCGTCACAAAAAATTCACATAAAAGTGCATTTTTTCGATCGATTTGAGCTTACCCCCTCTTAAATTTAGGGCGATTCACCCTATTTTAAGACACAGTGCAATGTATTTTTTTTTTCTTAATTCAAAGGCGAATTCGACCTTAATTTAAAAATGCATTAAGGAAAAAATTTAGAAAAATTACTTTAAATTTAAGAAAAAATAAATCGAATTTCTAAATTTAAGAAATTTTTTTCTAGTAAATCTATTTTAGGGTTGTTTATTCTAAGTTTAAGAAAAAATTGTCTAAAAACAACAAAAGAAACTTATTTTAGGGCGAATTTCTAAAAATTAGAAATTAAATTTTCTGTACGTCCATTCAACTCCGACTCAAGTTCAAACAGAGACAAAGTTTGTCTTTCTAGGCATCTCAAAGTCCCACCAATTAGTCATCACAATAGACACAAGGGGACCCCAGGGGACCTGACCAAATAGACAACGATACAATCGCCTTGCTAATTTCTTAAACAAATACAAACTTCCTTTTGCTAATCTACATAATTATCCTCTTTCTCTCTCTCTGCAGGTAAGTGCAACAACAGGGCTCTAATTTGCCAGGCATGCAAAGGCGTGGCCACACCCAGGGACTACCGTTTAATGGTCGGCGTTAACAGTAACATCTGGGTCTGGGGACTGGGACTGGGGTCTGTGGTGGTCAACATCAACAGGTAACACCGAAAAGAAAAACCTCTCTCTCTCCCTCTCGCTGCTGGTATTTGCATTTCACATTATTATTAAGTATTATGGTTGTTGTTGTCGTTGTTGTTGTACCAGTTGGCGCTGCACTTGGCCAATTTGTGCAACATTTCGACTCAATTTGCTACCTGCAAATGCTTCTCGTGTTCCTCGAGTGCTAATGGCCAAAGCAAAGTTGTGCCCTGGGAGCGTGTGAAATTTCTGTTGCTGTTTGTTTGCAATTTGTTAGTGCCACATATATCCGTGCATTGCACATATATACTTGCCACGATATGTGGCAAAAAGAGGTCTGAGGAAAGGCCAAAGGCTATTGTTAATTAAGTTGTCTGCATATTGGGGGACAGGTTAAGCGTAGTCAACTTCAACTTCCTTTAAGTTAACCCCACAGGATGTTTCTTCGTGTGATGAATGTGTGAATGCATGAATGTGTGTAAACCTGGGTCTGTATTCTCAAATGGGAATTTAAGACGCTTTCTTCACGAGATCTTAAAAAACTAGACTTGAAATCATAGCTGTTGATGTCGATTACTATTGGTAATTGAATAGATTATTATTAAATAGAATTGTAATGATTCAAATTTGTGTTTACTAATTGATAACGATTATAAAGAATCAGAAATCAATGGGGATAGTTTGCAATTAAAAATAATCAAATTCATCAAAAGTAATTGAAAATAATATTGAAGATTACTTTGAATTATTAAACCCTTGCATAGGGTATATTGAAATGATGTTTATATCGCATAGAAGGAAGCATTTCCGTCCCCACAATCTATATATTATATATTCTTGACCAGCATGACGAACTGAGTCGATATGTCCGTCCGTCCGGCCGGATGGTACGACTATACCACATAGCTGCCATAGGAACGATCGGTCGAAAAACTAGTTCTAGTGAAAAAACTTTTTTCTTTCTAATGCCATCGTCTCCAAGCTCTGGATTTGCAAATTTTCAATGCTTCTCCATGATTCTGCCAAGTTTGGTCTAAGTCGGACATCAATATAGTATAGCTGCCATAGAAAAGTAAGGTTAGAAAAATAGTCTTAGTAAGAAAAACTGAATTGTTTTCAATGTAAACCTCTTCTAAACAGTAATAGATTTAGTGAGAATACTTTTTGGTTTTTAGAGAAAACGCCTCCAAACGTTGTGTTTCTTAGTTTGCTATGCTTTTCCATAATTCCACTAAGTTTGGGCGAAATCGGACATCTATATAGTATAGCTGTCATACAAAAGTAAAGTCAGAAAAGAAGTCTTAGTGCTTGTTTTCAGTCGAAATGTCTTTGAATTGAATTGGGGCTGGGTTTTTTTTTTTTTTTTTAAGTATTTTAGCATTTACACAATCCACGAGGAGGAGATTTTGTGCACTTAAAATATCGCATACCAATTAATAACGGGAAGGGAAAGTCGTTCTTCTGAAAAAACTTCACCTTAAACTTTCTATTTCCACTCACCTTGCCTGAGATTCAAACTAACAACTCACTTACGTTCTCAAAGAAATTTAAGCACATATGTCGGCATCTTAGCCCATCTGACTGTCAAGCACTCGCGCGGCATTGCAACAACTTACAGTAATAAAGGGAAGCGACAAACAACGATGAGCGAATGGAATGATTTTCTATATATAGCATTCAAACTTTGTAGTCCTTAACATCTTTTAACATTCAACATTTTGGCCTTATCGTTTTTAGTAACGGGGAGCGCATCTGTCACACTAAAAACGGTAAGACCATGGGGACGCACACAAACAGAGGCAACTGTCTGTTGTATACTGTCGCTCGTTGTTGACGGTTAAGTTACAGTCAGCTGGTAGGCATTGATCGTTCGTTATAGAGGGTGGTTCTTCTTGAAACAGCTGTACGATCTACCAGCCTCCTTTGTGGTTTTGTGTTTCTGTATAAAGTTGTGCGAACATGACCTCGAGCAGGTTAAAACTGCAGGTTAAACACATTAAACATATGTCGAAAAAAAAAGAATAATTTTCGTTAAATCACTTACGCTATGACTGGATTCCTGCGGAAATGTCCGTGTAAATGACCCCAGGTTCGGGAGTTTATTATTCACTTGATATCGTGTAAGACCATGTAAAGTTAATTCTTAAATTAAGTTGTACGCCTAATGGCTGTTGATGCTTATCAGGAATTATGGGTCGGCTCCGACATATAATGGGGTCGGAGATGCACACACGACATCTCGCACAACAGGCACACACACTTTAAGACAGACGTGCCCAAGAGCAACTAAGGCTCACGTAGTCACCAACACAAATGAGATAAATATTTTTAAGCTACAACAGCCACAAGAAAACAAAAAGGCAAACCGTTAATTGCCTGTTGCTGTGTGCTCAGACAGCTGTCTGATGCGAACGCAATCATTCGACGCACATCAACAAATGTAACATACAAAAACGTATGCTTATATTTTAGATATTTTTAATTCCCCCAAGAGTGAACGGGAGTGTAAAGAGAAGTGTGACAGATAGGCGGTTGTTGCTAGAATTTCGCTATGCGCAAGCCGGCTTACGCATTTAAAAAGCAGCAACCAAACCCCAGCTGTTAAGCATATTGCTTTGCTAGGTTCAATTCGCAGACTTTAGAGCAGCATCAAAATCATGGTACTTAGTATCAAAGCGCTTGGTTTATAACTTGTTGGATCGTTGGAACGGGCCGACTTTGCATGTGGAGAATGCATTTAAATTATATCGAAAACTTAATGGACTTCGTATGTCTTTAATCAACACTAATTGCTAATCAGTTTTCGTTTTCTTTGAAGATTTTAAACATATCTTTTTGATGTTCGATTTATACTCGACTGTTATATCACTTTTCGGTATGATACGATGCCTAATATCGATTCGTATATCTGAATAGAACACTGTATTGAAATGGTTCGGCTTCGACAGGCTCCCAAAAAATCTCACCCTATTCTACTTTAACTCTTTCATTTCTGCATTGTCTATTAGCCAAAGTGTATGCACTTAAATGATGTGCATAAATCTAATCAAGTGGAATGGATGTGTTCAAACTTTAGACATATTCTTGAGTTATCTTAATTCTCAATTTCCTTCTTCAAATTGCATTAAAAATATTTCGCTTGATTTGGCTTGGCCGCAGCGCAGAGCTTAATGCCAATCAAGTAGTAACCAGGACTTGTTTATGTTGGAAACGTAACCCCCTTTGGGGCTTCCTCCAGTTCCTGGCTTCAAGTTGACTTTAGCCTCTGGCTAATTCTATAGAAAATGTCACCCCAGTCTCCAAGTTTGGTATATGGCATTATAAATTCATATTCAATTACGCGTGCTGTTTGTGTGTGTGTGTGTGTGTGTGTGTGCGTGTGTGGCGGTCAGGTCAGGGGTCGTGCGTTGTTTGCCACCGCATAGTCCAAAAATTTGTATGCCAGGCCTATGAATGGAGCTGATTACAGCTGCTGTGAGAGGAGTGTGGACTAGCCTGGCCAGTGCAGGCACACAAATTAATGATAAATGAAATATTTATATAGCTAAAATACGTAATTAACTCAAATTATAATGGGGCATTGGTGGTCTGTTCCACCCGCACTCCCCCCCCACTCAACTCCCTCCCACCAGAGGCGTTAATTTGCTGTCCAAGCAACGCCAATTGTTGCCTGGATGGACTTTTGAATGCTCTTTGCTAATGGAAAGAGTGAACATGGATGGGTTTATTTCAAGGAGAGTCCATATACCCCTCTGTCGGGTCAGGGCATAACAATAAGAAACCACAGAATATGCCAGGGAGAGAGACGAGGGGCAGCGGCAGGGGCATGCGGCTTGCCAGCATGTTGAAATGCATGCTGAGTGTGATTACAACAACAACATCGTTGTCGCCGTCGTCGTCGTCGTCGTCGTCGTGGTTGATGGGGGCAACCCGCACACACCAGAGACCCTAACTCCTCCTGCCCCTCCAGCAGTTGGTTCGCCCCAGTTTGGTTGCGTTGCGTTGGTCATTATTTACTCATCGATTGCCAAAGGAATGCGGTGCATCATGCGGTGCCCAAGAACGAACCAAACCGAATGCTACCCCGGGTCTGTGTGTGTCTGTCTGTGTGTCCGTCCCTCCGTCTGTCTGCTGCCTGCCTGCCTGGGAGCTGCACTGGCTGCGGCTGTTGTGGAGGGCAGGGGAAGACTGCTAATAAATTCAGCAAAGCCAGCAGGTTGCTAGGCTTAAGGTTCCTCCGTCTGGTCTGGCCCCGGTCTGTGGCCAAGGGAGGAGGCAACAATAACAAATCGTGTTGTTAACTGGCAGCGTCGTCATTGGCATACGCACGAATGCATTCGAAGACGACGGGGTCTGGGTTCTGGGTTCTGGCCAATGGTCACCCCTTCCTCCTGTTTGGTGTTGCTTAGTATGCTTGGCTGGACGTTGGCTTCGTCTTTGGCTTGGACCGGGGCTTGTCATTGACCTCCAGTGGCCAATTGTAACTGCAACTCCCGTTCCCTTGCTACCTGCTCCAACTGCTCCTACTCCTCCTCCGCCTCCCTCTCCTTCTATGCCTACTACAAACTAGCCATAGACAATGTTGTGTGCGCTTTAATGTTTTCTTTTTGGTCATTTTGAAGTTGTTTTATGTTACGTAGGACCATAAAATTCTATGGGCCAATAACCCACTCATTGTCCCTCTCTCTCTCTCTCTCTCGACAGTAAGGATGAAGTGTTGATGCGTTGTTGTTGTTGTTTATAAGCCTTAGAAAGTTAGTTAAAAGCATATGACACAGTGGATCCTGTTCCTAGAAAAGTTGTGTGTCCGGATTATTTGAGTTTGACAATTTGGGTCACAGGGGGAAGGTCATCAGGAAAGGAGAAAGGAACAAATGTTTAGAAATATGCACAAATGGAAGGAAACTTTCATAAATAAGATAGAAGATACAGAAAAGGGAGCAAGAAGGAAGAATAAAATAATGAAATTATTTAAACGATTTGGTAATGCATCAAAGGATTAGATCTTCAAATGATTTAGGCATAAATGAAGAAGTAAGAGTGCTAAAAAGGAGGTAAAGTGAAGAGAAAGAAGTTAAAGAAGAGAGAAAGAATATAGTTAACAAACACAAATAGTTTAAATAGTGCAGGTGCTGAATAAAATAATAGAAAAAAAAACAAAATTTTAAAAAATATGAAAAATAAGCAAACAGAATAAATGAATTCTAAAAAGGATCCGTTTGGACTAGATGTGTCTTTGAAATCCCTTTAAATTATCCAACGAAGCTGAGAATCAGCTGTTGATTGTGATTTTTTTGTATCCTTTGGATGATTTCCAGCTCCATTGGATGACTTAAACCAATATTTAAGTCATTTCAAGTCGAAATTCATAGATATTTCTTAATATCAGGGATGCAAACCACTCGAAAATAAGGACTGGTTCGGTTCAGTGGTTCATACAGTTTCTGAACCGCCGGTTCGGTTCATTACATGGTTTTTGGAGCTAGCTGAACTGCGGTTTCGGTTCGGTTCAGTGGTTCACAAAAGCACATTATGAAATATTATGATTGTTGTTGTAGACAAGTCACAGTCGAACACTTTTTAAAATTAATTCTTATAATCCATTTAAATATTTTTAAAATCCTTAGAAGAATGTCCAATGCTTATTATGTCGCATTTCCAGGAGTAGTCTATAAGTTCCTAGATGAATACTCTCGAAAATTGAGAATGTCTGCTAGAAAAGAATACCTACTATGCATCGTAATTATTCTATTTATCATATCCCTTAAGTTAGCCTCAGAACTGAATCATAGCTGAATCAGCTCTGAAATGAAAGGGCTGGTCCTGAATTCATGACATCATTTTTATGAATTTTAGCCATGGATTTTACTCTGACATGTCCTACATCGTCATGACCTTAGTTGATTTCAGTCAGAGAACTGAACCGAACCGAACCGGTTTTATTTGTGGTTTTCGGTTCGGTTCAGCAATTCTGAAAGGAATAAGCGGTTCGGTTCGGTTCAAAACCGGTTCGGTTCAGAACCGGTTTGCATCCCTGCTTAATATACTGATATTTTTCTGAGCAGGCGAAGAATTTAGAATGAGATTTTCAACGAATATCACCGCATGACTTTGAAATATTCCAGCCTAAGCGTCTGATATTTTGACCAAGTTTTGGACTAGAGATGCCAAAAACTATAACGATATATCAAAACCAGGTCTGCAAAGCCAACAAAATGTTGGAAGCTCCGATTCGCGGGCTTGATCCAAAGCTTACCAATGTCGAAGGGTTCGAATAAGAATCAATGTTCGAACCTTGGTTATACCATTGTATATAGTAGTTGTTCTAAAAACGACATAGTATTTTCAATACAGTTGTTTCGATTTTACTCTTTAAATGTTTAGTTTACTACTTGAATAAAGCTTAATACTTAATCTGAAGCTGGTCTCCTAAATTGAGCTCTCTGCTTAATCTACATACCTAAAGAGTGATGTCATTTTTCAGAACTTAATTACCCAAATCTCTACAAAATTAATAACTAAATAGTACTAAATGTGCCATAATAGAAACACATTCATACAGCTCATAATCTTCAAAGCAATGACATAGTATTTAGTATGACGGAAATATACATAAACTATACAGTCTGGTTTACTTTGCCAAATGCATGGCCGTTTTGTAAGCTGGGTGCGTACAACCTGCATTACTAGTAATAAGAGATGTATGCTAGAGCCGAACTGCCATCGGATTCCCATTAGAATTGCGCATTACTTTTTTAAAATTGTAATGCGGATTGTGCGCAGTCTATTTAGTATCTCTTTGTGGAAAAGCAGCAGTTGTAGTTCATTACTTTTCCGTCAGCCGAAATGCTTATTTTCGACAGAACATATTAAGCTGTGCGCCGCTGGGTAAGCACGACATAAAATATTGTGACGAATTTCACCGACCTTTACATAAAATTCAATTTCGTAGTCTACGTCCGAAAAAGATCTTATTTTGTGAATCGTTCAATAAGCATTGGAGTCGAGGATCTTTAAAAAACTGATGCTAGTATTTGTGGGGATTCTAATGGTAGCTCGTAACATTATTATAAATGTTAACATTAATCTTTACTCCCGATTATAAGACTCAGTCTTCCAGAACCATCAGGATAACAGAAGAAGAAGTCGCTAGGAAATAAGTCAAATTTGTTCATGTCTATAATTATTGTTGAATCGAAACAAAATTTAGGCTTTAATGCCTTAATGGGTTCGGTTCACAGTAATATGATAGTCGGTTCGGCTCAAAACCTTATCGAAACATAACAATCTTTGTTTTAATAGACGATTTGTCATCATAATATTTTGATAGTATAGATCATTATACCCTTGCAAAGGGTATTTTTATTTTGCCCAGAAGTTTGCAACGCATAGATATATCCATTTTCGACCCCATAAACTATATATATTCTTGATCAGGGTGACGAGCTTTGTCCGTCCGTCTGTCTGTCTTTTTCTATGCGAACTAGTCTCTCAGTTTTAAGGCTATCGAGCTATGAAATTTTGCACAGCGTCTTCTTTTTGCTGCACTCTACTAATTTGTCGCAACCCACCGGATCGGATGACCATATCTCATAGCTCCCATAGAAACAATCGGTCGGAAAACAAGTTTTAGTATGAAAACTTTTTTCTTTTCAATGGAAACGTCTCCAAACTTTGTAATCGTAGGTTTTCTATGCTTTTTTATAATTCTACCAAGTTTTATTAAAATCGGACAACTATATGGTATAGCTGTCATACAAAAGATGGGTCTGAAAAACAGTCTTAGTTAGAAAAACTTTTTTGTTTTAAATGGTAGCATACTGCAATTTTGTATTTGTTTGTTTCACATAATTTTAAAAAATTTTGGCCAAATCGGATGGCTATATCATATAGCTCCCATACGAACGATCGGTCGGAAAATGGGAAAAAGAGTATTTATTTGAAAACATTTAAGCGAGCATTTGCAAGGGTATAAAATCTTCGGCACATCCGAAGTTTGCTTACCTGTCTCGTTTTCTTTCTTTCTTGATTTTGGAGTGTCAATAGATTTGATGCGTACCTTGGTTCCTGTTAAGTACTTATTTCCCACCTCAGAGGTGAAAGTCTCTCGAAGTTTCGAAATTTAACTCTAATTGGCGACCAATTTTTCAACTTTCAACTGAATTAAGTTCTCCCAAATCAATAAACTCTTTAAAAGCCCTAAAACATTGCCTCACAACTACATTATTTATGACTTTATATGAATAACTATTATGTACCTCAATTTTATTTCCACTCGAAGTCCTCTGAGAGTTCAAGTGCTGTCACCCTGTGGCTGTTACCAATCTCAGCCCTGGACTAAAATGCTCACTCAAGTGCGCTCATAAAATTCTAAAAATAGTGTGGCAAAGACAAGGGGGGGGGGACGCACTGCTGTTGCTGAGCCTCCAGGAAATGTCTATGTCTCATGCTGGGGGTCTATGGTGTTATCTCCAAAACGGTAATCTTATCACATTGACTGCAAACCACTTCACACGCTGACAAATATGTTAGAAGTGCATGGGCAGTGTTTTTGAGGAAAACAAAGAGGACATTGACTGCAGTTTGTAGAGCATGACACCAGACCCAGAACACTAGCCTGGACTGGGCCCGGTCGGACGGTTGGTCGTTTGGTCGGTCGGTTGGGTGGAGTCAATAAAACAAATATGACAGCCAGAGGCAGCCAAACGACGTAAGTGTAATGATAATAAAAGTTTATGACAGCAAGCTCATGAGCTTGTAAGGCTAATGTCAACGTGACATTTTCATGCAGCGGCAGGGCGGGGGTGGGGGATGGGAATGGGGAGTTGGATGAAGCCAGTATCGCAGCGGAGGCGGAGTTGTACATAGCCCAGGCTGCCCCAGTGCAAGTGCGAAAAGCGCTTTCATGCTTCAATGAGCTTGTGCCCAGGCCAAATGAAGCAGCAGCATTTTAGCAGGTTGTGCACAGAATTTCGTCGAGCAAATAAATTGAGAAGTTTATGCTTAAATTTAAACAAGATAGGGGAGAATATGCTCCTGATATAATAAATAATAGTTAACTCTTAATGCTTTTGAATGTTTTTAGTGGAATATATTTAAGTTGTTTGTGTTCAAAACTGATCTGAAATGTATTTTGAAGTGCATAGTTTAGATGGTTGAAGGTTGAGAAGCACAACAGAATGTTGACACTAATGAGAGCGGAAATAATTATACACAGTGCGCAGGATTCTTCCCAGGGTTTAAGAAAACTGTTCCTTAATCGCCTCTTTCTTAGTGTAGAATATAGTTTTAGCCCCCGAATACACCTTATAAACATATCTATGAGAAATTTACAAGAGAAGAATGCAGACTGATATCACGTATATTAAGAGTACAGAGGCCAATATCCGAATAATATCTTATATTCCAGTCCTCGTCCTTAAAGGCTGCAATTCAGACTGTGAGCGGTCTCTTTTATAAAAAACTAAACGGCATACTTTAACTAAAAGTAGCGTAAAACTTAGGTAAATGTATACTTAAAGCAAAAATATTCCACATATTCGATCGCCAATTAATCTCTACACGTAATTTCATTATAATTCCCGGGCCATCGAAAAAAGATAGTTAACCATTATGTTAACATTTACCAAAACTTTAAATATTTCAAAAATTTAAAACAATCGTTTTGTCTTTACCCAGCGGCGCAAATCGACATTACAAAATGGATTACTCCTTCATTACTTTGTCTTCAGTATGACAGAAATATACAAATACAGTTTGGCATGGCCATTTTGTAAGCAGGGTGCGCACAACCTGCATTACTAGTAATAAGAGATGTATGTTAGAGCCGAACTAACATCGGATTCCCATTACAATTGCGCATTACTTTTATAAAACTGTAATGCGGATTGTGCTCAGTCTGTTTAGTATCTCTTTGTGGAAAAGCAGCAGTTGTAGTTCATTACTTTTCCGTCAGGCGTAATGCATAATTTTGACAGAACACATTAAGCTGTGCGCCACTGGGTAAGCTCGTCAATGAACTGAATGAGATTTGCGGTTTGGTTTAGCATTTGAAAAATTGTATGGCTTATAAGCTGGAATTATATAATGGTTCGGTTTTTCTTCACTTTTGGTTCAGAACCAATTTGCATTGCCTTTTTGAGCTTGTCTCTGTCTCAACTTGTAAGGTTGGCAGCGGCCGGGCAAAAACAAATACGAAAAAACAAGAAAGAAAGTCGGTCAAGCCCGACCATAACATACTCTGTACCAAGAAAATTATAAGCTCAGCATAAATTTTGATGCTGCAGTAGCAGCTGAAAGCAGCGCTACTACGGCGCTCAAGCAGCGAACAACCATTTGATCATAACTCGACTACCATTCATCCGATTTGCCTCATTCCTTTAGGGGATGAATAAGTAACACTGATTACTAAATATATCTAGAAGGATCGAACCATTTATCTTTAAAACTGTGGGAGATATGAGGTTTTTTCTCAATTGCAGGGGCAGGAGGGGGCGTGGCCAAAATTGAAAATACCCTTGCTCTGCCGGCAGACATAAGAAGCATATGTCCCATACAAGTCAAATCTCTAACTTTTACCATCTCTGAGATCTGTGCGTTCATACGGAAGGACGAACAGACGGACGGATAGACGGACACAGACGGACAATTAACACATTTGCTCTTGTTATATCCTTGCAGAGGGTATATTAAAATTGTCAAGGTACTTGTTACACATAAAGTACACATATTCTTGATCAGCATGACGAGCTGAGTTGGTTTAGCCTTGTCCGTCTGTTTCTATGCTATCTCCTCCGTCAGTTTTAAAACTATCGCGACCAAACTTTGCACGAAGTCTTCTGGTACAAATACGCTGCACATTTGTAGCAACCGGCCGGATTGGGTTACTATAACATATAGCCGCCATAAGTACGATCGGTCGAAAAACTAGTTCTAGTGAGAAAAACTTTCTTATTTTTAATGCAAACGTTTCCAAACTGCGTATTTACTAGTTTTTAATGCTTCTCAATGATTCTGCCAAGTTTGATTGAAATCGTACATCGATATAGTATAGCTACCATAGAAAAGATAGGTTAAAAAAATAGTCTTTGTAAGAAAAACTTTTTTGTTTTCAAAGTAAACCTTTTTAAAATTGGCATATATTTATTTTATAAGCTTTTGCACAATTCTTTAAAGTTTTGTCAAAATCGGAAGACTATAGGTTATAGCTGCCATAGGAATAATTGGTCGAGAAACTAGTTTTAGTGAGAAAAACTTTTTGTTTTCAAAGAAAATGCCTCAAAACGTTGTATTTCTTAGTTTGCTATGCTTTTCCATTATTCCACTAAGTTTGGTCGACATCAGACATCTATATAGTATAGCTGTCATAGAAAAGTAGAGTCAGAAAAGTAGTCTTAGTGAGAAAACTTGTTTGTTTTCAATGTAAATGTCCTTTAAATGAGCTAGAAAAACGTGCTGCAAGGGTACACAATCTATTATTTTACAATCTATCAATTTTTTTATACCCAAATGCTTACATTTTGCTTAACTTTGGATTGCGGCAGCCCTACGTGGGCAGCCAATTCAATTTAAAGTAAGAATGAACTTTAGTTCATCCGCACATACAACACACGAACAAGGTCTCACGTTGGGCGCAAATTTAATACAATATTAATATATTTATATATTGTTTTCGAAAACAGTTTTTAATTCTAAAAAGTTTAGTTCCCAGCACATAAAGTTTCTCACGTTGGGCGCCAATATCGATTTACAGATTTCCCCAGCAGCACATTCCTCCCATAGTTAAAACACTTCAATACACTCCCCTCCCCCGCACTTCTAATTCCTCTAACGACTCTCAAAGCCACCCCTGAAAAGCCTACGCCAAGCTGCGCTAAGCCCAGTGTGTCCCCAATACGCGCGCTCCTAAACAAACGCAGACTTTTGCCGCTGTATTACATTGATCCCACCCGACTTTACTGTTATCGTCAGTCGCACAAGCTTATCGAATTTCCATCAATGCTCTCCACACTCACACTCACACTCCGGTCGTGACACACTGCATAGAAATTAAACTTTCATCAAATATTTATACAGAGACCTGCCGCTGCCTGTCCCTAACCCCTACCCCCTCTCTAAGGGTAAACATGACTTGACGTTTGTTTGGTGTAAAATTAATCACCGTTGATAAGAAATAACGCGAACAATGAAGGGCCTTTGACAACGGCTGTCACCTGCTGCTGCCATCAACTGGGATTTGCTGCAATTAGTTGCGTTGCATAACTCGTTGAAAACTGCAAATACTCAAATACTCCACGAATATTTCCGGCAAACGGTTAACAGAATTTGTAATGACCGACCAAAGGCTGCCATTACGTCTTGAATAATTCAATGGACGGTAAACTAACTAACGATTCGTTGCACAGAACCAATAATTACATAATGAAGCACAACATAAAGTCAACCTTTTGACCCCGGTGCAGAAACGAGGCAGAAGCACATAGCTCCACCATATGTGGGTGTGCCAATTCGTTGGGTGAAGGGGAACAATAAAAAGGGTCGAAACTATTTATTTAGGCCAACCAACTGGCTGTTGAGTGTGCTTGTAAATTCTGCAATAAGTTAGAGCAAAAGTTGTAATAAATTTAATACGTTGGATTTTTTTTTCAAGTGTTAAGGTAAAATAATTGACTTTACAGAGTTAAAGAGCTTCTCCTTAAGTCTAGGCTTGTGGGCTTATAGTTTTCGAACAAGAGCAAGAATTCGAATGACAAAGTTTGAGAAGCTTTTTTAAGGCTAGTTACATCAAAGCTGGCGCCAATAGATGGTAAAGGTGACCGGATGTGTAAGGTTTTAAAGAGATAAGAGGTGTGACTGTATCTATTGTTCGCGAGGCCTTGATGTGACCCATTTTGTATGTGTGTGTTACTTTTTCTCAATACTCAAGAATCAAGACTTAGTTTTTACTAAGTACAGTATTCTATACTTTGTACTCGATACTTAGTGTTCATTACTAAGCACTCGGTGTACTAAGTATTCCATATTCAATACATTCTAATTACGAAGTATTCGATACTAAGTACTCGATACTCTGTACTTGGCTCTAATTAAGGATTTTAAGTACACGATACTCTTTACTTGATACTCAAAAATCTTATTTTTTTTACTTAGTACTCTGTAACTCGTACTTAATATTTAGTATTGGATACTAAGCTTATTATTCGATACTAACTGTACTAAGTACTGAGTGTTCGATACTCAATTCTTTCTTATTATTACGTATTTGATACTTAGTACTCAATACTCAGTACTTGGCTCTAATTAACTTTTCTAAATACACGTACTCAGAACTGGATACTCTTTACATGATACTTAAAAACCTAGGCTTAGTTTTTATACCCTGTTCCCAGTGAAAATGGGAAAAGGGGGATCATGAAGTTGTGCGAATGTATGTAACAGGGAGATGGAAAATTTTCCGACCCCATAAAGTATATATATTCTTGATCAGCATGAACAGCCGAGTCGATATAGCCATGTCCGTCTGTCTGTCTGTATGAACGCGTCGATCTCAGAGACTATAAGAGATAGAGCCACAAATTTTTGTACGAAGGTAGATTTATGCTGTACGCAGATCAAGTTTGTTTCAGATTTGAAAAATTCCACCCCGTCCCCCCTTTTATCCCCAAAAAACCTAGACCTCCTCTAGAAATCCTAGACCTAAATAGCCGTCAGATCAAGTTAGAGCCTCGTGGTTTAGTATACATCAAGCTAGGCCCAATATCTATCTATTCTGAAAAGTACAATCAGATCGGACAAAAAACACCGGAGTTATAAGCAAAACAGTTGAGCTGATAAGAGCACCCCCACTTGTTGGTCAGGACTAGAAAAAAGTGTTGCCTTCATTTAGGTTAAAAATTTTGTTGCAAAAACAAATGAACAGTTTTTTTTTTGTGGTCGGGAAACTCGACTGCAGCGCTCTTACTTGTTTTTTAATAAGTACTCGATTCTTCCTGCTCAATGCTTAGTATTCGATAGTTTTTATACTCTGTACCGTAGGTACATAGAGTATTATAAGTTTGTGCAAAAGTATGTAACATCCAGAAGGAAGCATCTCCGACCCCATAAAGTATATATATTCTTGATCAGCATCAACAGCCGAGTCATGTCCGTCATGTCCGTCTGTCCGTCTGTCCGTCTGTCCGTCTGTCTGTCCGTATGAACGCACAGATCTCAGAGATGGTAAGAGATAGAGGTTTGAAATGTAATGGGACATATGCTTCTAATGTCTGCAGGCAGATCAAGTTTATTTTCAATTTTGGCCATGCCCCCTCCCGCCCCCGCAATTTAGAAAAAACGTCATATCTCCCACAGTTTTGAAGATAGATGGCTTGTTCCTTCTGGACATATTTAGTTATTAGGATAACTTATCGATCCGCCAAAGGAATGAAGAAGATCGGATGAACGGTTTTCGAGTTATGATCAAAAGAAATTTTCTTGGTACAGAGTATGTTATAGTCGGGCTTGACCGACTTTCTTTCTTGTTATACTCTGTACCGTAGGTACATAGAGTATTATAAGTTTGTGCAAAAGTATGTAACATCCAGAAGGAAGCATCTCCGACCCCATAAAGTATATATATTCTTGATCAGCATCAACAGCCGAGTCGATATAGCCATGTCCGTCTGTCCTCCCGTCTGTCCGTCCGTCTGTCTGTCCGTATGAACGCACAGATCTCAGAGATAAGTAAGAGATAGAGGTTTGACATGTATGGGACATATGCTTCTAATGTCTGCAGGCAGATCAAGTTTATTTTCAATTTTGGCCACACCCCCTCCCGCCCCCGCAATTTAGAAAAAACGTCATATCTCCCACAGTTTTGAAGATAGATGGCTTGTTCCTTCTGGACATATTTAGTTATTAGGATAACTTATCGATCCGCCAAAGGAATGAAGAAGATCGGATGAACGGTTTTCGAGTTATGATCAAAAGAAATTTTCTTGGTACAGAGTATGTTATAGTCGGGCTTGACCGACTTTCTTTCTTGTTAATTTCCAAGTATTTGATACTTATAACTTCATACTCAGTACTTGTTTCTAATTAACCATTGTAAGTACACGTACTAAGAACTATTACTAGTACTAGGTGCACGATACCAAACTATGTTATGTCGTAATCTCACGCGAGACGTCGATGGTCGTCTGCGTTGAGATGTCGACTAAGTATGATCAGTACCTCAGGGTGTACCGAGCTCAAATCCGAAAGAAATGATTAACGTTTTCTTTCATTAATTGACCACACACATTGCTGAAAGAATTTTGGACAATGTTTTCCCCAATTTAAGGGGAGGACTTACAGCCTTAGGAATTGTGTGTCCTTAAATTTAAGATTTTTCTTTATTTTTTCGAAAATTTTTTGGCATTTTGGCAAATTATTTAATTGGATAAACAAATTTGAGTGTAATTTTGCAAAAAATTTGGCTAGAAATTTACAATTATTAAACATAAGTGAATTATTTAAAAATTAAAAAAAAAACAATTAAATATTTAAGATTGTAGAATAGTGGACGACCCACTTGCAGGTTGGGTCAGCTATTCTCAAGCCAAAAGTGCTCGCAGGTCAATTAATTAAAAGAAATTGTTTTAAAGAAAATCCAATTTTCACCTACTTACATACATTTCTCACTTTCGGCCGCAAAACCAGTACGAATAAGTGTCCTCCTCTTTCACAGATACATTTTTTTTTTTTGTATTTTTTGGTATTTGCCATTCCCAAAGTAACTTGGTATGCTATCTATTAATCCACTAACCCCTTTCAATGCTGCTTACATGACACACACGCTACACCTACTCCGCCTTCTACTGCTGTCAGCTCCCCTCGACATCCCCCCCACCCCCCACCTACCGAACTTCAAACACACTCGTGTACCTAAAAACCTAATCCCATGCAAAGTGCTTCTGTTTGGTGTAATATGAGCAAGTAAAATGTATAACCCAAAGGCGAAACGTGTTTTTTTTTGTCTCTCCTCTTGCTGTCTGTAGGATAAGCCCAGGGATATGCGCTGCTGCCTGCTTCCTGCTTGGGGCTGGCTCCAAACTCATTCCTTGACTCTCTCGTCTTACAACAATGCGAGGCAAACACACACACACACACACACACACACAGAGAGAGGTTGCATTTCGAGTGCTTTTTGTCATGCCATTCCGCAAGAAAGAAAGTGGAGAAAAGCATATAAAGGGAAAGGCAACATGAAAAGTTTAGTTTAGCGCCGAGAAGGAGCAGCCAGCGTCAAACGTCAAGCGTCCCCTAAGTTCTCATTTGAATTGTGCCAAGCGGGCGCAAAGCAACGCTCGAAGGCATTTTCATGATTACAACAACAAGGACGCACACACACACACACACACACACGCACACACACTTTGAAATTGATGCCAAAGCGTGTGCTGTAAATGGTTGGGAAACTGAAAGGAGTAAAAAAAACCAGTAAGGGCGCTGCAGTCGAGTTTCCCGACCACAAAATACCCTGTTCATTTGTTTTCATATATTTGTTTTTGTAACAAAATTTTCAACCTAAATGTAGGCAACACTTTTTTCTAGTCCTGACCATAAACTAGGGGGGGGGGGGGGGGGGGGGTGCTCTTATAAGCTCAACAGTTTCGCTTATAACTCCGTCCGATCTGATTGTACTTTTCAGAAGAGATAGATATTGGGCCTAGCTTGATGTATACTAAACCACGAGGCTATAACTTGAAATTTGTGGATCTGACGGCTATTTATGTCTAGGATTTCTAGAGGAGTTCTAGGTTTTTTGCGGATAAAAGGGGGACGGGGTGGAATTTTTCAAATCTGAAACAAACTTGATCTGCGTACAGCATAAATCTACCTTCGTGCAAAAATTTGTGGCTCTATCTCTTATAGTCTCTGAGATCGACGCGTTCATACAGACAGACAGACAGACGGACAGACATGGCTATATCGACTCGGCTGTTTATGCTGATCAAGAATATATATACTTTATGGGGTCGGAAAATGTTCCTTCTCCCTGTTACATACATTCGCACAACTTCATGATCCCCCTTTTCCCATTTTCAATGGGAACAGGGTATAAAAAGGGATAAGCATGTGGAATACGAGAATAGAATGTCATCATTTCTGAAGTGCTGCTCCCGCCCGCCTCCCTGCCTCTTCATTCAAATTAAAGTAAAAAAAAAAAATTGTGCATTACAAGCAAGAAATATAGTATAAGCTTCCTTTACTAGGTTACTTTCTTGGTTCGTTTTTTTTATGCTGCAATCTCTTAAATTTTCAACAAATTTTTTGTAGTAATATTTCTTTGATTTTTTTTTAAGCGAAGATTTGACTATTTGAGTAGAACTTCAAGCCGTATCCATTAGAAAAATCGCAGAATTCAAAGCTAAGAAGTAGGCTGACTACCATCGAGCTCCTCCCGGAGAAGAGCACGATAGGGATCCCCTTGGCCTCATATAAACTAATCACAAGAAATGAAACCTGGCGCCTGGCTACTGAACGATGGAACAACCTTCCGGTTTGCGCTGTAGCTAGGGTCACGTGGCCCACGTTCGACCTTAAACGTACCACAAGCCTTTTACGCCAAAGTAGAGGAAACATATCACTTCTAGTCGAAGCCCTAACGGGTCACTGCCTTATCGGTAGACACGCAGCACTCTGGGGCGTCGCTTACAACGACTTCTGTAGAAGCTGCAAGAGTGAGGAAGCATCTTATATGCCACTGCCCAGCACTTAGTAGGAGGAGACTCAACACACTTGGCCACCCCTTTCTACTCAACCTCTCGGAACTATCTGAGATAGAGATTCCGTCTCCACTAAAATTTCTATTGATTTCACAATGGTATAATCGGGAGGAACCCCCCCTGGTTTAAATAGGGAATATATTATATAATATATGGTATCGCAATGGACCTATCTTGGCCTAAGTGAAGGGACAATTTTATTGTCCCTAGCCATCTCAACCTAAGCTAAGAAGTAAAACCAGACGTAGATCTCATGGAAAGTTTGTCAAGCAATATGCGGAAAAAAATCCGAGTTATTCTAAATTAAATCATTGCCAAACGATGTCAGAAGTTGGCCAATACCATATATTCTCAATCCAAGTACGAACCGGATTGACTTGATTTCGGATTTCTCAATCCCGCAATACTGATCATGGATATTGACTTTATCCCACATGGAATTGATTTTAGCCTGTTATTCGAACTCAATTTGATTCCTTTGAAGAACCGATATTGACTTTAGCTAGAAATTCATACTTGATTTAATCTTGAAATCGAAAAGTATGCCCGAGATTAAATTGACTTCGTCTTTATCTCTTAATTGAAACTTAATGTTACACCAAAATGAACGTCCCACAAAAGCCTTATGCGACTTATTTAACGACCTTTTTATACCCTTGCAAAGGGTATTATAATTTGGTCCATAAGTTTGCAACTCATACACTCAGGGAAAAATACACTGATATTTTAATATTTACACTTTGACTTGAATATTTTCACCATTGATTTAGCGTTAAATATGGAATTCGTATGTATAAGATAAGAAGTGCACACTTCAAATTTAATATTGGCAATAGTTAAATTTAACATGGAAATAGTTAAAAACTTTTTTTTATTTGAAAATTTTGCCAGCCAACACCACATCTCTTTTCCATATACTCAATTTTGTTTGTAATGGAGTCCCAGGATTTAGAATTCTTTTAGATTTGGTTCTGCAAAGCTTCGAATTATGTTAATTTTATAAAAGTTCTAAACTTACTCTGTGGTGGGACTCGAACTCGGGACCTCTGGACTTGAACTCGATTGGAATGGCGTCTACACCATATGTGCCATCGCGTGTGCTGGCTGATCGATGGCTAAAATTCTACTTATATTGAATAGCCTACAGTTATTTATAAATATCTTTCTGGCATTTTGCAAAAATAAGACTGCTTGTAGTTCTCAAGTTGGAATTCCATGCATAGGGAATATAAAAGGTCAATTTTAGTCTTATTCAGTCAATTTTAGTCAATTTTAAGTCAATTCAAAGTGGTTATTAGTTCATTTTAATACAAAAGGGGCATAGTTAAATCAAATATGATTATGTTAGGTTGTACTATGCGATTTTTCCCTGAGTGTACAAATATTCATTTCCGTCCCCATAAACCATATATATTCTTGATCAGGGTGACAAGCTGAGTCGATTGAGCTTTGTCTATCCTCCCGTCTGTCCTATATCCCGTTTCTATGCCATCTCATCCGTCAATTTGAAAGCCAAGTTTACCAAACTTTGCACGAAGTCTTCTGGTACAAATACGCTGTACATTTCTCGGAACCGGCTATAGCATATAGCTGTCATAAGAACAATAAGTCGGAAAAATAGTTTAAACGAGAAAAGCTTTTTTGTATTCAATCGAAACGCCTGTAAACTTTGTATTTCTTAAATTGCTATGCTTTCCCATAATTTTACCAAGTTTAGTCAAAATCAGACATCTATATAGCATAGCTCCCATAGAAAAGTAGAATCAGAAATGAAATTTAAGTGAGAAAACCTTTTTTGTTTTAAATAGAAACGCCCTTAAACTTTGTATTTCTTAGTTTGCTATGCTTTCCCATGATTTTACCAAATTTGGTCGAAATCGGACATCTATATAGTACAGCTCCCATAAGAAAGTAGTCAGAAAAGAAGTATTAGTGAGAAAAAAATGTCCTCAAAATTGGGTTTTAATAATTTCATATACTGTTTGAAAGTTTTGTACAAAGTTTTGTACAAATCGGACGATTGAAGTCAAATTATATGGTCAATTATGGTTGAAAAATAAGTTCTATTGAAAAAAACTTGTTTGTTTTAAATGGAATTGACTCAAAATATCTTATGCGCTCGTTTGTTTTACAAAGTTTGGTCGAAATCGGACATCAATATAGTATAGTATATATAGAAAAGTAAGGTCCGAAAAGTAGTCATAGTTAGAAAAGCGTGCTGTAAGGGTAACTGTCCTATATTTTTGATATTATTTTAAATTTTTGTTTAATTTTTTTTTATAAAACCCCAAAATTGGGAATTCTAGTCTAAGTTGAATATCCCCATAAGAGGCTTAGAAAAATACTATCCATAAGATGGCCTTGAATCATTTAGCTTGTGGAAGAGTCACCACTCTACTTTGGAACAGTTTTCATTAAGTCTTTGCTCCTAAATCCCTTTTTGTACCACCCCGCCCCCGTACCAAATCTCTTTTAATCACATTCTGCTAGGCAATATCCAACCACAAAAGCCTGGCTCCCCCCCACCACCACCCACTCACAGACAAATACCTGCAATCAACGCCATCTAAGATAAAGAACAAATATAAACAAATAGCGGCTACATTTTTACATAAAATTCCAGCCACAACAACAAATGCCAAATGACCCGCGGGACCCAAAGAGGTGGCAGGCGGCAGCTGGGGATGGGTGGATGGATGGGTGGGTGGGTGAAGCGAAGTGGCCATTTTATTTATTGTTATTTCATTTCGACCGCAAATTAAAAGCTATGAATAAAAGTGCCAAGTGCAGGGGAAAAAATGCTGAAAAACGGAAATAAAAGCTTATTAAAGGCAACACTGCAAAAGGAGAAGGAAAGCCAACAAACAAAAAAAACAAACACTAAATCAAACATTACACCCAGTCAACAGCGGAAAAAGGAGAGAAAAATCAGGCACAAAAAGCAGAAGGAAGGAAGGAAGCAAATGCCAGAACTAAAGTAAATATCAGCGACACGAACAGCGAGGAGGCGAGGCATCCTTTTTGCAATATTAAATGTAGCAATGACACCCATGGGTGGCCCCCGCCAAGTTTCGCTAGACTCTAGAGTGTGTGTTTGTACTATGCTAGACAACTAAATATATACACCTAGTTACTTATTTGTTGGCATTTGCCCGCTTTTGCGGCTTCTGTTGACGTTGGCAGACGTCGACGACGACGGCGGCGGCAAACAAAGTGAAATATCAAGGGAATTAAAGACATTGTGCGGATTTGGCCTGAATGCCTGGCTGGCTCTGAATGCTGGTTGAGCGAATGAAATGAATCAACAAATGAATGACTGACTGAGTGAATGAATGAATGAATGAGTGATTGTTGACTATTGACTGTGGACTCTGTTGGGCCCTGATGCCTGTGGCTGTTTGATTGACATTGGTTGATCGATTTAAGCTTTAAAGCCACAGAATGCTGCAAGTGACTTTTTAAAATACGGACTCAAGAGATACAAAAACAGCTTATATATGCGGTATTACATCAATTTCAAACGGTTTCAGTGGTTGCTCAATCCCGTACTCTATCTCTATTTAAGATCGAGCTGGATTTCTGTCCTTATCTCACCTTTAATTTAGAAGAGCTGGACTTTAGCTCGATATAGACTCAATTCAATCACACTCGGAATTGATTTTAGCTTAATCCCTCAAAGAGAATCAAATCAACAAGGACCGATATTGATTGAAGCTCAAAATTGGTACTTGATTTCATATTGAAATCAACTGGGTGCAAGTTTGTCCACATTTAAATGGAGCTCTATATTCCAAACTTAACCCAATACCAGGAAATATTGCTCTAAAAACGACCTTAAAATAACTTCCTCCTGAACCTATCTGACTTTTTTAAAGACACTTTTGATACCCCAGTTCAGTCGTTTTCCTCATGCCAGCATTGTCATGACTGTTTGAGAATTCCAAAGCATCCTACGTGCAAAAATCAACACAAAATGCAAAACAAGAAGTTGTTAAGTGTCATTGAGTACGCATTTTTCTTCATATTATTGATGAGAGTTATGTTCTTGCTCTCGGTTTCCATCGCTCTTTCGCTTTGACTTAGCACATCCGTTCTAACTTTATTCTCTAGTCTAGATTATTTAATTTCGACTTAGGACTTCCATAGGAGTGATTCTATCTCGAGTTAGGATTATTTGACTTTCAAGTACGAATTCAAAATTATAATTCTATTTTTATACCCTGGCAGGGGGTTTATTGAAATTGTGCAGACGTTTGTAACGCATAGGACGCATTTTCGAAAACATAAAGCATATATTTTCTTGATCAGCATGATGAGATTAGTTTATTTAGCCTTGTCCGTCTGTTTCTATGCTATCTATTTTATCTCCTCCGTCAGTTTTAAAGCTATCGCAACCAAACTTTGCACGAAGTCTTCTGGTGCAAATACGCTGCACATTTCTGGAAGCCGGCCGGATCGAATGACTATAACATATAGCTGCAAACTCCGTATTTACTAGTTTTTAATGCTTCTCCAAGATTCTGACAAGTTTGGTCGATATAGTTTAGCTGTTATCCAAAAGTAAGGTTAGAAAAATAGTCTTAGTAAGAATACTTTTTGGTTTTCAATGTAAACCTCTTTAAAACTGATAAAAAAAGTTTAATTAAACAGTTAACAATGCATTGAAGTTATGGGCCAAGCCAAAAGATTTCACAAAATTAAGAAGTAATTTGTATAAATTAATGCAGCAAATCACCCAGCTAAGATGCCAGCAATAGCGAAGCAAGACAAGTGCAAAGCACTATAAAATACAAAAAATAAGAGAAACTAAGCCGCAGTTGAGAGTTAAATCACTACCCGAGATTGCGGAAGAATTGCCAGAGGCGATTGAAGTCACCAAGGCAGGAACGCATCGTCAAACTTGATAAGGAAGATGAAAAAATAGTTCACAAAATTAAGAAGTTATCTATATAAATTAATGCAGCCTAAATTGCCAGCAATAGCGAAGCAAAACAAGTGCAAAGCACTACAATATAAAATAAAACAAATTAAAAGAAACTAAACTAAGCAGTTGAGAGCTTAAACATCCCCAGAGAATGATGAAGAATTGCCAACTTTGACGTTAAAAAAGAACAGATAGAAAGCAGAACAAAGAAAATAATATAAAAGAAAATACAGCACTAATTTGTGTAAGTTAATAGTGTCGAATTTATAACCCGAATTTTATTTTATTAAAAAAAAAAAGACAAGAAAGGAAAGGTCTGTACGCTCCGAAGTCGGAGACAAGACTGAATAATAAGTTTCCGTTTCGGCACAAGGTCTGCTCGGTCCTCGGTTAAGAATGAACCAATGGAATCGAGCCGGAACAGCTGTTCAGCAACATGAACGAAATCCACACATTGACTAGATAGCGGCGTATCCAAAGCGGCGTTTCCAAAGCGCTTGTGGATTGAGAAACAGCTGATACACAGCTCAGGAATGTATTGCTTACAAAATGGAGGCAAAAACTGTGAGGAGAAGATTGCTTTAATAAAAGCTGTTGAGACAAGACCATGTCTTTGGGGTACCTCAGGAAAAAAGCATTTTGACAAAAGTTCTGTGAAATGTGCTCGGGGAAAGTGTTGCAGCACAAATAAATGAATGAATGATGCGTTCCTGATGCGTTCCTGGTGACTTCAATCGCCACTGGCAATTCTTCCGCAACCTCGGCGAATGTTTCAACTCTCAACTGCGGCTTAGTTTCTTTTATATTTTAAATATCACATTGATTTGCACTTGTTTTGCTTCGCTGTTGCTGGCAACTTTAGCTGGGTGATTTGCTGCATTAGGTTGTACAAATAACTTCTTAATTTTGTGGTTCATTTGATCATTTTCTTTGTCAAGTTTGATGATGAGTTCCTGCGTGATAACTTCAATCGCCACTGGAAATTCTTCCGCAACCTCGGGAAATGTTTAGACTCTCAACAGCGGCTTAGTTTCTTTTATTATACCCTGTTCCCATTGAAAATTGGGAAAAGGGGGATCATGAAGTTGTGCGAATGTATGTAAAAGGGAGAAGGAAACATTTCCGACCTCATAAAGTATATATATTCTTCATCAGCATGAACAGCCGAGTCGATATAGCCATGTCCGTCTGTCCGTCTGTCTGTATGAACGCGTCGATCTCAGAGACTATAAGAGATAGAGCCACAAATACGAAGGTAGATTTATGCTGTACGCAGATCAAGTACGCTCAGATTTGGAAAATTCCACCCCGCGTCCCCCTTTTATCCCCAAAAAACCTAGACCTCCTCTAGAAATCCTAGACCTAAATAACCGTCAGATCCACAATTTTTAAGTTAGAGCCTCGTGGTTTGGTATACAACAAGCTAGGCCCAATATCTATCTATTCTGAAAGTACAATCAGATCGGACAAAATCTGACCGGAGTTATAAGCGAAACAGTTAAGCTGATAAGAGCACCCCCAGTTTATGGTCAGGACTAGAAAAAAGTGTTGCCTACATTTAGGTTGAAAATTTTGTTACAAAAACAAATAAATGAAAAGAAATGAACAGGGTATTTTGTGGTCGGGAAACTCGACTGCAGCGCCCTTACTTGTTATACTCTGTACCGTAGGTACATAGAGTATTATAAGTTTGTGCAAAAGTATGTAACATCCAGAAGGAAGCATCTCCGACCCCATAAAGTATATATATTCTTGATCAGCATCAACAGCCGAGTCATGTCCGTCATGTCCGTCTGTCCGTCTGTCTGTCCGTATGAACGCACAGATCTCAGAGATGGTAAGAGATAGAGGTTTGACATGTATGGGACATATGCTTCTAATGTCTGCAGGCAGATCAAGTTTATTTTCAATTTTGGCCACGCCCCCTGCCGCCCCCGCAATTTAGAAAAAACGTCATATCTCCTACAGTTTTGAAGATAGATGGCTTGTTCCTTCTGGACATATTTAGTTATTAGGATAACTTATCGATCCGCCAAAGGAATGAAGAAGATCGGATGAACGGTTTTCGAGTTATGATCAAAAGATAACTTTTCTTGGTACAGAGTATGTTATAGTCGGGCTTGACCGACTTTCTTTCTTGTTTTAAAGTGAATTTCTTAATTTTAGTTCGAAATCGCGTATACTATATTTATTTTCTGTAAATCGGAAAATAACAATTGGGGACTTGGAGCTGAAAGAATAGAACCCGCTGTGCCTTTGGGGGAAAAACAGGTCCAAGGTCAAAGAAAATAAAGACATTTCAAAGCAATATCGAGTTTTATATGGTATAAACCAGCGATGGGCAAGCCCTTGCTCTTTTTGCTCCCATTGCTCCCATTACTCCCAAGAGCCACACACAGATTCTTTAAAAACTGCCTCGTCATGCACACGCTGTGTGCATGACTTGCAAAAATTTTCTCGCTTCGAAGCAAATCCAACAACAACGCCAGGCAGATGCGATCGCAAGCTACGCTTAAAAATGCTACGTCATGCACAAGCCGTGTGCATGACATGCACAATATTTTATTGTTGTTGTTGGACTGCTCCCAAAATCAAATTTCGTGCGCACCGCTGGTATAAACTAATCGTGGTGCTACCTTTAATTCCCTTTAAACTATAACAAAAAATCAATTGAATCAATTGAAACTTCCATACAAAGTTGAATTCAGAATAGAGTTAAAGTGCAATGGGAAAACAAGTGAAAAGAAACTTTTTAAAAAATTTCATTTTAATGAAGCTGCACTCTGCCACTTAATTTATGCAAATTAAAAGGAATAAAACACAAAAAAGAACTTTAACTATGCCCACAGAGAGAGAGAGAGAGAGAGAGGGGGAGTGAAATGGGAAAAGGGACAGTTTAAAGTAGATTACATTGACCAGGTGAGGGCAGGTACAACATACATATGCTGGGTAGGTGGTGGGTGGGTGGTGGTGGGCATGGCCGCTGCCGCTGTGGGGTTAGACACTTGAATGTTGTGGTCACACAGCTGCGGGGGTGGCGGGGAGAGCCGAGTGGGGGAATGTGGGTTGGCAGTGTGCCACGCTGTTGCGTAATTAATTGGCCATGTTGCATTTGAGTGGCCCGGTTGAAGTGACGGCAGCTTCCAGCTTTCATCTGTGCAAGGGTTTCGCATTACAGCAGCCACAATTGAATTCTCCGTTTTCTGTTGCTGTTGTTGTTGTTTTGTTGCACTGCCAATTGAGTGAAAGACAATGTGCCACCGAGTGGCAACTGTAGTGAAGAACTGTAGGAGGCGGTGGTCGGTCATTGGAGTTGGTAGGTTAAGCTATAGAACTTGCTCCTCAGCTTCCCCCCATCAATGTCGATTGAATTGAAAGACATAAAGGGGCTATGTGTGTGTCTGTATGAGAAGGGAAGTAGGTTTAAAACATTATCCATAAGAGTTTCTGAGAAAAGTTTGAATCTTACGATATTTGAATTATCTGAAACTGCAGAAAAATTGATTGATTTTACTTTTAGCCCAAACTGTCAGCGAACAGCTTGTGATAAATCAGCTTATAATGAACCGATGCGATGTTCTGATGCCAAATAAAGTCGAATGCTGTTGGGTTGGGCGATATGGATCATTAATCATGTCACATATATTTGCATTTAAGGGGTAATTTTATAACAGTTTTTAGATTTGATTTAAAAATCATTCAGAAAATTCAGAAAAATTTATGAATATCTTCATTTGAGTCAATAAAACGATCTGTATAATTTAATATTTAAAGATGATTTTAAACAATAAAGAAAGTCGGTCAAGCCCGACTATAACATACTCTATACCAAGAAAATTTGTCTTTTGATGATAACTCGAAAACCGTTCATTCAATCTTCTTCATTCCTTTGGCGGATCGATAAGTTATCCTAATAACTAAATATGTCCAGAAGGAACAAGCCATCTATCTTCAAAACTGTGGGAAATATGACGTTTTTTCTAAATTGCGGGGGCGGGAGGGGGCTTGGCCAAAATTGAAAATAAACTTGATCTGCCTGCAGACATAAGAAGCATATGTCCCATACATGTCAAACCTCTATCTCTTACCATCTCTGAGATCTGTGCGGTCATACGGACAGACAGACGGACGGACAGACATGGCTATATCGACTCGGCTGTTGATGCTGATCAAGAATATATATACTTTATGGGGTCGGAGATGCTTCCTTCTGGATGTTACATACTTTTGCACAAACTTATTATACTCTATGTACCTTCGCTACAGAGTATAAAAATAGAGGAAAGTTAACTTCGGCTCGGCCGAAGTTTGTATAACCTTGCAGCACGTTTTCTAACTAATTTGAAGGACATTTCCACTGAAAACAAAAAAGTTTTTCTCACTAAGACTACTTTTCCGACTCTACTTTTGTATGACAGCTATACCATATAGATGTCCGATTTCGACCAAATTTGGCAGAATTTTAAAAAAGCATAGACAACTAGTAAATACGGAGTTTGGAGACAATTGCATAAAAAACAAAAAAGTTTTTCTCACTAGAACTAGTTTTTCGACCGATCGTTCCTACGGCAGCTATATGTTATAGTCATCCAAACTGGCCGGTTCCGACAAATGTGCAGCGTATTTGGACCAGAAGACTTCGTGCAAAAATTGGTGGCGGTAGCTTTAAAACTGACGGAGAAGATAGCATAGGGACAGGATGACATGGCTATATCAACTCAGCTCGTCATGCTGATCAAGAATATATATACTTTATCGAAGATGCTTCCTTCTGGCTGTTACATACTTTTGCCCAAAACTTATATTTTATTTACCTACGATACAGAGTATAAAATCATAAAAAATTTTCTCAGGGCAGTCATCTTGATGACACACCCTTTTATATTACATTTGTATACCCTTTCAGAGGGTAATACGGTCTGATGTCTGTAAAGCAAAGAAGGAAGCACTACCGAACCCATAGGTATTAAAATTCATGAACATTACGAGACGAGTTGATTTAACCATGTCTGTCTGTCCGTCAGACCGATTCTATTCTATTACAATCATCTTGTGACCGACTTACTGGGCAGCTGAAAAATCAAACAGCTTGCACTTTTCATGGGTAAAACCATTTTATTTATTTTACAAAATTATTGCATATTAAATTGCTTTTTTATCATTGCAATAAGGATTGAAAATTTATAATGATTGAATCCAAAAATGTTAACAAACACAGCAACCATAGAAAATGGCTGCCAAGCGACAATATTGTTTCCACCAAATACAACTCTGCCAGCTGTTTTGCCGTCAGCAGCAATTTATTGTGCGGCGAATTCAACATATGTCCGTCTCGCTCTCACCCATGGCGATTCCCACAAGAGTATAATTGTTTGAGCGTGTCATTCCAGGGTTACCAAAGTTGAAAAATTTGCAATTATGGAGTATTTTTCAGGGATCGTAAATAATGATTGTATAAATATTTCTCATTCTCAAAAAGCATTAACTTGAGGTTCCAGTTATGTAATCATATGCTCATAAGTATTCTACATCAAAGTATAAAACCGTCGCTCATAATAAGTAGCCAATGTTCTTCGATGCTCGAAGATTTGATTAATGTTTTCCAAAAGCAAATAACTTAAATAAGCCTTCAATATCACTTTCCAAAGATAATGATGTTCAAAGTTATATCCTGAGTGTGGATGCTCACTCAAGTGTGTACTCCTTTACACCTACTAAATCATTTTCACTTAAGTCTGAGTTGAATAATCTTTTACTTATGTAAGGAAATTTCTAAAAATCTTAACCAATTAATTGGTTTTCTATTTTAAATTTCGTAAATTTTGTGCTGAAGCAAAATATTCACTCAAAAATCTCAGACCCTAAATGTGTGAACATTAACCATTGGTACATACTGGTTCGAACCTGCCAAACGGCAAGTCCCCGAAATTGTTTTTGATTCGCAGCCCTGTGGCTCTATGCCTGAATTTATCACTTAGCTCATGATTTTTGCAAATCCAGCTGGATTTTACGCATTTGCATGGCTCATGCTCAAAATGAGCAGTGCATATTCTCCAAATCCACCTAGATTTGCAAAAAAAGGAATAAGAGGAAACAGCGATCAAAGTTTCACTTTCGAGAAGAAATTTTCAGGGGACTTTCCATAGTAGGGATGTCGGAAATTATATCGATATATGGATATTTTTGTCAAAAAAAAAACAATAAATCGTTAATGCATATATCTCCGAAGCGATATATCGGATATCCCATTTTCCTTGGTGATTTATTTCGGCGATATATAAGTAAAATTTGAAAAGTAAACACATCTTTATGTTCATAAAATGGAGCTACAATTGTGCAATGATGTTTGTGTGTGCTATAAATGAAAACTATTAAGGTGCGTCAAATTATAAATACTCTCAGAAATTCCATTCATCATCCAAATTCTAAGGGACCAATTATCTTGAAGAAATTGTTTGCCTCCATTTTGTAAGCAACACATTCCCGAGCTGTCTATCAGCTGTTTCTCAATCCACAAGCGCTTTCGAAACGCCGCTTTCGATACGCCGCTATCTAGACAATGTGTGGATTTCGTTCATGTTGCTGAACAGCTGTTCCGGCTCGATTCCATTGGTTCATTCTTAACCGAGGACCGAGCAGACCTTGTTCCGAAACGGAAACTTATTATTCAGTCTTGTCTCCGACTTCGGAGCGTACAGACCTTTCCTTTCTTGTCTTTTTTTTTTTTTAATAAAGTAAAAATCGGGTTATAAATTCGACACTATTAACTTACACAAATTAGTTCTGTATTTTCTTTCATATTATTTTCTTTGTTCTGCTTTCAGGCTTTCTATCTGTTCGTTTTTAACGTCAAAGTTGGCAATTCTTCATCATTCTCTGGGGATGTTTAAGCTCTCAACTGCTTAGTTTAGTTTCTTTTATTTTGTTTAATTTTAAATTATAGTGCCTTTGCACTTGTTTTGCTTCACTATTGCTGGCAATTTAGGCTGCATTAATTTATACAGATAACTTCTTAGTTTTGTGAATTATTTTTTCATCTTCCTTATCAAGTTTGATGATGCGTTCCTGCCTGGTGACTTCAATCGCCTCTGGCAATTCTTCCGCAATGTCGGGTAATGTTTTAACTCTCAACTGCGGCTTAGTTTCTTTTATTCTTTGTATTTTATAGTGCTTTGCACTTGTCTTGCTTCACTCTTGCTGGCAACTTAGCTGGGTGATTTGCTGCATTAATTTAGACAAATAACATAATTTTGTTAATTTAATTTTTGCACCTTTGTCCAGATTGATGAGGCGTTCCTGGATGGTGAATCACCACTGTCAATTCTTCCGCAACCTCAGGGTAATGTTTGAACTCTCAACTGCGGCTTAGTTTCTTTTATTCTTTGTATTTTATAGTGCTTTGCACGTGTCTTGCTTCGCTATTGCTGGCATCTTAGCTGGGTGATTTGCTGCATTAATTTATACAAATTACTTCTTAATTTTGTGGATTCTTTTTTTCATCTTCTTTATCAAGGTGGATGATGCGTTCCTGAATGGTGACTTCAATCAAAACCGGCAACGTTTGAACTCTGAACTGCAGCTTAGTTTCTTTTATTTTATATTTATATTATTTTATTTGCACTACTGTCGGTCTACTGTTGGCATCGGCAACTTGATCAGATTTTTGTGACTTGACGTTCTTCACAACAAAGGAAAAATAAAGAGTCTTGATACGTAGAGTTCGGAACAGTTTCTTTGAGTTTTTTAACAATTGCTTAGTTCCAAAGTGTCACAAGGATAATGTTTGCAATATTGTTTTGTTTAACTCGTCTGATTTCTATTATTATTATAATATATTATTGTTAATACTACATTTTTCTGTTCAAAAATATTTTGGCTTGGTCCTCAACTTTAATTTCATTGTTAACTATTTTAATTTGTGGAAGTCGTTGATTATAAACCATTTTCGCAATGACTTTACTTCCATCTGATTTGCTTTAGCGTACTTTTTTTGATATAAAGAAATTCGTGTGGCTCTTATGAAATTCTTCAAAAACGGCTCTAAAAATTATAATATAATTTGATTTATAAAAATTGCAGAAAATGATATTTTTTTTAAATCTTCGTCGCCAGTGTAACGACTCACGCACGCACGATAAATACACAGATAGTTGTGGTTAGCTCTCGGACTTTATTTCGGTCGTCTCGCTTGGACGCTACGATATGACTGCATCTTATTTATACAACAGTCGACCAACAAGTTTTTCTCACTTCTTTTCTGATTCTACTTTTCTATGGCATAGTTGTCCGATATCGACCAAACTTAGTACATTCATGGAAAAGCATAGCAGACTAAGACATACAAAGTTTGATGGCGTTTTCTTTGGAAACAAAGTTTTTCTCACTAAAATTGGTTGCTCGACCGATCATTGATTTGGCAGTTATAACCTAAAGTCATCCGATTTGGACAAAACTTTGAGGAATTGTGTGAAAGCTTATCAAATTAATTTATGACAATTTTGAAGAGGTTTACATTGAAAACAATTAAGATTTTCTTATTAAGACTATTTTTTTTAACCTTACTTTTCTATAGCAGCTATACTATATTGATGTTAAATTTCAACCAAACTTGGCAGAATCATGGAGAAGCATAGGAAAATAGTAAATACAGAGTTTAGAGACGTTTGCATCAAAAACAAAGTAGTTTTTCTTACTAGAACTAGTTTTTCGACCGATCGTTCCTATGGCAGCTATATGTTATAGTCATCCGATCCGGCCGGTTCTGACAAATGTGCGGCGTATTTGGACCAGAAGACTTCGTGCAAAGTTTGGTGGCGATAGCTTTAAAACTGGTGGAGAAGATAGCATAGGAACAGGATGACATGGCTATAGCGACTCAGCTCGTCATGCTGATCAAGAATATATATACTTTATGTGGTCGAAGATGCTTTCTTCTATGCGTTACATTTGAACAATTTTAATATACCCTCTGCCAGGGTACAAAAAGTAATAACAGTTACGGTCCCTGATAGAATGTTATGGAAGATGCTTCAACCGGGTATTAGTTTTCTGTCATAAGGGTCCCAAGAAAAAATTGAAACTGAACCAGTTCTCTGAACTTCAGTACCGAACCGCCCTGAAGTTATGACCCGGCAATATTCTGAAAACTATTAAAATGCGATTAGTACTGATAACCAATACTAAATCAGCCAGTCTGTATAGCTGTTTCAAATGCCACTGGGTCTGTTAATTGTCAGAATGATGATGAAATTTGTCAACAGATGTGGTTATGACAAGTTGAAGACATGAAAGGCAAGTGCAATATTGTAAGGGCCTCAATTCTTGGACTATTCTGTCCCATTACTTAAGTGTGTCCATATTTGTGCTGCTTTTCCGTCTCTTTGGGCTATTTTCATGCACTTTTTTTGAGTCACTTAATTTGGTTTTGCACTTTTTGCTTGGCAATTTGCCAGGCAAAGTACATTGTCGCTCTCGGTCTCGCTCTCTCTGGTTCTCTAACCATTGGCCAAAAGTTCTTCTTAGGGCTAATTGGCTACTACTTGAAGGAGCTCATTTATCTTGCTCGACTCTCTCTCTCTCGCCCCAGCTTGTCCACTTTTAATTTTGGGGATTTCTTTATTTATAACGTTTTCCGCTTCATTGCTCGGGGAGCGGAGGAGGAATGGGCTTGGGGTGGTGGTGGGTTGCCTGCCTGTCCATTTTGGTGCTTTGGCTGCTTTTCCGTATCTCATGTCACTAAATCAGCACAAATTGTTCCACTGATTTATAAAAATTTTGTTGGCCAAATGCCAAACGATAGAATCTTTGCAAACTTCTCTTGAAAAGTTGTCCACTTTTTGAGGTCAACTTGTGGCACTGCGAATAAGCCAGAGCAAATTTGCAGCTGAACCGCCGCAGTTGGCAACAATTATGTGTGTGTTTTGGACTTTCCAAAAATGTGGCGACCTTCAGCCAAATCAACTGGCAGAAACCAGCAAAATGGCAAAGGAAATACAAAAAATAAAACCCAAAACGGCAGACAAAGTTAGAAGTCAGCGCGGCAACTGGCAAAACGAAGTCCATTACAACAAAATTTGGGAACCGAAAACGCCATTTGTGTCTGTGGATAGTTTTTGAGATACTTTTTAATTCGCAGCTGTTGCAAGGGGGGAAGGTACTTGCCCCACAGACTCATCATTCAATTGTGCAATAATCATAACCAAAATGTGGCTGCCGCTTTAAGTTATTTATTATTGTTGTTTATATACTTATTTCGCGTTCCACACAATTGAAGAGTGACAGGGCAGACCAGCACAGCCCCCTCCGTATGGCTGTGGGGGGGTGGGGGTTCTGGGATTTCGGTCCCGCATTTTTCTGCATGAGCTGCCACAGGAACGAACGGAGCGACGTATTCAAAGTAGCGTGGGGGCCCGCCTGTTGAGGTGCTGCCCTACGGGTGCAATGGAAGTAGCATGGAGCAGGCCTGTCACCGGAAAGCAATCAGCAATATAATCGAGTAAAGCTTCGGCTGCTCTGCCAGCGGTGTGTATTGGCTGGGGGTTGGCCTTTAGGGTTGTGATTGTGACATGTGCCGCCACGGCAACAGCCGGGGCGCAGCCAGTGCTTAAAGTCAGCAGATCGATTGAAAGACATTTTTACATGCAAACATTTCAAGTGGCACTCGGAGCGGCGAAAAAACAGAGAGAGAGACGAAAGTTAACCACCTCATGGGAATTGCCAAATTGGCAAAAATTAAAGCATGAAAATGTCAGACCAACATGTCAAAAAATCACAACTTTACCAAATGTGTGCCAATTTAAAGTCAGAAATTGCAGAAAATTCCAATTAGGGGGTTAAAATATCCACCTATGCTTGTGGAACCAAATTGGTTTACGACTTAACCGATAACTGCTCATTAATCGAACCACAAACCGGAGAGTTGTTCTTTTGACAAGTGAGATGTTCCGCTGTTTTTATTTACATCTGTTTTTGTCCGACTCCCTCTGCTTTTTAAGATATTTAGCTTCGTTTGAGGCTGAACTTTGAGCTTTGTGAGATTCTACCAGAATGTAATCTATATTATGCAGTATTCTTTGATGATCTATCCTACATTTTATATCCAAGAATGTCTTGGCTGGAATTGAACTAAATACACACTGATTTCGAAGTGCTTACACAGAAAAATATGGTCAATTCCAAGCCATTTTTGAAGTCGGTCAATCCACGATTTTCCATATCTAAATACACTCAAAAAATGTATGTTCTAGTTTTTCAAAATTCGCCCTTAAATACACTATAATTTTGTCCAGAAGTTAGCAACGCCTGCAAATATTCATTTCCGACCCCATAAACCATATATATTCTTGATCAGGGGGACGAGCTGAGTCGATTGAGCTTAGTCCGTCCGTCTGTTTCTACACAATCTGCTCTCTTAGTTTTGAAGCTATCGTGCTGAAATTTTGCCCAGAGTCTCCTTTTTGCTGCACGCTACTAATATATCAAAACCGTCCGGATCAGATGACTATATCTCATAGCTTCCATAGGAACAATCGGTAGAAAAACTAGTTTTAGTTTGAAAAACTTTTTTCTTTTCAATGGAAACGTCTCCAAACTTTGTATTTATAGGGTTTCTATGCTTTTTTTTTATAATTTTGTCAAGTTTGATGAAAATCGGACATCCATATGGTATAGCTCTCATACAAAAGATAGGGCTGAAAATCAGTCTTAGTAAGAAAAATTTGTTTGTTTTCATTGGTAGCATCCTGCAATATTAAATATGTTTGTTTCACATGCTTTCACCCAATTATAAAAATGTTTGTCAAAATCGGATGACTATATCAAATAGCTCCCATGGGAACGATCGGTCGGAAATGGGTCGTTGTGAAAAAAAAGTTTTTTTTTTAAATATTTAAGCTAGCAAGGGTAAAAAAACTTCGGCACATAAAAAGTTAGCTTAGTTTTCTCGTATTTTCCTAATTCAAAGAATATTTCGTGTTATTAAGCATTTTTTTTTTAACTTAGAAAGCATAACCCGATATGGCATTTTTTAACAAATAATTTCATACATAAAGAAAATCGGTTTAAATTTTTCTTAAATTTAAAAAAAAAAACAGAGTACATTATAGTCGGGATTGAGCGAGTTTCTTCCTAATGATGCTTAGAAAATTGTTATTAACACTCTACGTCCTCAAATTGATCGTAAAACTAACACACATGTTAAGTTTCGGCTTCTCAGTTCCATAAAACACAAAGTGTTTAATATAGAACTTAAATGGTAATTTTATTCAAATAATTTTGACACAAAGCGAAGGCAAAATCCGAGGCTAAGTTTAGTTTCAATTATGGTTTCTTTCCAACGTCTGCTCTTTCTAGCAATTTTCAATCAACTCCCGCTTCACAAATTCCAGTGTGCCCATATTTAACATTAGTTATCGAAAAGGCTAACTTTACTATCGATTTGGAAATTCTACTTATAATCGACGTTTAAATTAAATTTGCTTTCAAACTAATTGCTATTTATATTTGTAACGATTTTACTAATACAACTTTTACAAAACATACAAACATTATATATGGAAAATGTTTAAATTGGAATATATAATTGGATAGGAATTAAGAATTTGTGTAAACGATTAATTTTAATATATATGTAACAAAAATTTAATTTTCAAAGTATTTTCCATCACTAGCCTCTACTACTTCTCTATTTCTGTCAATTTTCGGACATTGTTTCGAAAAACACGAAGCGTTTTTGAATGCGATTCACTAATCTATCCAGTTTTGGAGTTCTTCAAAAGAGCTATATGGCTGATCCTCAAGGGCCATCGTCAACGACGAAAAGAAATAGTAGTCGGTAGGTAGGACTTCCTATTTCAGTCTTTCAATGGTTGCCTTTGCTCGGCTTAAACGCATCAATTGAGTTCGGTAGAGTTGGCCTGTGATGGTTTTACCCGGTTGTAGCAGATGATAGACTATGCCCAATTTGTTCCACCAAATACATACATGAGAATATTCGGCCTTGTCGTCGATCTTGGCATATGGCCGGGCGGCCCTTATGATTTTTTGAGCTTGGCGCTATTGTAAAGCACGAATTCTCCTCTTTTTGTTCCGCTGGAGCTAATGTCACAGTGGTGGACACAAAAACTATGTTATTTACACTTCAGCGAAACGACACATACCATAATAGAAAGCCTTCTAATGAGGCTTCAGAATAAAGTTGATAGCAACATTCTGCAATACGATGAAACACTATTAAAGCCACCTTGCAAATAAATCTTATAAAACTTATTTGTGCAGTTAATATGTACTTTTAAATGATTCTGTAACCAAATTGTTCCGCCCCTAAGATAAGAGTTTATGAATTTGATTTTGCAGATTCAACTTTATTAAGTTCCAAACTCTTCAATGCCTAATACATCCCACTTTCCCACCCCACTTCTTGGGGCAATCTTTTTTCAAGTTGCTAACAACTTCTAAGCACTTTTGATAGCATTTTGCTTCCGTTTTGCCTTCTTAGCACACAAAATTGGCAATGAAACTTTTACCAGCAGCAATAAATTTTAGTTTGGCACAGTTTGCGAGCAACAAACATACAAAAAAAAAACAGCATCCAGCAAACTTCGATACGAGTATAAATAATAATCATTTTGTTGCAACATATTGGCAACTTGGCAACCAACAAAATTTTTCATAATTTGTATAGGCTTTTTGTTGTTGTTTTTTTTTTGGACATATGTTGCGGGCTTTTTTGGCAACAAGTTGCGTGGCAAAAAACTTGGCATTGCAATTACGTAAACGCAAACTTCTGTTTGGGCGTGTTTTATACTTATTTTATTTTTGTAGTTTTTTTTTTTTGTCATGTTCACACGCAAGGCAAGCAGTCTACGATGTGGGAGGAGGAGGAGTGGCTCCTTCCACGCTTTGGTCTTTTCTAATTTTATGCATACAAAAACAAAAATTGGCAGATTAATCAAGATATATATATATATGTATGTATATACTTGATCTAGCCGTGTCCCCCTGCTGTGATCGTTAAACTGCATTTTGTCTGTCTAGTTTTTAATGACCATTTTAAGACCACTGAAAAATGCAAATGAAATGCATTCCAAGTGAAAATTGTGTGTGTCTTGTGGTGTAATTTCAGCTGATAATTAAAGGGCAGTTAAAATAAAGTTCGTCCCGCCCTAGGAACATAAAAATATTATGAACAAGGGGAGAGCAGTGTGATCATTGGAGTTTTATGTAGACAGCGGGAGATCACCAAGAGAGTGTCGTGGGGGAAATTTTTAATGTAGCTGAAATTAGGCTCAATTTAGTGCAGCGAACTGTTCTTGTTATGGTTTATGAAATTGAATTGGATGTTTTTATGATACTCTGTATAAAAGGTAGACAAAGTATATTAAGTTGATGCAACAGTCCGAGGGAAAGATCTCCGACATTATTTAGTGTGTATGGGGTGCTTCCAAGCAAGAAAATATACAGATTTTCTGGGATAATGTGTTCTAATTCGATGATGATTGAGCTTAAGAAAGCTTATTGTGCATAGTTATTTTTTTTTTTAAATCGATATAAATATTATTATTTGATAGGCAATTTAAGGGCCGTTTTCTAATCTACCACATAGAGCTATCTGTCACATAAACCTATAAATTACAGTTTATCTAATACATAGCAGTAGAAGATGAGAAATCGAAAATTCACAATTTATATGCTTTTTATTTTGCTGCATCTTTCCATAGATTTCTAGATTTTACAATTCCTTAACGAAATCTGTTTGGTTTTTTAGTTTTGGATAATCAATCCACAGATATTGTTTACGCCCCAAGGCCCCATTTTTGGAGTGGAGTTACTGGAGATCAGCTGTAGTAGTTTCCCAAATGATGAATTTTTGCATCTACAGAATTTCAAAATACAGTTTAAATTTGCTCTTATCCGTATACAAATTTTTTATTCAATAAATTAAAGGGTCTTCTCAGGAAAAATTCTTCAATTCTAGCTTTTTTCCGGCCATTTAACCGCAAAATATTAGCATTTTTAAAGCTTTCTTAAGGAAGTTATAGCTTAAAAGGACAGCAACGTGATTTTTTAAAACTGTTAGTAGCTCGAAAGTGGATTAAGATAAATTTTTAAGTTTTTTAAAAATGGCGAACATTTTGAAAATATTTTTTCAAACTTTTAAAAAAAAAACAAATTTTCTTTAAAAAAAATGTTGTCTTGGAAAAAAAAAACAATTCTTCAAAAAGTTCCCATAAGACACATGTAAAAACCGTTTCATTTGCAAACATTTAACGTGGAAAAATAGGTTGGTAACTTCAAAATTGATCAAGTTCTAGCCACTTAATTTCAAAAATATTACAACTGTACATTTTCAGCAGTTTTTCAACAAAAAATGCCAGTAAATTTTATTTTTGGTTCTTTAATAGCCCAAACATCTTCCATTACTCTTCTTATGAGTGCGTTTTCACTCACAAAAACAAAAAAACAAAATCAGAGACAACAACTTACACAAGAAAACGAAAGAGAAACTCCATTACTGCCGGTTGTGTGTGTGCGCTTGCGGCTGTTTGCACGTTTTGTTGTTGCCTTTAATTCCGCAAGAGCGGCAGCGACGCGTTCGCGCATTACAACAACATTGGCGCATGAAGTGTATAAAGCATGGGCATCGCTGCTATAGCGTATAGGCGCCATTTTATCGCACAATCAAGACGACTGCAAAAACAAATATATGCAGTGTGCGTCTCTTTCTATATTAATCAAAATTTATGCATTGATCAATGCATTGAAGTTAAGGGCCAAGCCAAAAGATTTTTTAAAAGAAACATTAGTATTAATAACAATTAATAATACATTAGAGTAGAAACCTAACTATATATTTGCTTTTAGGCAGGGTTTATGAATTAAACTAGATACTTTAACTTTGTAACTAGTGCATTATTGCCAATATTATCCTGGTAAGAAGTGGGAGCTAAGAAATTGGTAAATAATTAAAAATAACCTGTACCGAACTCTACGTATCCAGACTCTTTGTGTTTTATTTGTTAAGAAGAACGTAAAGTCAGAATCAACCCGCTAAAGTTGCCAGTAACAGCGAAGCAAGACAATTGCAAAGCAATATAAAATACCAAAAATAAAAGAAACTAAGCCGCAGTTGAGATTACAAACATTCCCCGAGGTTGCTGAAGAATTGCCAGTGGTGATTGAAGTCACCAGGCAGGGACGCATCATCAAACTTGAAAAGAAGATAAAAATATGAATCAAAATTAAGAAGTTGTTTGTACAAATTTATGCAGCAAATCACCCAGCTAAATTGCCAGCAAGAGTGAAGCAAGACAAGTGCAAAGCACTATAAAATTAAAATAAAATAAAAGAAACTAAACTAAGCATTTGAGAGCTTAAACAACCCCCAGACATTGCTGAAGAATTGCCAGCGGTGAAGTTGCCAAAGAGCCTTAAAACAGAAGAACAAATGAAATAATAAAAAACAAAATTTAGAAATTTAGTTCATTATTAAAAAAAAAAAAAAAAGGGAAGACAAGAAAGGAAGGTCTGTACGCTCCGAAGTCAGAGACAAGACTGAATAATAAGTTTCCGCTGCGGCACAAGGTCTGCTTGGATCTCGATTAAGAATGAACCACGGAATCGAGCCGGAACAGCTGTTCCGCAACATGAACGAAATCCACACAAGTTAGTTAGCGGCGCATCGCTAGCGGCGTTTCCAAAGCGCTTGTGGATTGAGAAACAGCTGATACACAGCTTGGGAATGTATTGCTTACAAAATGGAGGCAAAAACTGTGAGGAGAAGATTGCTGTAATACAAGCTGTTGAGGCAAGACCATGTTTTTAGGGCGAACCACAGAGAAAAAGCATTTTGACAACATTTCTGTGAAAAGTGCTTGCGAAAGTGTTGCAGCACAAAAAAATAAAGAATGTTGGAGACATGTAATTGTGTTCAAAGTTATTAAATTCATTAATTTTGTATTTGCTGCTTGGCAAATGACTGTAAGAAGTCTTGGAGAGAGAGAGAGACAGAGAACGCTCCGAACGACAGTTTGATTTAGTTCCACAGACTAAAAACAAATAGCAAATTCCAGGCCCTTACTATAAACTTGAAACTAAACGAGAAAGCTAAGCTAACTTCGGCTGTGTCGAAGTTTTTATACCCTTGTAAGTGCTCGCTTAGATATTTAAAAAAAAAAAACTCTTTTCCCATTTTCTGACCGATCGTTCGTATGGGAGCTATATGATATAGTCATCCGATTTGGCCAAAAATTTGCAAAATTATGTGAAAGCAAATACAAAACTGCAGGATGCTTCCATTAAAAACAAAAAAGTTGTTCTACCTAAGAAGAAGCTATACCATATAGTTGTCCGATTTTAATAAAACTTGGTAAAACCATCAGCCATGCTCCGGCTTTCACGTATTTTTGCGACTTACGATTTCAGCAAATTCGTACGATTTCAATTTAGAGCGCTCCGAAATTCGCCAGTTTTTTTCATCGATAATGTTCCATTCCCATCTTGTTTTGTGTCATTTCACATAACAAAAACAGCTGATGAGCGCCACTACTCATGCTATCGATAGTCATATATCGATATATACCATAGCCAAATCGCAAATTGTTGTTTTTGTGAGCAGTTTTCCATCTCGCTCAATTTTGTGTGTCTCTATTAAATAATTGATTAAAATATTGCCTTAGTGCGAATTGAGTGGAAGAGTCCGTAAGACAAATCTAAAAAGCTTAGAGAACTGAATAAAAATAGTTCCGTGGGCTGTTTGATTGTGCATCAACCTATTTTTTGCATTTACTTTTCATTTCACGGACTCGGATGTCGCCGGTTTTATAACGGCAAAACTTTGCGATTTCCTAATGTCAGAGCACCAACTTTTACGATTTGGTGATCAAATCGCAAAGTTTTTGCGAATGCGAAAATGGGAGCATGGCTGTATAAACAACCATATAAAACCTACAATTTTTTCTCAATAAAACTAGTTTTCTGATCGATTATTCCTAAGGGAGCTATGTGATATAGTCATCCGATCCGGTCGGTTCCGACATTTTAGTAGTGAGCAAAAAGAAAGACTCTGTGCAAAATTTCAGCTCGATAGCTTCAAAACTGAGAGACTGGTTCGCGTAGAAACGGACAGACAGACGGACGGACAAAGCTCAATCGACTCAGCTCGTCACCCTGATCAAGAATATAAATGGTTTATGGGGTCGGAAATGAATATTTGTATGCGTTGCAAACTTCTGGGCAAAATTATAATACCCTTTGCACGGGTATAAAAATAATTCCTCAATTTCTATGCCACTTTTTGGCAAACTTTTATTTTGTATGCTTAGTTTTGTGATATTAAATCGATTTCCCGGTCAGTTGCCGTGTGTGGTGCAGCGGGTAGTGTGTGTGTACCTGCTGTGCAAGCGGTCGTGGGCTCGATCCCATCTAGGGACATCTAATGAAAAAGTTGTTTCTTTAACATCTTGCACAACCGGTCACCCTCACAAGCTATTGACGCCAGCTTTGAAATAACTAGAAATGAAAAAGCTTCCGCAACTATGCCTTTCGGATGTGGCATTAAGCTAAAGTTAGATGCTTCTTGAATTGATCAAAGTTTAGATTAGGTTAAGATCAAAGTTTAGACAGGATACTTTAGTCCTGAATTATATTTAAGGTTCGTAAGAAGCACAGTACGTACATTTCAACATACAACATATCTGTTCTGATTAGGCCCAGATGAATTCATCGTATGTGCAAAATCCAAAATATTTGGAAATTAAAAAAATCCAAAAATATAAATATAAAAAAATAAATATAATAAGGAGTGAATTAACGATTAACGAACGATTAACGAATGGAACTGGCGGTTTAAGAATACACTGAACCAAGCCGCTGGCTATGACATTGATCCATAAAGTGTTCAAACAAGCTTAATTCTCAATCCAACCTTGTGTCATGGAATAATCTTCAAAGTGTTCTCCCCCTCATAGTTCCGATTCCCCCTCCACCCAAAATCCGTCTGCATTTTGGACCAGATGCCCTCACTCAATATTTAATTTTCAATTTTATTTCCATCACTCAATCCCCTTCATAAAATATCGTTGCGACCTTTCGTTAGCTTCAATGACAATTTTGCCACTCTCAGACACACCCTTCGGTTTCAGTTTCAGTTTCAATTCTGGTTTCACTTCAGAGAGGAAATCTTTTTATTATTTAATATTTCATGGCTATAAAAAAAAAATCCAAATGTTGGTCGACTGATTTCTTGTTAGTTGTTGCATTTGGCACAAAAAAACCAAAAACAAAACTCGCCTCAAGGTTAGCCACATTAATTTTTTTTCCTTTTCTATTTTTGCAATTTTTCTTTTATTTTTTTTTTCTTTGCACAAAGTTAATTTTTGCCATTCTGCGAAATTTTGCCACAAAATAAATCGCTAAATGAGCAAAATCGCAAACAAATGGCAAAAAACAAAAAAAAAAAAAGAATGCAAAGGTTGAAACTTATTTTTGCGGGCTGCAATTTGATTGTTCATTGTTGTTGCTGTTCATGTTGTCATTATCTAATTATTCAGTTTGTATTTAGAGATGCAAAAGTCAAGGTAACTGCACAATTATTCTTTTTTTTTTTGCTTTGCTTTTGCGTATGCCGAGAGGAAATAATTATATTTTATACAAAATTATAATTAATGTTGGAGCAGAAATACAAAATTCATTTAATTGATTAGCCAAAAACTCCCAGACAACATTCAAATTGCATGTGGGTTGCCCGCTGCCTGCCTGTTCATGTGGAGACGGGGATCGGCGGGGTAACGTTGCGTCTTCAGGGTTTATGAGCGGCACTTAAGCTGCGATAAATGGCATAATGTGCCCTCATAAACCGTACGACTGCAATGGGAATGGGAAACGGGAGCCACTCCACTTCAATTGAAGCGTCGCGTCCACGTCCGCGTCATAATAGGCGCAAAAAACTGCACGGCAAGCTACAAAATGTGAAAATCGCCTGCAATGTGCGAAAGTTAAGACAAATGGGAGTCGACTTGTCAGGTACCCAGCAGAACTTTTGATTGCTGAATGATTAATCAGGTATCAAGTTCTTCTGCTGAACGCGGCCAATGTCTTAATTGATCACAGAATTCAGAAAAATTTACCCTACCAGGACCACAATTTATTAATTGAAAGAATTTAAAGAGTGCCTAATTTGACAATAAATGATTTTTACACCAACTAAGATCACATTTCTTAAAAGTTACGGTTAAGTTTAATTTATATTGGGTTTTCTCCACAACAGTTTCCCAATATAGATAGATTCCTGTCGCTGCAGCAGTGTGACCAGACACTGCCAACGACTTAGGTATTTTTGATATAGTTCTTTTAATGTTGGTGGTAATTTTCGTACGCTCACGTTTGCAAGTTGGTTTTGACCAATCCATGTGATACCTCTTTGAATAACTAAAATCCATGCATTCTTGAGCTATTTGTGGTTCTTTATCTTGACCTTTTGTTGCTAGTGTTTGTTGGCAAATAGACTAATCTTAAGGTCACTTAACAAACGAAACCCTAAAAAATACGGGCTGAGACACTTAAATTCTGATAAATGAGACTTCTGAAAGCATCATCTCATATCCAATTTTTCAACTGTATTTTGCAATTTTGCAACTTACAGCGAAAATAATTTTAAAATTATAATCATACTCTAAAAAATTGAGCTGAATAGCTAAATTCAAGGCTGGATCCTCTCCAGCGGGGGTTCGAAACTTATAGTGTTTTCTTATCAAAAATATTTTCATGTCGCATTTATATTGAAAGCTCCGTAACATTTCCAACACAGAAAAAAAAAAAACGAAAAAGCTAAGCTAACTTCGTCTGTGCCCAAGTTTTTATTCCCTTGCAAGTAAATATTTTCAAAAATACTTGATTTTCGCATTTTTCGACCGATCGTTTGTATGGGAGCTACATGATATAGACATCCGATTGGGCCTAAAATTTGTAAAATTATGTGAAAGCATGTGAAACAAACAAATACAAAATTGCAGGATGCTACCATTAAAAACAAAAAAGTTTCTCAAACTAAGACTGTTTTTCAGACCTATCTTTTGTATGGCAGATATACCATATAGTTGTCCGATTTTAATAAAACTTGGTAGAATCATAAAAAAAAAAATAGAAAACCTACGATTACAAAGTTTGGAGACGTTTCCATTAAAAAGAAAAAAGTTTTTCTCACTAAAACTAGTTTTTCGACCGATTGTTCCTGTGGGAGCTATGAGATATAATCATCCCATCCGGTCGGTTTCGACATATTAGTAGTGTGCAGCAAAAAGAAGACTCTGTGCCAAATTTCAGCTCGATAGCTTTAAAACTGAGAGACTAGTTCGCTTAGAAACAGAGAGACAGACAGAAGGACGGACAAAACTCAATCGACTCAGCTCGTCACCCTGAACAAGAATATATATGGTTAATGGGGTCGGAAATGAATATTTCTATGTGTTGCAAACTTCTGGGCAAAATTATAATACCCTTTGCAAGGGTATAACAATGTTAATCCATATTTTTACATTTTGATATAACAATTTTTAAAAATAAAAATGCACCACAGTGTGTCATATTAAATATGAAGTGAGTTCACTTAAATCTTAGGCGCGTAATGCATTACCAGCAAATCGCAATTAAAATCAAATATCAAATATTTTTCATAACTAAATTTAATATATTATTGATGAGGGCTTCAAAAAAATGTAGAACTACTTATAAGATCCCCACCCGTAATAGCCTCTGGGTTTTAAGCTCTTCGACTTTAAAGCTTTTTAAATAATTCTCGAAAGCAAGAGTCTAACATAAAACTGTTTATATTTTTCTACGAAAACTATGAAATGGAATTTAACCTAACAGTGATATATATTTTGAATATTACCATGTGTTTTACTAACCGATCCAAACCAAAAAATCGATTGATTTTTATACGAATTTTGTAGTTTTAAGGTCGAATGCGACTTGTAGAACGCATGGAACTCAAAAATTAATATGTTTGTATAAAGCAGGGACTGAACCAAGGCTCGAACCAAAACCTTCTCCCAAAATTCTGGGACCCTTAATTTCCGAACCCTAGCCAGTGGTTTAATTTGGTTCAAATTTTGATCAACTATTCTTTTTTATTTATGGCTATCAGCCTAAAGTATGATTGAAATAGGTTTACATAATACTTTAATTATGAAGAAAACAAAAACTAAGTATGAAAAATATTTAATTTAAATGATTGCACAGTACATTTGAATCTACTACGAAAAACTTTGATTTGAACTTGAAATAAATATTAAAATTTAATACAAAACTGGTTTATTTTCAAAATGTGAGAATAAAGGATACATACATATATATAGATAAAATAATTAAATTACACTTTGATTTTATATGTTTTTAGTTAAAATAAAGTCACTTATATTCAAATGTAGTAAGAAAACTCGCAACCGTTCACTTTTTTTTTACCTGTGAAATAACTCTTGAAATTAACTCACTAAAGAGCACTCTAAGCACCAAAAAAAAAGAATGGCAAAAAATGTCAAACTCTTCAAGAATATATAAAAATGATTCTATTTAGAATCATAGATAAATATCTCAAAAACTTAAAGGATATCCCACAAAGTTGCTTTGAGAAGCGTGAGAAAATAACCCAGTTGAAAATGGGAGTAGAATGAAAATAAAATGTACATTTATTATGTTTGAAAAACTTTGATTAGTTGCTTTAAGTTTCGTTTATAAACCACCAATATAAAGTCAGTATCTGATTTGCTTTCACGTGACTGCAATCGAAATGATGTACCCTTCGTTCTGTGCCGCACAAGGGGTATTATCAGCGGCACAAGTGTGAGTGTGGCCCAAGTACTTTGCCTCTGCCCTGCGCAGCTTATGAAAAATGTGTGGATTTGTCAACAGCAACAACAAACAGCAGCAACAGCAGCAGCAACAACAACGACAGCAACAATTACTTAATGCCCATTGTATTGCATTTCAAGTTGGCAAATGGAACAAAATGGAAAACGAGCTGAAGGGGATCGGCAATATCATAAAATGCAAAAAAAAGTAGAAAACACAAAAGCAAACGAGAAAGAAAGAAAAATTTCCGCACTGTTGGCAACTGAAGAAGTGTAAGCAGCGATTTTGGCTCAAAGATGGAGGAAAATGGAGAAGAGCAGGAAGAAGCTGGAGCAGGAACAAGGCAATGGCAATGTGTGGCAGCTAATAAGCCTGCATTCCTGGCGGACGGACTGGTTTGAGTGAAAAGGGAACCATAAAGGATGTTTCATATTATGACAGTGAACTGTTTATGGGATTGTTTTTATAAACAATCCATCAAAGTCAGATGAGTGACAAATACAAAAAAAGCATCTACTAGTTGGTTCTCATTTCCATTCCTCTGTCTCGAAATCCAATTAGAGCCTTTTGTAATCAGCTTCAATGCCAAATGATAACTTATTCAAAATTCTATTAACCAAGTCTCCAGCTCCAGCCCAAAACCGATTTATGCTCATTATGTGTGCCCAAAACCCAACGCCAAATGTGCATAATTAATGAAAAGTTTATTTGTACAGCTGGCAGCTGCCCCGCCCCCCTGCGCCCCTGCTAAGCCCACGGCAAACCCACCAAAAACACAAAAAGTCTTAACGTTCCTAAACAAATGAAATTTATGCAGCGGCCCGGCTTAGTGCGGAGACTCCGAAAACTTTTGCTCTTTCTCTCTAGGAGACATCTCCTTGCCCGCCCCCTCCTCCGACACATAGCACAAGTTGAAGGAGTTGAGCAGAAGGTTGTTGCCTCTGATGTTTGCTCAGACAAAAAGCATTTAAATCTTATTTTGACATAATTAATGACAGTTAAAAGCAGTTGGCGGCTTTTCAGGACACGTCCAATGTCTCCGCTTTGCGTCTCCAGGCTGTTGCACATTTACATGACACTTGGCGGAGAGGGAGAGGGGGGTGGGGGAAACTGTCGACTGTGTTAAATTTATGACAATTTACGCATAAACCACCCGAAGAAGTAAATGCAAAACGAGTTTCCCAACCCCTTCCATCTAATTTCGGCATAACGCAGCTCTGCAGCTGCGTTTTCGGCCACGCCCCCCTCCTTGAAAACTTCTTGACAAGCCAAACAGATGGCTGGCGCCTTTTTTTTGTTGTGTGGTGAGGTGAGTCAGGTCCAAGTCGTTCGTATGATTAATGCAATTGACTTTTGTAATTGACACATAATTTATGGTCTGAGAATACGCATACGCCATGCTATCCCCCCAAAAGCTGAAGGCTGGCTCCAGAGGTTGTTTGCTGCTTGTCTTGTCCAGCTGCAGTTGATGTACGCCCGAACAGCTGCTGAAGTTTTGCCTGCCAACTGCACTTTTAAGTGGCTTCTGCATCAAGAAAGGCGGCGGCTGGACTCTTAATAAAGTTATGCAAATTTTTCGAGCTTCGAGCTCCGGTCTTTTCTGTTGCTGATGTACTTGCTGAAGTGGCCGGGCGAAAGTTTTGCGTAGTCGAGGGGGGGGGGGGGGGGGGGGGGGAGAAGGACACTTGTGAGAGCGAAGTGCGGTTTACGGGATGTGCGTGAATGAGTTGTCTGACTGCTGCTAAGGGTTGGGGTAGGTCAAACAGAAAACGGGAAAAGAGTTTCAGAATTTTAAATCAAATACTTAAAATAATACTTAAATTCAGCATATCAGAAAAGAGTCTGAATCGTTGTTAAATTAAGTACGAGCATATTTGGTCCAAGTAATATTGCAACTTTAAGAGGAGGAAGAAAAGAGGAGGGCACTGGAAAGCCAATAACGCAGCTAAAGTGGCCAGTGCACAGTGGTTGCACTCAAATCACAAAAATCCAACATTAAATATATACACACAGAACAAAATCAGAGAGAAAGTTGGTCAAGCCCGACTATAACATACTCTGTACCAACAAAATTATACGCTCAGCATAAATTTTGATGCCGCAGTAGCAGTTAAAAGCAGCGCTGCTATAGCGCTGCAGCAGCGAAAAGTCTTTTGATCAGAACTCAACAACCGCTTATCCTATCTTTACCAATCCTTTGGCGGCTCGATAAATAATTCTGATTACTAAATATGTCTAGAAGGTACGAACCATCTATCTTTAAAACCGTGGAAGATATGACGTTTTTTCCAAATAGCAGTGGCGACAGGGGGCGTGGCCAAAATGGAAAAAAAAACTTATATGCCTGCTATTTTAGGAAGTTTTTGTCCCATATAGGTCAAAACTCTATATCTTACCCTCCCTGAGATCTATTTATACGGACAGACGGACATGGCTATATACTATATAGATGTTCGAATCATGGGAAAGCATAGCAAAATAAGAAATACAAAAGTTTGGAGGCGATTTCTTTGAAAACAAAAAAGTTTTACTCACTAAAACTAGTTTCTCGACCCATCATTCCTATGGCCCATAACCTTTAGTCATCCGATTTTGCCAAAACTTTGAAGAATAGTGTGAATGCTTATAAAATAAATATTTGCCAATTTTAAAGAGGTTTACATTGGAAACAAAAAAGTTTTTCTCTCTAAGACTATTTTTCTAACCTTACTTTTGTATGGCAGCTATCCCATATAGATGTCCGATTTGGACCAAACTTGAAACAATCATGGAGAAGCATTAAAAACTAGTAAATACTGAGCTTGGAGACGTTTGCATTGGAAACAAAAAAATTTTTCTCACTAGAACTAGTTTTTCGAACGATCCTTCCTATGGCAGCTATATGTTATAGTCATCCGATCCGCCCGGTTTCGACTAATGTTCAGGGTATTTGTACCAGAATACTTCGTATAATGTTTGGTGGCGATAGCTTTAAAACTGGCGGAGAAGATAGCATAGAAACAGACTGACGGAGAGACAGCTCGTCATGCTGATCAAGAATATATATACTTAACGTGGTTGGAAATGCTTCCTTCTATGCGTTACAAACATCTGAACAATTTTAATTATACCCTCAGCAAGGGTTTAAAAGAGTTATAGCAGTTGCGGTCCCTGCAAAATTCACAGAAATCGAACACAAAATATGTATGTATAAAGTAAGCATTTCATCTCTGAGGTGTCAAATCTTCTGAATGCCAAACCGTTTTTTCAGCAAAATCTAATTGTACTTCTTAAAAATAGCATTGAAACTGTGAACATCACGTATTCTTTTGTTCAGCAAAGTGCAAGTAATTCAAAAGAAGGAACAAAGCTTATTTTCATTTGGTGTATTCTCCAAGTTTAATAGATGTGGGTTAAAAATGAATATATTTTACTCCTGGACTATAGATAAACAAACTTGCGATGTTCTTCCCGTGAATACAATGGTTTAGTAAAGAATGTTTCCAAATATTTTATGATCTCTCGTCTTTGCTTACTTCAGCTTATGTTGAGTTCCCTACTGATTTCCCATTAAGTATATTGTTGATATATTTGTCCACGTTTAAAGATAAGAAAAGTGTTAAAGGAAGCTGCGGAAAGTTGCAGATGTGGGTATTTAGAAAATTCTAAACCCATATCCCACATTTGATTCTACGATGCTACCGTTTTTGCTCTGTTTACAGGATTTTCTCATTTTTCTTTTTTATTTCTCATACCTCTTCTTTTTTTACCCTTGCAGAGGGTATATCGAAATTGTCCAAATGCGTGTATCGCATAGAAGCAAGTATTTCCGACCACATAAAGTATATATATTCTTGATCAGCATGACGAGCTGAGTCGATATGAGCCATGTCCGTCTGTCTGTCTATTCCATTTCCTTAATCAGTTTTGAAAGCAATCGAGAACTAAAATTTTGAACTTGAAGTCTTCGTAGTACAAATACGCTGCACAATGTATCAAAACCGGCCAGATCGGATGACTATAGCATCATGGCTGCCATAAGAATGATCGGTCGAAAAACTAGTTTTAGTGAGAAAAAGTTTTTGCTTTTCAAAGCAAACGCCTCCAAACTTTTGTAATCGATTAGTTTGCTATGGTTTCTCCTGTAATCCCACTAAGTTTGGTAGAAATCGGACATCTATATAGTATAGCTGTCATACAAAAGTAAAGTGAGAAAAACTTGTTAGTTTTCAGTGGAAATGTCCATTAAATTAGTTAGAAAAACGTGCTGCAAGGTAATACAAACTTCGGTCGAGCCGAAGTTAACTTACCTCTATATTTTTTTCATCTAACTTTTCTTCCAAAGTTTTGTGTAAGCTTAGAAAAATCAAAGTAAAATATCTTTATTGTTTCAAAACTCTTTTTTCACAATATTTACATTGTTCTTTCCAAATCTTAAGAAATTTTCGTAGCAATTTCTTAAGTGAAAAATAGAAAATTATAATGGAAAGATGTTAATAAAAAGTGTAAGTGTAATATTATTTTAAGCATAATTGTCTACTAAGTAGTTAGTTCTAGGAGTTTTTTCCATATGCGCAAATTTTAAGATTTTTTTGAACTTAAGCAAGTGAAATTTAAAAAAAAAAATGAATTTTTTTATTGAACACAACGGAGTTTTGATGTTCATGCCGTTGCAGTGGGTATTATATAAGTTTTCGGAATATATAAAAGTTATATTAATATTTTTAGAGATGATCATAAGCAGAATATGATTTTATAGGTTAAAGCATACGCTTAAATAGGTTCAAAATATATCGAAATATAATCAAACATGTGTTTAGGTCGAAGATGTGTAAATATGTCAAATATGCAAAGTGAATGAGGATTCAAAATAATCTACTCTAATTTGTGGGAACACCCATTAATAATATGATTTGATTTAAAATCCAATGTCTGAAGAGCCGTACTAACACCTTTTAAATGGATGCTATCACTAAAATAGATCTCAGTTACCCCAACTCGGAATTCCTCCGTTAAGCCGCCATTAATACCCAAGTTCCTTATCCCATATATATCTATCGATGATTCTATTTTACTTTGCCAAACTTCACCTCAGAGATACAACATTCTGATAACATGACACTCACCCTCCCCCTACCCTCCCCCTACCAACCAGCACACGCGCCCATGGCTCACAAAAATCTGTTACTTAATTTCAATTGACTTTGAAAAGCGCGACGTATGGGCCAAACGACGTTGACTGCTTCCAATTTCGTCATGGAACAAATCAGTTTAATATGCCTCACCCCCCCGTTGGACGCACTCCCTCTTGCTGGCTGGCTGACTGACTGGGAGAGCGATGCTTATCAATTTGAAATTACTTTAGCCTCGCACACAAAAGACAAGCCACGCACACGATAAAGAACCGAGCGAGCGAGCGAGCAAGAGAGAGAGAGATAGACAGGGCTCAAAGGACGACAGGGGCGCCAAGGGGGGGTGGCAAAGACAATCGACAATGCTGACACCCCATAAAATATTTAAGTTAACACAGCGGTGGCCCGAGGGGTGCGACTCGACCCGCCAGGGGGGGAAGGACTTAAAGGGGGCGGCGGGCGGGCACATTAAAGCCGCTCGCCTCGTTTCGTTTCGTGTTCGAGGAGAGAGTTCGCCTCATATTTGTCGACCCTTGTAAAAGTCGTTCGGCACTTTACTGTCGATATGTATGGGTGAATGGGCATAAGTTTGTACGTGTGTGTGTGTGTGTGTATCCCTGGGTTCCTTCCTTCCGGTTTCGTGCTCACTTTTTTTTTTTTCTTGCTCTCGCTCTCTTTTTACATTGGTTTTACCCTGTAAAGCTGGAGCTGAGAAAGGGGGTGCACAGTTTTTATATGGAAGAGTAAAATATGGGAAATATTTCTCTTTCAATTCTATAAACAGGGTATACCCAAGTCATCTCACTGTTTTTTTTAACATTTTTTTTGCAAGGGCCTGTAACGCCTGATAAGGCGGCTCATATTTCACCAGAGTTGCCATTGCAAACAGCAGTCACAGTGGCAACTCTGCAAAACCGCAATCAGAAATTCATTTCGAAAATAGAATTCTACAACTTTTTGACAAACCAAAAAAAAAAGGAGGCGGGCAATCTACACAGGCGGCGACAATCCTGCCGTCTCACAGGATACAATGTTTCATAAGTTTAAAGAGGCGTTAAGTTCATTTTGGTTGGTAGTGGTAAACTGAGGGGTGGGGTGGGGTGGGGTGGGGTCTGGTGACTGGTGACTGGTGACTGGTGGGGGGGGGGGAGTTGGGCAAAGGAAGCAGCAGGCAGCTGCCTGCCATCTCGTTTGCCCGGCTTCGCTGCGTTTTATGTTTGTTTTGTGTGTCTAGACGCTGGCAACGACTCTCTCCGACTCTGACTCTCCAGTTAGTCCTTGGCTCGACTTGGCTTATTCATTACCCGCATCAACTTAATCATCATCATCATCAGCATCATCATCATGGCCCACTATAAACATAAAATATTATAATAATAATAATAATATTATGACCTCTTTGTGTCTGTTTGCCTGCCAGCCAGCCTGTTGCCTGACTTGGGTCCCCCCCTCGTGTCACGCGTGAGTGGTGTTAGTTGTTTTGTGTGTCATTTCTCTCTTCTACAAGCAAAAGAGCGTTGCTTGGCTTTGCTCAAACATTTATGTTCATGTTCAAGTAGTTTTGGGTGCACAATTTTAATTGGAAAACTTTAGTCTCCGTTTTTTTTTTTTCTCCAGCCTATTCCCATCCCACTTTTATGCTTCATTTGCCAACACTTGCCTTTACCAGACATGATTTGTGCATTTTCGGGCCCCCCCTCCAAAAGTTGTTAATTGTTTAAGCATTATTTTACTTATTAAGCTTATAATTAACCCGTTTTTCTTTCATTTACAGGTAAGCTTCCTCCCAATACTAGTACACCTCAGAATCATTGGTAAGTTGACTTAAGAAGACCCATTTAACCACCAGCTTAGCTACACAGAGGAAAACAGCATATTACAAAATATCCTTTGGATGATTTCTCGTAACCATTTGGTCTGTATATGTCCTAAATATCCTTGTAATCCTTGCAACGGAACTGAAAACGTGGTAAACGGCATGAAAAAATAATCATCATTTGAATGATTTTCAGCTCTGTTGGTTAATCAAAACGATACTAAAGCCATATCCAGTCGAAATGTATCTTTATTATTCTGTATATCCAAAATACCTCAGCTGAAATTAGTTTTGATTTTGAGTGGTACGACGAATTTAAATGTTCTAAAAACTGGAAATGTTCAAACATTCATTCTATGTTTTCCCATGACTGCAAATCACGACACACTTATAGCTCAAATGAAGCTGGACGTCTTTACAGCTGAGTCAATGATCTCTCCCTAATGCAGCGTTGATCATGCCTGGCCCGCATTAGCCAATTAAATGCTGCTATTCATACTAAAACGAGCCGAGAGCATGCTGAGGCGCGCTGTTTGCTTTCAGTCAGGTCGATGAAGGCAGATCAGAGCTTGTTTGCGTTGCATTATTTTCACACTCTCACTTTATATCTGTTGTGTTGCTATAACTGTTTGGATTGTCAGGGTTTCTTTACTTTAATTTTTGCCACCTTAAGCTTACAAACTGAATTTAAAGACGATTAAGTGACAAACACAAGGGTGGGGTGCAGAGGGTGGTGTGTATGCAAGAGGTCCTGGGTTTGATATCGATTTTTCTTTAAAAACTTAAACACCCAGTCACCTTTACTAGCTAATGCCGCAGTCTTTGAATTTACTTGATTTACTCAATATTAATAACAAGATATTGTAATAAGTAGTAAATAGGCTATTTTTCAACTATAAAAATAGAGCAAAGTTAACTTCGGCTCGGCCGAAGTTTGTATGTCCTTGCAGCACGTTTTTCCAACTAATTTGATGGACATTTCCACTGAAACCAAACAAGTTTTTCTCACTTAAGTCTGCTTTTCTGACTCTACTTTTCTATGACAACTATACTATATAGATGTCCGATTTCGACCAAACTTAGTGGAATCATGGGAAATCATAGCACACTAAGAAATACAAAGTTTGAAAGCGTTTCTTTGGAAACTAAAAAGTTTTTCTCACCTACACTAGTTTCTCAACTGATCATTCCTATGGCAGCTATTACCTATAGTCATCCGATTAGGAAAAAAATTTGAAGATTTATGTGAAAGCTTATAAATTAAATATATGCCATTTTGAAGAGGTTCACATTGAAAACAAAAAAAGTTTTTCTCACTAAGACTATTGTTCTAACCTTACTTTTCTATGACAACTATACTATATAGATGTCCGATTTTGACCAAACTTGTCAAAATCATTAGGAAGCTTAGAAAACGAGTAAATACGGAGTTTGAAGACGTTTGCAGGAAAAACAAAAAAAGGTTTTCTAACTAGAACTAGTTTTTCGAACCATCGTTCCTATGTCAGCTATATGTTATAGTCATCCGATTTTCAATTTTTACCACGCCCCCGTAATATGGGAAAAATAAGTCCTAGCTTTCACAATTTTATAGATAGAAGTTATCAAATCATCAAAGGAAGCGTGAAGATCGAATGATCGAAAGCCGAGTTATAGGAGGTACATTTCGTACTATTATATTCGTGCTTGACGTACTTTCTTTCTTGATTTCATTTGAAAATATATATAGATTATTTAAATATGTTCTCCATGTCGCTTCTGGACCAAGAACGAACCAATTCTTGTACTTTTTTGTGTCGTTTTTAGTTTTTAACGATTTGTAAGAGACTAACTTGATTACCAAATTTTTAGACATTGTGTAAAGCATGGGCTCGAAACGCAAAGTCGGGTAAAAAACATCGAGCCTTAAATTACCGAACCTTAACCATTGGTTCGAGCTCCCAAAAAAAGTATGTTTTTCGGATTTGGTTCAAAAATGAATGCGTTTTTGAAAGAAGTTTTATAAAATTTTCCATATTTTGTACTATTATCAGATTGGTTAATTCTTTCTTGAAGATGATCAAATTTGGCAACTTACGACTTTAAGAATTAGTATATATAAAATCAGCTGTTGAAGCATAAATAGATTATATAATTCCTCCTTCTGCCTGTTGCCCACATTTGCACAAATTCGAATCCCATTTAAGCACAATTAATTGCAACAAACAAAAATAATTAAAATTAAATAACAAACTATTAATAAGACAAATGAGCACTGAGAACTGACAGTTGAGTATCCTTCGTCCCTACCCTTTCATCCTCGAAAACCACGTGAAAAATACAAAAAAAAAACAACCCTCGTACCCAAGCGCTGCTCCTCCCATCCAGCCATCCATCCTTCCCAGCATCGCACCGCATCGCTCCGCATTGCGATGGCTGCTCGGTTAGTTAATGATGACAGTAAAATGACTTAAATCGCTGTCAATGTTGACACTTTAACAAATTTTTTCACTTATGCGCTTTTAAATGCAATCCTCCGCGAGGGGACCGGCGGGAACAGGGAAATAATTATGCGAAAAGTTTTGTGAAAACATTTTTATTTTGTTTATCGCACACAGAAAACAGAAAAAATGAAAACGCTGAATGAAATGATGATGTTAAGTCATCATCGTTGTAATGGCCGGCGGGCGTGTTCGTTCAACCGCAAATAAATCGCAACAACAGCAACGGACAGGACATTGAAAAATGCAACGGAAACGCCGCCCAGCCCATCCAGCGAGGGGGCGGCGGCACCCAAAAAACAAAGGGGATACAGACCTGGCAACCAGTTGATTGGCATTGGTATGGGAATCGGGAATGGGAATGGGAATCGGTATGGGATTGGGTATGGGTTAGGTGCCCGAAAAGTGTGCCTGCAGCTTTTGTTGGTTGACTGACTGAATGACTCTGTCTCTGACTCTGACTCCGACTCTCGGCCTGTGGTTACCAGCAGGCAGCTGGCGGCAGGTGAGGTGAGTTGAGGTGCCCCGCCCAGTCCCAGTCTTTTATTTCGTTTTTAAATTTATTTTTTATCTCCTGATAAAGCGCGAGTTGCAACGCGCTGCCCTCACACCCCCCCGATTGGCGGGCCGCATTATGAGCACACGCTTCATAAACGTGAGGAACGTTGCAAGTTGGGGCGTCGAGGGGAGCCCGGGGGACAGGCCAGGCCAGGCTGCTTTGCATGCGTTTTTTTTTTTATATAAACATTGCCCTACACGTAATCTGGTTGGGCATTTGAGGAAGGTGATCAGAAGAGAGATACTTCTTTTATATGAAATACAAGTTACTAAATGAAAGTGCAATACTTAAAATGAATGCTGCAGTAGACCCTCTAGTTTTGATACTAACAAAATCCGAAGGCATCACCTCATTGCTACAGTTTTTTAAATAAAGCCTAGGTTCATTTGCCTTCAGCGCTTTTTCCAACCCCAAAAAATCAATTAGAATATAATCTAAAGTTTGTGTAATTCAAGGTATTGGCATCATTCGAGGTCAAATCTGAATAGAGTGAGCACTCTCTCAATAGAAAGAAGCTTAAACGAGTCATAAAAGAACTCAGTGAACACACAGTGACTTCCGAGCAATCACTAATCGAAATGGAATGATAGCAAGAGAGAATGTTTGAAAGCCACTGAGACAAGAGTCACTTAAAATGAGTGAATAAACAATAATGCATGAGCAATGTGTCACTGAATAAGAAGCTCCTAGTAAGAGTCACTGAGCAATGAGACTCTAAACAAGAATGCATGGGCGATGAGTCTTTGATTTAAATTATCTTAGGTAGAGTAAATGAATAACGAATCACTGAATAAGAGACTTAATTAAGAGTCACTGTACAAGAGACAGTGCATAAGAGTCACTGAACAAGAATCACTTATAAAAAGTGATTATATTACTTAACACCTGTGAATTAACAATTAGACACCGAACAAGGGTAACTAAAGAATGAGTCATTGAACAAGTGTCTTGAAAATGTCTCTAAATATATGTGAATAAGTCGCTGAACAAACGTGATTGAGTCACTGTACAGGAGAGACTAACTATTGAAAAAGAATAAGTTAATAAGAGTGAATAAACAACGAATTAGTGAATCATAGAACATGATCAAGAGCCACTGAACAAGAGTCACTTATCACTTAATCACTTAAGACTCCTGTGAACTAACCACTGAGCAATACAAGTAAATCATCAAGATCCACTAACCTAGAATTACTAAAAAGTATGAATAAACTATAAGTCACTGAACAAAAGTAATCAAACTCTAATCAGAAAAACGAGCTAAAAATGAAATGAAAAATGAATGAATGCCTCGGGTACCATTTTATCGTGACAAAAGAATAATTTATGATCAGAAAGCTTGCGCATTTATCACTCTTTTGCTCACACCGAGGACTCGGAATTACTGAATAAAGAGTCGTCGAACTTCAGTTGAGCAACTGCTTAGAGATCATTAAGTGAAGAACAATTTAAATTTAGGTAAACCGACTTATTTTTACATGAGTTATGAGCACTTCTAAGTCCAGATACTGGAGTTTGAGCAATACTTGAAAGATTTAACAAGAATTTTGTGGGAAAACACGACCAGTGGGTACTATGGGCACTTCACTTCATAGTGCACATAAATACAAAGTTAATACGAAAACACTGAACTGAACAGAACAATATATTTATAGGGCCGATTTCACAACTTCTTCATCAAATAATCTAAGAAATAACAGAGTAAAATTTCAGCTTATCTGACATAAAGCAGCTATATAGAAGATGAGAAAATGGTGCTAAATTAATATTTTAGTTTACTAAGGGCCACTTTCTAATCTACTACATAGAACTATCTGTCACATAAACCTACAAATAACAGAGCAAAATCTTAGTTTATCTGACACATAGCAGATATATAGAAGATGAGATATCGGCAATCAAAACATTTATCTGAGTTCTAAGAAACAACAATTAGGTGTGGTCAATAGTATAACCCATGATAGCAAATTTTGTAGGAGTATTATTAACCAACTTTTCCAAACAAATAGCTGTTTATTAATATAAATAGCTCAGTGGTGGAGATAGCTTTTTACAGAGGTCGATAAGATTAAGTTTTAATTTTAGGCATTTTTGTGGGTCTTCAATGTTTTATATATAAATATTGAAATATCTCTTTTATCCAATAAAATCAAGTTGTTAAGCCTTTTGGCTCTATTTATGTATGATTTTGCCACTGATATTCCGTGTATTTAGCTCAATAGGTAGGATTGATCCACCCAAACCACTGATATGCAAATATTTAAGTGATTATTTTCCAATTAAATAAAGTCGTGAGTTGTTGTGTCGTGATACGCTTTGAAAATTTGTAGATCGTGCGTGTTCGTGTTAGAGTCGACACGACACGTGCCCGTCTCTAGTGTAAACCATTCGAAACAAATGCTGTGGTAAATATGAGGGCTGCAAACCGGTTCAAACCCGGAATTTCGAATTTTATTTTATTTTACTAAAACCCGAACCTTGAACCGAACCTCTTTAGAAATTAAAGCTGATCTCGAACCGCTTCTGAACCCAAAATTTCGGTTTGGTTTAACAAAACTGACACAAAAATTTGACCTTCATCAGTTTTTAGTTGCAACTTACTCCTAAAATGGGCAGAAGAGTGGACAACAAAATCTGGCAAAACGATTAGATTTCCTTATAAAATCCCTAACCATAACAGTCTCTGTTTTTTTTAAGCTCCTCGACTCTAAAGCTTCTTGAATAATTATCAAAAGAGAATTATCAAGAGTCTAACATTATTTTGCTAATATTTTTCTATGACAACCTCGAAATGGAATTTCAGAACTGTAAACCATGTTTTCTACTAACCAATTTAGACCCAAAAACCACTCAGTTCCCATACAATTTGGGGAGTTTTAAGGTCGATTGCTGTTTTTAAACACACATGGAAGACAAAAATTAGTGCACCAAGGTGCGAACCAAAACCTTCTCCCAAAAACCTCGAACCTTAAATTTCCGAACCTTAACCATTCGTTAATTTGGGTTCGAACCACTGTATTTTTTTATACTCTGTACCGTAGGTACATAGAGTATTATAAGTTTGTGCAAAAGTATGTAACATCTAGAAGGAAGCATCTCCGACCCCATAAAGTATATATATTCTTGATCAGCATCAACAGCCGAGTCGATATAGCCATGTCCGTCTGTCCGTCCGTCCGTCTGTCTGTCCGTATGAACGCACAGATCTCAGAGATGGTAAGAGATAGAGGTTTGACTTGTATGGGACATATGCTTTTTATGTCTGCAGGCAGATCAAGTTTATTTTCAATTTTGGTCACGCCCCCTCCCGCCCCCGCAATTTAGAAAAAACGTCATATCTCCCACAGTTTTGAAGATAGATGGCTTCTTCCTTCTGGATATATTTAGTTATTAATAACTTATCGATCCGCCAAAGGAATGAAGAAGATCGGATGAACGGTTTTCGAGTTATGATCAAAAGACAAATTTTCTTGGTACAGAGTATGTTATAGTCGGGCTTGACCGACTTTCTTTCTTGTTTTGGTTTGCAGATCTGGTAAATATCGACTCAAATTTGAAGAAATAATGATCAAGTAGAGGCAGTTTTAAGCAGAGTTTTAAGTGGAAAGAAATTATTTAAATTAATCCGGCTTTTGGTTTAGTGAATTCGAATTCGGTAGATGTACACTTCCTTTCAATAAGACAGTACAGAATAATGAAAGGACTTTAGTCGATTTACTTCATCAATTTTCGGACAAATTCTGTTGGATTTGAATTTGATATCAATTATAGCCATCGATCTCCTTCTGTGCCTGTTTGGTTCAAGTAGCGCACTTAAATTTCAAGCTGGCTTAAGTTTCGACTCTGTTTTTGTTATTTTGTTGGTGTTTTCTCCCCATCCACCACATGCCACACATATCAGTCCTCATCGTCTCATCGCGCGTCGTTGTGTCCGCTGCCAACTCTTCCTCCTCCCCCCGCCCCCGCCCCCCTTTGGGTCTCTCATAATCTTTTGCCGCAGACGTGGAGACGCAGCCTTCATCTACCTCGGCTCATTCTTGTAATTGAATTGTTGCTGTTGTTGTAATTGCTTTGCTACCGTTTTTATATTTTTTAATCAGCCAACCTGGTTGAGGCCCCCCCCCCCCCGTCTCCTGTGGCGGCTGGCACTCCTCCTCCGAGGTTGGTGGGGGCCAATTTTTGCCGGTTTTGAAACCGGTTTTTCATGTCTCGCACATATTTTATACTGTCGTTGCGTATTAATTTCAATACACCTTGCCCTTGCCCCAGCCCCGGTCCCCGGCCCCTGTCCTGGCATTACTTCAGCCAATGCAATCCGTTTTTGGGCAGCTGGCTGCGCGTGCGCTGGCATCGGTAATGAGTCTTCCCCGGGCAAGTGGCACCGGCACCGGCACCGGCCCCGGCACCGGCACCTGTCGCTAGTCCAGGGCGTCATGCGCCGCACGTCGCTTGTAAATAATTCATGTTGACAACTATTTCAGCTTGTTTTACTCTAGTTGGTCACGGCGTCATCGAACACTGAGATTGTTGTTGTATTAAATTATGATTGACACATTGACTGGCTGACTGCCTGACTGACTGACTGACTATATTGATGACTCGCTGACGCTGTCGCTGACTGATTGCAGCTACGCGTCGCTTATCGGCTGCGGCGGGCTGGCATCAAAGGCAGCAGCACTTAAATGGGTTTAAGAGAGCGTTTCAACTGGTTATCAGTCACGTTGATGTTATTGACCTTTGGGTAGGGCCCCCGACTGACTGACCAGGCAAAAAGTGATGAAGGAAGTGCCGCCGCTCTGTTTGTTTATTTACATTTTAGTTATTGAGCAAAGAAAAGGAAAAGGAATTTAAAAATAGAGGAAAGTTAACTTGCAGCACTTTTTCCAACTAATTTGAAGGACATATCCACTGAAAACAAACAAGTTTTTCTCACTTAAACTACTTTTCTGACTCTACTTTGGTGTGACAGCTATACTATATAGATGTCCGATATCGATCAAACTTAGTGGAATCATGGAAAAGCATAGCAAATTAAGAAATACAAAGTTTGGAGGCGTTTGCTTTGAAAACAGAAAAGTTTTTCTCACTAAAACTAGTTTCTCGACCGATCGTTCCTATGGCAGCTATAGCCTACAGTCCTCTGAATTTGACAAAACTTTGAAGAATTGTGTAAAAGCTTATAAAATATATATATGCCAATTTTAAACAGGTTAACATTAAAATCAAAAAAGTTTTTCTCACTAATACTAATTATACTCTGTACCGTAGGTACATAGAGTATTATAAGTTTGTGCAAAAGTATGTAACATCCAGAAGGAAGCATCTCCGACCCCATAAAGTATATATATTCTTGATCAGCATCAACAGCCGAGTCATGTCCGTCATGTCCGTCTGTCCGTCTGTCCGTCTGTCTGTCCGTATGAACGCACAGATCTCAGAGATGGTAAGAGATAGAGGTTTGACATGTATGGGACATATGCTTCTAATGTCTGCAGGCAGATCAAGTTTATTTTCAATTTTGGCCACGCCCCCTCCCGCCCCCGCAATTTAGAAAGAACGTCATATCTCCCACAGTTTTGAAGATAGATGGCTTGTTCCTTTTGGACATATTTAGTTATTAGGATAACTTATCGATCCGCCAAAGGAATGAAGAAGATCGGATGAACGGTTTTCGAGTTATAATCAATTTTCTTGGTACAGAGTATGTTATAGTCGGGCTTGACCGACTTTCTTTCTTGTTTTCTAACCTAACTTTTCTATGGCAGCTATACTAAATAGATGACCGATTTCGACCAAACTTGGCAAAACCATGGAGAAGCTTTGAAAACTAGTAAATACAGAGTTTGAAGACGTTTGCATTAGAAACAGAAAGTTTGTTTAACTAGAACTAGTTTTTCGAACGATTGTTCCTTTATCAGCCATATGTTAAAGTCATCCGATCCGGCTGGTTCCTACAAATGAGCAGCGTATTTGTATCAGAAGACTTCGTGCAAAGTTTGGTGGCGATAGTTTTATAACTGACGGAGGCGGTAGCATAGAAACAGACGGACATGGCTATATCGACTCAGCTCGTCATGCTGATCAAGAATATATATACTATAAGTGGTTGGAAATGCTTTCTTTATGCGTTTCAAACATCTGGACAATTTCAATAAGACTAAGACTTTCTGATATTAAGAAAATATTTACTATAATCTAAAAAATTCTTAATTGTGGAAAAGCTTTTCTTTATTTTAAAAAAAACTTCCTAAATTTTAGAAAAATCTTTCTAAAATTTAGAAAAAAAACTGTTTAACTCTATTATAGACAGGACAATGAGTGGGGGGGGCTGGAGACAGAAGAGGAAGAGAGACTACAACACTAAGAAGCGTCTAATCCCCTTTCTGTTGGTTCACTAAAGTTTCTTTCTGAAAATCACACTATAAAATAAGTAATCATTATTTGAGTTTCTAACTTTACCTTGCCTGGGTCTTGAACTCGGGACATCGGGGAAACTTCAACACACGAAAGGCATCTTATGGCACTCGACCACCAAAAAAGCACGCGCGTGACTCACAGTAAAGAACGCAGTCAAATGTTAAGCACTCAGCTGCCTCGTTTATATTCCGAAAGCAGGGATTTCGAACTTGAGAATGTCATGCGGTGGTCTTTTTATATTTTGCTGAATTTTAAGGCGGTTTTTTAGACTATTTTTCAATCAGCCATGCTCCGGTTTTCACTTATTTTTGCGAATTGCGATTTCAGCAAATTCGTACGATTTCAATTTAGAGCGCTCCAAAGTTAGCCCGTTTTTGTTATCGATAACGTTCCATTCCCAACTTGTTTTGTGTCATTTCACATAACAAAAACAGCTGATGAGCGCCACTACTCATGCTATCGATAGTCATATATCGATATATACCATGGCCAAATCGCAAATTGTTGTTTTTATGAGCAGTTTTCCATCTCGCTCAATTTTGTGTGTCTCTATTAAATAATTGATAAAATATTGCCTTAGTGCGAATTGAGTGGGAGAGTCCGTAAGACAAAACTAAAAAGATTAGAGAACTGAATAAAAATAGTTCCGTGGGCTGTCTGTTTGTGCATCAACCTATATTTTGCATTTACTTTTCATTTCACGGACTCAGGATGTCGCGGCAAAACTTTGCGATTTCCTAATGTCGGAGCACCAACTTTTACGATTTGGTGATAAAATCGTAAAGTTTTTGCGAAAGCGAAAATGGGAGCATGGCTGTATATTTTAGGGCGAACTTCTTAGCAAACCGAATATTAGTTGCCCCTTTTATATTCCGAATGCAGGGAATTCGTACTTGAGAATTACAAGGGGTGTCTTGTTAATATTTTTCTATTTTTAGGGAGATTTCCTAGACTTTTTTTTTGTCTAAATTCGCCCTATTTTATGACACCGTGCAATGTATTCAAGTATTTTGGAAAAAAATCGAGAAAAATGATCCTAAACTTAAGAAAACAAATATCGAATTTCTAAAATTAAGAAATTATTTTCTAAAAAATCTTTTTTAGGGCTGTTTATTCTAAGTTTAAGAAAAAACTGTCTAAAAACAAGAAAGAAAAATTATTTTAGGGCGAATTTCCAAAAACTAGAAAATAAATTTTTTCAGTGTACCCTCTGCAAGGGTATAAAAAGGAACTTTTTCCATACTTCAATTCTTAAAGCTGCATCGCTTCCACCTCCACCCCTCCGCCGCCAACTTCCGACAATTCCAATGCGTTCGCCGTTAAGTGCTTACAAATTTCACTTTTCCGTTTTCCGTTTTCCAAAAATTTGTTGCTCCAGCCTAAGTATTTCGGCTGCTTTTTTAATTTCATGCAAATTTTCTTTTTCAAGATTAATGTCTACGCCAAAAAAAACTGAGAGAGAAAAAAAACCGTTTGGGCCAAAACTTTCGAGGCTCGAAAGGAAAAGTTGAGTAGGAAAAAAAAATATAAATACGGCTGGCAAAACTTTTTTTCTTGCCAAACTGGGGGGGCGTGTCTGTCTGTCTGACATTTGGAATACACTTGAAAGAATTGTGTTGTGTCCCCCCTGTGGCTGTGGAATGGGGCGTGGCTGGGCTTTGGCTTTGGCTTTCAATTGCCTTGCATTGAATTTTAATTAATGCTCACCCGCATAACCCTAAATACGTAGCTCGGATTTTGTAATTTAGATGCTTAATCCTTAATCCTCAGTTGGAAAACTTTTTTTTTGTTTTTTAATTGATTTCGCTGTAGCTGCAGTTTTTGTGCTGTTTTGTTTCGTTTTTTTTTTCGTGTTTTTTGTTCTTTTTTTGTTTGCCAAGTCAGGCGAAAATTTTGCTGCACAGTTTGACGCGCTTGGAGTGGAGGTGGGTTAACAAGTTGGAGGAGACGCCAAATGGCAAAGGGTGTAAGAAATTTAATTATTTAATGGGAATTATTAATAATAAGCTAGCAGCGCTGAAAGTAGTTATTTAAAGTTATTGCAGTACAGCTTATGCAAGTCGCAGGGGTTGCAAATATTGAGGCATATTTTTTGGTATTTTATGGCCAATTGTTATGGCCAAACTGAGCCACGTAGACAAAACGGTAGACATTAAAGTCTTGTGATCGATTTCGTATCTTTTACTTGACACTTTTTGTCACATAAGCTAACAAACAGCAGAGTAAATATGTATAATCTGATAAATATCGGCCCCTAATAGCAACAGCCGGGAAGCCTACAAAACTATTGAAATGTTTTTAGAAACAGTTGGTAAATTTTTAAGGTACAAAATCCAAAAAACTTTAATTTCCTCTGACTAGGCGAACAATCGACACCTGCAACCGCATTTCAGAGAGCTGCTGAGACTGCGCAAGCAGCGACTCTTTTTTGTTTAATTTGATTTTTAAACAATGCTAGTTGAGTGATGTCCAATAGATGGCGCCTCTAATATAAAACCCAAATGCTGATTTAGATTTTATTGGATGGGGAGGTGTCTTTCCGAGATTCAGATTTGTATTTGAATGCATTAAATGTGACTTTATCTTAATGCTAGAGTACATCTCCCAACCCTTTAGCTCGGCTCAGACCTGATTCATAGCTGAATCAGTTCCGAAATGGGAGGACTGATATCGAATTCATGGCATCCTTTATTTGAGTATCAGCCATGAATTTAACATAGACATGTCCTTAGCTGATTCCAGGCATGATTTCAAAACTGAACTCTTAGGTAAGTTTCATGGGAAGTTCAAAGAAAGCATGCCTGAAATCAAACATGAAATTCATTTACTCCTACACCTCGGGTCTGAATCAGCTTAGAATTGCTGGAAATTCGAGCATAGATCTTTCTTAGTTCAAACTGGAACCATAATAATTGTTCAATTCGCTGGCCAGTTGAATATAAAGCAGGCATACACAATATTCAACCGATACTGATCAATCTTGGAAAGCTTAGAAACGACGTTATATGATCGTAGATAAATCGTTCCATACGTTACAGACATTTGTACAATTTAATATATTTTTGGCTACTCAGAAAAGAAATCAGAAATTTTCCGGATAAATAAAAATCCCAAATTATGACAGAAGTCGGTCAATCCCATATATTATATTAATCCCATATATTATTATACTCACACAATGAAAAAACCAAAATCAAAAACAACAACTTCCTCAAGAAAACGAAACTGTGTGCTTATCAGCGCGAAATGTTTGAATTGTTGCTTTCAGTTTTGCAAGATGAAGATAAGAGAGATGTCTATCGGCAATATCTATGCATAAAATAGCAACGAAAGCGTGGCTAGCGCATAGGCTGTGGGCACCCCAACCAATCTAAAATTTATGCCTTCTCAAAGTTGCCGAAAAGGAGTTAACATCTACCTCAGCCGTCTCAGCTCTTAAGCTCCTTCTCTGGAAGTCTATGCCGTAGATTTACGGCCTAACTTTTGCAGCAAACACACTCACACACCCACTCACCCACACACACAATGCTCTACTCAAGTAGGTGTATTTTGTTTGCCGCCTGCCATTTGCCGCATAATTAAAAAGTCAAGTGAAAAATCACATTTTAACGCAAATGGCGACGGGAGAGGAGGAGAGTGAAACGAGCAAACGAACGAATGAATGAAATTTTTGCGCCTGAAAGCAGACTAAAGTAATAAGTTAAGGCTGTGGATGAGGATGAAGGAGCTGCGTCCATGTACATAGCCCACGCGAATAGCGTCAAAATGCAAATGCGTCCATTGTGGACGCATGGGGAGATGAGTTGGAGTTGGGCGGCAACAAATTTGGGACTGGGCCAGGGCCACCGCAAACACTTGAGGCATGTTGGCCCAGCAGCAGCAGCAGCAGCAGCAGCAGAAAGCCACCGGCTGGCAACAAAAGAATAGCAGCAGCAATAGCAAAAGCTGGCTTAATGCCTTTGTTTTTCGCTCCTTTAATTTCTTCTCTCTTTTTTTTTGGTTTTTTGTGTGTGTTGGTTTGATACGCCCAACAAATTTGCCAAGTGGCAAAAAGACGGCCAGCAGAATTAACGGCATTACGTAATTAAATATTTAAAGTGGAAATTGGAGAGAAAGGAGAGAGGCAGAGAAAGTGGAAAATTCCTTGACAGAAGAGGCTTTAAAAAAAAGTGGATGCTTCATTTAAATTTGAAGCATTTTCCAATGGGCTTTTAGCAATTTTCCTTTTTATACCCTTACAAAGGGTATTATAATTTTGCCCAGAAGTTTGCAACGCATGGAAATATTCATTTCCGACGCCATAAACCATATATATTCTTGATCAGGGTGATGAAGTGAGACGATTGAGCTTTGTGCGTCCGTCTGTCTGTTTCTACGCAAAATAGTCTCTCAGTTTTGAAGGTTTCGATCTGAAATTTTGCACAGAGTCTTCTTTTTGCTGCACACTACTAATATGTCGGAGCCGACCGTATCGGATGACTATATCACATAGCTCTCATAGGAACAATCGGTCGAAAAACTAGTTTTAATGAGAAAAACTTTTTTCTTTTCAACGGAAACGTCTCCAAACTTTGCAGTCCTAGGCTTACTACGTTTTTTTATGATTCCACCAAGTTTTATTAAAATCGGAAAACTATATGGTATAGCTGTCATACAAAAGATAGGTCTGAAAAACAGTTTTAGTTAGAAAAACTTTTTGGATTTTAATGGTAGCATCCTGCAATTTGGTATTTGTTCGTTTCGCGTGCTTTCATATAAATTTTACAAATTTTTGGCCAAATCGGATGACTATATCGTATAGCTGCCATACGAACGATCGGTCGTAAAATGGGATAAATGGTATTTTTTGAAAATATTTAAGCGAGCATTTGCAAGGATAACCGAAGTTAGCTTAGCTTTCTCGTTTTGAATACATAAGACTCTTAAGATTTGTTTTTGTCGCTCGATAAATATTTGCATACGAATGCCTAGTTGAATTATTTCGTCTTGTAATTTCCATTTGTCCAACGTGGCTTTTATGCAAATGACTTAATTTTCCAACATGAACATTTTTGCCCCGAAATCAACATTGAAAGCCGAGAGGAGGCAGCATTATTATCCCACTCACACACACACACACAGCAGCATCATCATCATCATCATCATTATCGTTGTCTTCATTTTTATGAAGTGTCATTTTTGTGTACCATTTGCGCCTAAAAAGGGTGTGGAAACCTGCCCAACATCCAAACAGTCAGAGACATTTACTCACTTGAGTTTGCCTCTGCCTGGTGGGCTCTTCCTCTTTTTTATCAGCTTTTTTCAGTTCTCTCTCTCTCTCTCTCTCTCTCGCCTTTTCCACTTTTGTGTGGCCTTTTGAATTTTTCATGCCCAGGCTTTAAGTTGGAGGAGGGAGGCAAAATACAGAAACTTCACTGAAGGAGCGCTTTCAAGGCTCAAGGGGGGAACACCGGGCGTATGCTTAATATTAATTAAATTTAAATTTAATTATCTTTTAATTGCTTATATGAATTTAACCATTTTTCATGCACGCTTACACATTTTTCCACCTCCTCACTTCTCCCTCTCAACAGTATTTTTTTTTTTTTTTTGTGGCATTTTCCTTTTGACTTTTCCTCCGATTTGCATTCCAAGCTTAAAGCCTGCCCGCTCTCCGTGCATGCAAATTAATCAGTTTGATTAACCAATTAATTGCCAAACATGTTTTACTTTTTTTGAACGAACAGATTTTCAATCAGAAATTAATGCGAAATAATGTCGCTCAGGCTTTAGACTGACATGCGAATACTCTAACTTACAAAATAAAGATAATTAGGTTCATTTTCTCTAAATTCCAGCAGCACAGCTCATCCTAAACCCTTAGAACAATCTCAATAGAATTATCGATATGTTTATCGATAGACCCACAGCTGACTTCAACACTTGCCTTGTTTATTTTACTATTCACTTCACATTATATTTTCATAAAGCCACAACTTTTTCACTTCCAAGCCAGGGAAATGGACTTCAAAAAGACAGAGCAACGCTTAAATAATGCCAGCTTAAATAAACAACAGGGAGAGACCTAATTACCTTAATGATCCGTATAATAAGGGAAACTGTTTTACATTTCAGCATGTTAAATAATTGTAGTAATGATTCGGCAAACAAGTGCAATTCGATTCATTGTGACTAGAATGATTTACAGGAATCATGCATTGTTGTCAGAGAGAAAACTTATGCGGGTGTCTTCTTTAGAGTAAGCTTTCCTTTCTTCATTTCATCCAAAGCAAGCAATTTTGTCAAACATTTAAGCAAGAAAATAAGAGGTATGCAAACCGCTATAAAAGCAAACCGAACCGCTTATGCCAGCTGGTAAACCGAACCACAAACCGAACCGGCTTCCGTTCAGAAAAGGTAAAGCGAACCACAAACCGAACCGACTTCCTTTCAGAAAAGCTAAAACGAACCTAAAACCAGTTCAGTTCAGTTCTTCAAACGATTATTACCAAGTTTATTGCTTTCTGTTAGCCTAATGATACTTAGTAATTTGGGAATGTGAATCGTTTTTTTTTAAATAAATTATACTATGTACGACATTTCATTCGACTTTCCACATTCTTAACAATGCCGGATCAATATAATCTTTAAGGTTGACTGTATCCTGTTAGTTATCTGCGATTTCCCATCAATCTGTAGGGGACAATTTTTTAAATTTTCTGTAGGATTTCCTTACTTTAATTCAATCTTAGCCAGGAGAGTGGTTTCTGTAACAGAAATCTCTAGAGATTTTTCAACTGCTTGTGTTAATATGTGAAATTCAATCTAGTAAGATGCATGGTACTTAATCTCTTAAGATAAATCCATCAAAAATGTTGGATTTCTTCTAAGGATTTAGAAGATATTCAAATGGTTTAAAGGATTTCTATTTCCAAAGTGAGCGAAAAGTCAATTAATTTAATTAATTTTTCTTTATGAACAACTGAACCAAACAAAAACCTCGCTTCAGATTGGCTCCAAAAATCGGCGGTACACAAACTGTGTGAAACTCTTAACTGAACCAGTACTTATTTCGGAGTAGTTTATAACCCAGAATAAAACCATAACCCAAATATCTAATTTGTTGACAGTGTCTGGTCACAATGTTGCACAATATCGAATTCTCATTGCTTCGAGCCGGTGAATTTAGATGGCAAATTCAATATTCTACACAAATGCGTCAAAATAATGGCTTCAAATTATTTTTGTGCCATTTTTTTGTTTTCATTGTTTTCAAAATAATATTTGTAACAATATAAATTTCTTTATTGAATAGCTTAAATTTAAATCGAAATCACTTTTTGGTTCCAGCTGTCCTGGTTCTTACTTCCTTATGAAATGCTGTTAAAATGTTTAGAAAACGATCAAATGATAGCCTTTCTTCTGGTGTTTTAACAACGTATTAAAGTCATTAACATTTCCATTTTATAACTACGATATTTTTTCTATATAGAATTTACCTCTGTAAATCTAGCCAGTAACTTCTGTTAATGTGTAGAAGAAGTCCTACAAAATGCTGCATGTCTTCCAACCCGATGTTGTTTCATAATGAGCTATTGAATCAGTTAATAATCCTTCTTGAGCAGAAGGATTAGGAATAGTATATTTCCTCTCACCTTCACTATGTCGCTTTGTCTGAACTTCTTGTGGTATTGTTGGTCCTAACTCATAGTTCAAATCTTTATAAATTTTCCCTGCGCTTTCTTCATAGATGTCAGACATGCTAAGAGATAGAGGTGCCATGTGTATGGGACCAGAACTTCAGGCAGATCAATCAAGCCCCAATGCAATTCGGAAAAAACATCACATTTTTCAAAGTTTCATAGATAGAAGGTTAGACCTTCTGGAAAAATGTAATAATTAAAATTATTTATTGATTTGCCAAAGCAATGCCAAGAATCGGATGAAGGTTATTCGAGTTATAAGCAAAATAATGTTCGCTGCAGTAGCGCTGCTTACAACTGAAACTGCAGTCTCAATATTGGAGCTTGACTTCGAAACTGGCGCTAATAGCTATCTAAGGTGACCGGATGTGTATGTATTGAATGAAATAATCAGGCACACACATCAACCCCAGGGATGGAAAGCTGTTGATTATATTTCTGACAGTTATCCACAGAAGTGGCACTCTTATAATAGTCGAACCATGTCAAATCTCTAGATATTTTTAAAGCGGCTGAAAGCTTCTTAAACTCTGCCGTTCGGATTCGGCGTTAAACTGTGGGTCCCTTTCTCTTGAGTGAAATTAGAAGCTCACAAGATTGAGAACAGCCCGACTTTGACCCCTTTTTATAGTCAGTTATTCTAGTTGATTTGCATTTCAGTTGGAACTTTCCTCCGTGTCACATAACTTTAACTAAAATAGTTTAATCTACTTAAATAATTTCCCAAAATATTTTCTCCACATTTTTGGGATTTCAAATTAAAACTTGATTAATTTATTCATATTTTTTTTTTATAATAAATGAAAAACGTATGCCGCCCCGCCTGTAAGACAGTGTATAAATATCAAATCAAGTCCCCAGGTCCGCGTGTTCGTGGTCTCCTTCTCTGTCGCGCCTCAACTACAAACTGGAAATGATTTATGTGCCCGACTCTGGGCATTCGTTGTTGCCCCTGTCCATGGCTGTCAATATCACACGCTCGCAACGCCCAGTCCCCCCTCCTCCTCGCAGCACCGCCGCATCTTGGACTTGGCTGATTATCGACGAACGATAATGAACTTGAAAAGGCAAAGCGATTTTAGATTTCAGATTTGGGATTTCCTTGATTGAACGTTTGGCGCGCTTTCTGGTGCAATGAATTGTAAAATGTGTTTCAAATTGAGATTTAATTGATTGAGGAAGAAAGTTAATTCCGGTTTTTTGCTTGGCATACCAAAAAAGAAATGGAACAATAGCCCAAGGTTAATGGCTGCTCATTAGCCCAAAAGTTGCCCCATGAAGGAGTCAACTTTTTGGAAGGAGAATGAAAACTAAAGTGTTTGGAAAGCTGTAAGGGATGGAAGGAAAATTCGTAGTCGAATTACTTTTGACTTCAATTGGGATTGATTGTTGTTGATTGTTGATTGTTGAATGCAAATTAATACTTTTAATTATATATATTTAGCTCATTTGCCTTTTAAGTAGGAAATGTTAACATTTCATTACTAAACTTATCACCTTTATGACTAGCGCCTTAAATCAGCGGTGGGCTGGCCCTTGATTTCGATGCGCCGAAGTTTATTTTTCGGCTGCTGGTGGCTTGAAGTTGTATACAAAATTCCCTCAATATTTGGCGCCAGCCGCACACAACTGTCCGTCTTCAAATGCACTGCGCATCGGCGCTCGCTCACTCGTCGAAACAGGACTCGAGCGTTCGCTAATAAGTGTTTTTATTGTGGTTGGACAGCTACCAAAGTCAAATTTCAGGCCCACCGCTGCTTTAAATTATAAGTATACTATTCTTGAAGCTTCACACTCAATAAAAAAAACCTCCGAAGTCGCCTTAAAATTTAGAAATTCATCTTAAACGGCGATTTATCATATATATTAGGAAAATATTTTCTTATAATAGGACTGAGACTTTCTAAAATTAAGAGAATATTTACTATAAGCTAGATAATATTTTCTTGAATGTAGAAAAACAGTTTCTAGTTTTACACAAAAAAAAACATTTTCATATTTTAGAAAACATTTCAAGTTTTAGAAATATATTTGTAGAATTTTCAAACAAACCATTTTCTCACAAATAGATAGGAAAGTGGAGACACTAAGACGCGTATAATAAAATCCCTTATATATGATTTAAATAGGATATTTTCCTACAGTTGGTTCACCAAGTGCCGTTTTCTAATCTTCTACATAGAGCTATCTGTCACATAAACCCACAAATAACAAAGCTAAATCGAAGCTTATCTGACACATGGCAGATATTAATAAGATGAGAAATCGGCCCTAAGTCTTCTTTCTGAAAACAACATATAAATTAAGAAAATAGAGGAAAATTAAACTTTTTTAACTAATATGAAGGACATTTCCATTGAAAACAAACAAGAAAAATCTAAAACTACTTTTTAGACTCTACTTTTCTATGACAGCTATACCATTTAGATATCCGATTTCGACCAAATGTAGTGGAATCATGGGAATGCATAGCAAACTAAGAAATACAAAGTTTGGAGGCGTTTTCATTGAAATCAAAAATGTTTTTCTTACTAAAACTAGTTTTTGACCAATCATTCCTATGGCAACTATATTTTATAGTCATCCGATCCGGCCGGTTCCGATAAATGTGCAGCGTATTTGTCCTATAAGACTTTAAGCAAAGATTCGTGAAGACAGCTTTCGAACTGAAGGAGTAAATCGCATCGATAGAAACAGACGGACGGAAATGCTGATCAAGAATATATATACTATATACTTTTTATAAAAATCTAAAATTAATGTTCATTATTTTATTTTCTAATTTTATCTTGTCTGGGACTTGATCTCGTGACCTTGGGAAAACTTAATCACGTCCGGCATCATAGAGTAGTCGACTACCAAGCACTCGCGTGAGTCAAAGTAAAGTGCGCTGTCAAATGCTAAGCACTATTTTGTATTGCGAAATCAGAGTATTTGAAGTTGAGAATAACAAGCGGAATCTTTTAATATTTTTTCAAATTTTAAGGCGATTTTCTACATAAATTTGAATATATTTTAGGGCGTATTTCTAGGCAAGCCGAACATCAGCTGCCCCTTTTATATTCCGAAAGCAGGGTATTCGAAGTTGAGAAGTACAAGCTGTGTTTCTTGTATATTTTTCTAAATTCAAGGAAAATTTTCTACTGAAATTTTTCTATATTTTTTAGGCCGATTTTTCGAGCTAACCGATTAGTTGCCCTCTTATATTTCGAATGCAGGGGATATGAACATGAACCAACACACGTAATTTTTTACATAAATTGTTCTATATATTAGGGGGAATTTCCAAAGTATTTTTTCTAATTTAAGATATTTTCTGTCCTGAAACAAGGTCTTTTTACTAACATTATAAATATTTTTTTAAATTCGTTGAGTTAATATTTCTCCTTAGTTTAAAAAAGTTTTTAGGAAAACATCTTGAAAAATTTTCTTAAATTTAGTAAAAATCCAACTGAGTTTTTGTATTTCTATGGGTAATACTTTCTACAAAATTCAATTTTCGTGTTAAGCTTTCTAAGTTTAAGAATAAAAGGTTTAAAACCAGAAAATTTTCTTTAAATTAAGAAAATTAAATTTTAATTTTAAGTCGAATTTCTAAGAACTAGAAAATTGACCCATAAAAAAAGAATGGAATTAACCCATGTGTCTATGCTTTAGGTGCACAATCTAGATCAGCTGATAGCAGAAATTCCAAACATTTGATTCCTTATCCCAATCGGCTTTATATACCCAAACCCAACCTCCCCCCTCCCCTCCCCCACTCCTTGGTCGAGTGTACAGCAAACATTTATTCTTGTGTACATCCTTTTTCTTCTGCCTGTCTGCACAGCATTGAATCTGCTGTCTCATCAACATTTGACTTCAAAGGCAAGTCATTTGCACAATACTTTTAGAGCAACAACAACAACAACAATGGCAAGGAATCTATACGGAAGTCCTGTTCATTATGTCCTTGGCAAACAGCACTGCCAAGACATGGACTTTGTCCGCTGGCAACAGTTGCTCAACTTTGGACTTGAGCGAGGGGCGAAAAGAAAAAAAAAACTGCATGTAATCATTAAAGAAAATGCGGAGCAAGTTTTCCTCCGCTTTTGGTTGCATAAAAAATGAAATGAAACGCTATTTTTTTGTGGTTCACTGTGCGGTGAATGGGTAATCCGAGAGCATCCTGCAACTGACGGCTGCAGGAGCCATTTGGCTGCCACGCTCGCTCAATGATGATTGAAATGCGATTAGGGCCGGGGGTCCAGTCAGCCGACCAGAGATTTGGCCACTGACGCATGACAATGAGGAATGATGAGGGCAGACAGTCAAACGGTAGAAAGGACCAAGGGACTGCTGGCTGGCTACCTACCTATCTGCCTGCCTACCTACCTACCTACCTATAAATTGATGATGTGCAGAACGAGCAAAATCAACTGTATTATGGATTATATATAATCTTGTGCAGTGTCCCTGTTGGGTCGCTGTTGTTGTTGTTGTTAAACTTTAATTTGTTTGCCTCGCTCTCACACTCACAGGACAGGGAGAAGGGAGTTAATTGGCAGTCTGTTTGGGTTCTCTCAAATTGATAGATGGCTTATTACAGCAACAATTAAACACTCTCTTCTGCTCTCAGCATTCAATCTGCAACTGAGAGAGAGAGAGAGAGAACTTAACTTTGTTATGCCATACACTCAGAAAAACAAGAAAGAAAGTCGATCAAGACCGACTATAACATACTCTGTACCAACGAAATTATACGCTAAGCATAAATTTTGATGCTGCAGTATCAGCTGAAAGCAGCGCTGTTACTGCGCTGCAGCTGCGAACAGTCATCTGATCATAACTCGACAACCGTTCATCCAATCTTCACCATTCCTTCGGCTGATCGATATGTTATCTTGATTACTAAATATGTCCAGAAGGAACGAACTATGTATCTTTAAAACTGTGGGAGATTTGAGGATTTTTTTTAATTGCGGGGGCGGCAGGGGGCGTGGCCAAAATTAAAAATAAACTTAATCTGCCTGCAGAAATAAGAAGCATTTTTCCCATACATGTCAAACCTCTATCTCTTACCATCTCTGAGATACGTGCGTTCATACGGTCAGACAAACGGACATGACTCGGCTGTTGATGCAGATCAAGAATATATATATATACATTATAGGGTCGGAGATGCTTCCTTCTCGATGTTACATACTTTTGCACAAACTTATAATACTCTGTGTACCCACGGTACAGAAGAACTTTGTATTTCACTTTAGTACAAACTGTGTCAATAGTACGAAAATACTTGATTGAAGTACAAAACTCTTATATCATATACGATTTTTTGCAATCCCTAAATTCTTGATTTTAAAATGTTTTGGGATAATTTTAGTATGTTTTGAATTATTTTGATATATTTTTAATCATTCTTTTAGCTTATAATGGTCTTAAGTCAAGCCCGATTGAGTTTCAAAATAAATACAAAACATTCGTTCTTAAAGTCCGTTCCAAAACGTTCTTGGTTTCAGCCCATACTTCTGTATGCTTTTCCCCACTTTGTTTTTGAACGAGGTGTCTGTATTGAACCAAAAGAGGTATACAAGGCTCATAACCAAAGAGCAAGTTAGAGATACTGTAGTTCAGATATAACAAAAGTGCTAGAACTAGTTGGGAATTTTAAGAACAGACTCGCTTAAAAATATTTCGTATGCTCTGTAGCGTTCTCTAGGATTATAACTCTATTTTGTACCCAATCTAAACTATTTTGTGCTTGAACTAAGAACTTGCTTTTCAAGAATCTTTCATCTTACTGCGAGTACAAAATGTGCTTAAGTCAAGAAGGGTTTTGTTCTCATTTCAATAATATGACCAGTCATATTTCAAGTTAATAATGTTTCGTACTAAATTTAAGTACACCCAAGAACGAATCATGCTTGAAATTTCAAGTACAAAACGGAACAAATTCTATCCCTAGACCAAACTAGAACGCCGGTAGCCTTTTTTTCAGAGTGTACACGTTCGAAAGAGGAGGAGTGCTTCCACCACGCCTTCATACTTATAATTCTGGTCTAACTCTTATCATAGTCATAGAATGGTCGCTGGCCTTAAATTTGATTTTGTTTCTTTAGGAGTTCTCGGGAGGGTGGGGGGGGGGGATACTTTCCACAGTCCATGCGCCCGGCTAATTTCCAGGAACGCAACTCAAGAGAATTCAAGTTTAACATTATTTTTTTGTGCGCTTGAAGCCAAACATAATGCCAAACATGGGCCACAGGTTCCTCCCCTCCCGCCCGTCGCGTCTCGTCAGCATCCTTGCGGCCACCCGGCTGGCTGGCTGGCTGGCCAGCGAGCAAGTTTTTTTTTTGTTGTTTTTTTTTTGTGCTGAGAAATCTGTTTTTAAGTTTTAGCAATTTAATATTTTAAGTCTACAAATTGTTGTTGCAAGGGATTACTTTTTTGGTGTGCATTCTAATAAGCTGCTAATTGGTTGCTGATGCAGACGACGACGACGACGACGACGACGACGCTAACTAACGGCACTTCTATATATATATGTACATATAGCCGCAGTCTCTGGGGATGTCTCTCCCACTCTCTCTCTCTCTCTTAGACTCCCTGCGCTTCCAGGCTTAAATGCTTTTAGTTTGAAATTACATTCTGCGAAATAAGAATTTAATAGCCTGCTTCTGCTTTTTTGTTTGGTTTTGGTTTCTGCCTTTTTTTTGGTTCGGACTGTCTTGGCCGCGTTTTTCTTTATGGCAACAATTAAGCTTTTCCATCATCATAACTGTTGTTGTGTTAGTCGCTGCTCTCTTTCTCTCGCGGCTTCGGTGTTAGCCGGAGGCTACCGCACCCCACCTCCAGCCCAAGCACACCTCCTGCAGCTCATCTGGAAAATTCTAATTATTGAAATTGATAGCCAAGAATTTAACGGGTGATAATTAGTTTTGTCTCAGCTGCCGCTGCTGCTGCTGGTTGGTGTTGATAATGAGATTCTTTTTTTTTTTTAATAATAACACTAGTCTACAAATTAATTAAAATCAGGAAAATTCGGTAGTTTGACAGCCATTTTGTATGTAAAACCTTCTGCTGATACCTAAAATCAAGTCCACTAAGGAAAACATTGCGAAAAAGGATTTCTGAATGGTAAAAATCAGGGATGCAATCCACTCGAAAATAAGTACTGGTTCGGTTCGGTTCATAACATGGTTTTTGGAGTTAAATGAACCGCGATTTCGGTTCGGTTCAGTGGTTCACAAAGGCACATTATAAAATATGATTTCAGTGAAGCGGCTATTCGATCATTTTTGAAATTTGTTTCCTATAATCCATTCGAACATCTTTAAAATCCTTAGAGCAATCTGCAAAGATTATTACGTCGGATTCCCAGAACTCGTCTATCAGTTCCTGGAGTAATGCCCTGATTAAGATTGAATTAAGGTTAAGAAGTACCACAGAAAATTGAAAATATTGTCTAAAGAAAACAACAAATTTAGATTGATGACAGGTAAATTAAGAGATCGGCGGGAAAGTGCAGAAGACTTGTAAAATTCTCTTCAGGTCATCCTTCAAAGTAATATCGACCCGACAACGCTAAATATGTAGAGGGTCGATCGAAATGTTTGAAAATTATCTTCGGGAAACGATTCAAATTTCCTAATTAATCAAAATCATTGGCTAGAGGAAAGCAATTCTCGTTAAAATTCGTCAGGGAACTGAACCGAACCGAACCGTTTTTATTTGTGGTTTTCGGTTAGGTTCAGAAATTCTGAAAGGAAGCCGGTTCGGTTTGCGGTTCGGTTCACCAGCGGGAATAAGCGGTTCGGTTCGGCTCAAAACCGGTTCAGCTCAGAACCGGTTTGCATCCCTGGTAAAAATACTCTAGACAGGGAATCGAATGATCCGTTAATATTTCATACTTGACATTCTAATCCGTTTTCATTTCAAGGTGTTTATCGGAAAACTTTGCTTTAAATCACAAAAGTTATACGACCTCCGATTCGCTGGTTCGAACCAAAATAACTAATGTTAAGGGTTGAAAACTTTAAGGTTCAAGGTTTTTGGTTCAAACCTTGGTTCAGAACATGCTTTATACTTGCTTTTTTATGGTAATCCACCTAAAAACGGCACAAGCTAAATGAGAATTGGGCTGGAAGTGATTTCTAGAATACATGAGGTTACTCAAAATATAATTTACTATTAAGTAAAACTTCATTTCGTGGTCTACATATTTCTTAGCTTTGAAGTTGAGAATCGTAAGAAACAAAGGCTAGTTAACCCAAATTCTCAACATTTCTACAGATTCCTTAACGATTGTAAGACTCAGTCGTACAAAAACGTCAGAACAACAGAAGAAGTCGTTCAGCAGTGGTTCAAATTCATTCAAGCCTATAATATTTCCTGAACTGAACCTATATTTTGGTTTCGGAACAGGTTCTGGTTTTTATTTTATGACAGATCTTTATAACAACAAACATTAAATCAAATCCGAAAGAACTTATTGTAAAAACTTAAGTAAGCAAATTAGAGATTTGAATTTCTTCCAAATAGATTAAGAGACGTTTCTCATCTTCTAAATAGCTGCTGGTGTCAGATAAGCTAAGATTTTTGTCGCACTTTTATTGGTTTATGTGGTAAATACATAGCTTTATGTAGAAGATGTGACATCGGAACATAAGTTTTAATGAAGGAATATTTCACATTCAATCCACTTAATACACTTGCGTGGCACCAGTTTGCCTTAAAAATTACCATCGCTGCATCCAAGACATCAAAGACAGTTAGTTATATTCAAATGGACGATCCAAAGTTTTTGATGTTACTCATACGCAGTGTTGCCCTTCAACTTTGTACAGGGTATATTAAAATTGTACAGATGTTTGTAACGCATAGAAGGAAGCATTTCCGACCAAATAAAGCATATACATTATAGATCAGCATGACGAGCTGAATTGATTTAGCCTCGTCCGTCCGTCCGTCTGTTTCTATGCTATCTCCTCCGTCAGTTTTAAAGCTATCGCAACCAAACTTTGTTCAAAGTCTGCTGAATACAAATACGCTGCACATTTGTCGGAGCCGGCCGGATCGGATGACTATAACATATAGCTGCCATAGAAACGATCGGTCGAAAAACTAGTTCTAGTGAGAAAAACTTCTTTTTATACTCTGTACCGTAGGTACATAGAGTATTATAAGTTTGTGCAAAAGTATGTAACAGGCAGAAGGAAGCATCTCCGACCCCATAAAGTATATATATATTCTTCATCAGCATCAACAGCCGAGTCGATATAGCCATGTCCGTCTGTCCGTCTGTCTGTCCGTATAAACGCACAGATCTCAGGGATGGTAAGAGATAGAGGTTTGACATGTATGGGACATATGCTTCTTATGTCTTCTGGCAGATCAAGTTTATTTTCAATTTTGGCCACGCCCCCTCCCGCCCCCGCAATTTAGAAAAAACGTCATATCTCCCACAGTTTTGAAGATAGATGGCTTGTTCCTTCTGGACATATTTAGTTATTAGGATAACTTATCGATCCGCCAAAGGAATGAAGAAGATCGGATGAACGGTTTTCGAGTTATGATCAAAAGAAAAATTTTCTTGGTACAGAGTATGTTATAGTCGGGCTTGACCGACTTTCTTTCTTGTTTTTAATGCAATCGTCTCCAAACTCAGTATTTACTAGTTTTCTATGCTTCTCCACGATATTGCCAAGTTTGGTCATAATCGGACATCTATATAGTGCAGCTGCCATAGAAAAGTAAGGTTAGAAAAATAGTTTTTGTAAGAAAAACTTTTTTTGTTTTTAATGTAAACCTTTTTAAAATTATCATATATTTATTTTACAAGCTTTCACACAATATTTTTAAGTTTTGTCAAAATCGGATTACTATATGTTATAGCTGCCATAGGAATGATCGGCCGAGAAACTGGTTTTAGTGAGAAAAAACTCAAATCTTTATATTTCCGAGTTTTCTTTGCTCTCCCATGATTCCACTAGTTTTGGTCGTAATTGGACAACTATATAGTTTTGCGGTCATCCAAAAGTATAGTCAAAAAAGTAGACTTAGTGAGAAAAACTTGTTTGTTTTCAGTGGAAATGTCGTTCAAATTAGTTAGACAAATGTGCAGCAAGGGTATACAAACTTCGGCTCGGCCGAAATCCTCTATTTTTGGATAGTTTGGTTATCATTCCCTCTGGCGAATTGTACAATTCCTGCCCAAGAGTAGGTATAGCGTTTCCATAGCGTTTCCATAATTATCCACGAAGTCTTTATTGAATTTGGTAACTGGCAAACCAAAATTATTTGTTCTACCTTTCAGTCGATTGGTTGTAATCAAACTCTCTGCAGATTAAGACCATCTTTCGGATTTCGTTCTTTTACTTGTGACCCAGATGAAGTTAGACGCGGTAGCTTAGTCTGTATACTTTTTAAAGCTGCACTCACACTTTCTTTTAGGAATAAATTCATGATAAATAAAAGTTCTCGTTGCGCCCATTAATTCATAATTTGTGCTTGTTGTGTTCTAAATTGTATTATGTACTTCAAAAGGAATTTGTTAAGGAATTTGTTTAAATTTTGACCTTATAAAGATTACCCTAAAGTACCTTCGGCTAGAAAGTGAATGAAAACATAAGAAAACCAAGGGTATGGGGTAATTTGAAGCCGGAGAACCCGGCTTTAGCGCCCTTACCTGTTTCTTTTGATTACTTCTTTCACCTACAAAGCATTCTTACCCTTATATCCGGCTCGAAGGACCATTGGAGATTCCGCGCTTATGAAAACTCTAGTCTACCACTTTGCTCTTTAATGTTTGTATCCGCTCAAGAGAAATACTTGATAATGATAAACCAAAAGTCTGCCGAACTATATCATATATCGATATCCATATCATATATCGATCTTCAAATGATATCATGGTGTATAAGATTAATCTCTAAAAGAGGCTAGATCGAAATGGGTTCTGGGAGCAGCTAAGAACATTATTAACTTAAAAATGTTGAATCAAGACCCAAGCTACTCTCATTCTGTTGGCCTGTGTGCCTTTACAGCTAAGTGGACCACAACTGGAGGCAGTAGCAAAAACATTTGAAATAGTTACCAACTACATTTCCACTTTCCTTTCATTAATTGGCTCGCATTGAACTTAACACTCATCAACTCCCTGGAACTGTTGACAAAGCGACTTAATTACACCACATGCTGTCATAATCAAAAGGATTGTGCCAGTGAATGCTGTTCCGTTAGCATCTACGAAAAGGGATAAACCAATTAAACTAAGTCCGAGGCAACAAAGCAGATGCCATCATCATCATCATCATCGTCGTCGTCCTCGTCGTCGTCGCTCCAACTGTCTGACAATTTGAGCAGCGACAACAACAATGAAAACCTCAAAAATGTGCTCCGGAGCGGGAATAGTGACTACCATGACTACTAATCTACCCCAAACCCCTGGACAAGTTGTCAATGTGGTCCCGCCTCCTGGTCCCCTGTCCCGCACCTCACTCGGCTGCATATTTCGACATTTATGTGGTCGTCATTGGGTGTCGTTGGCTGTCGTTTTGTCGTTTGATTTCTGGCTTAAGCGTAGCGCGATTCAATTTCAAATCCTGAACACATTTCCACGAGTGGCTGGGCGCAAGGCATGGCAGGATGGGGCGCAAGGACTAAGCACAAGGACAGCTAACAATGTTATCTCGTAATTTTACACGTCGATGATTTCAGGCGAATGAGTTTGATTCGATTGTCTCAAGTTCGTTTTATATTTCCACGTTTTTTTTTTTTTGGTTTTTGCGAGAAAAGGATGCACCATGCCTTTGACATGCTTTTGACAGGCAGCAGGCATCAGGCAGCCGGGCACCACGACTGTCGACTGCCGCCGTGTCCTGGGACAGCAACCCCGTTTTTCGTGCGCTGTTGCAATAAATTTTTACCAAATGCAACAGTGAGGGAGGCGGGCAGGACTTGTTGGCATTAGAAAAGGGTTCACGTAGCGACAGCAACGGCATTTTGAATGACATGCAAAAGTCCACCCCCTCCCCCTCTCCATCAAAAAGTCCTGGCGAAACTTTGGTGAAAATAATTTCTTTTTTCTGTGCACTTTCTGTTTGGCCAAAGAGTTTACCGCGCGCGTCGCTTCATTGTCGTGGTAATCAAATAAAAATCAATGGCTTGTGAAATTCAAATTGTGACTGTCTCCACCAGTTGGCCAACTCCTACCCGCCGGATTGTCTTCGAGTGCTGCGCGGAATCACGTGCCCAATTCTCATTTCGCCTCGAGCATTCGAAATCGTTGAAGTTAATGATCTGATGCCAGTCGTCGTCGTCTACCAACTATCTATAAGCCCTTAGAGCGCCGCGCAGCGCCAAAACTAAATCAACTGTCATTAGGGCGCGCTGACTGAGCCCAGATGGTGAATACCCATGGCATGGAGTAACCAAACTTGGCCCGGACCAAAGACCGTCTACGTCTTGGACTCTCGGCATAAATTAATTTTTAAATAGCACTGGAAACGTTTGCCAGTTTTGGAGTGGTGCGGATGGTTAATTATAGGGTTTAGTTGCCTCTTGGTGTTGTTGTTTACCTTTAAGTGATCCGAAAAAGGTAGAAGGTGGCCACATTTAAGGGAGTTGTCTGTTGTCTCAAGTTGAACCTTGGCCAGGAAAACAGCAGTTGTTGTTGGTGACTGAGGGAAATTATGCATATGCCAAATCTGGCTGTGAAGGGGTATGAAGCAAGAGATATCACAGTTGGGAAGTGTTTTGATTTACTTCAAATTTTGTACAAAGATTTTATTGTGTTTTTGCAGTAGAAAGAAGGCTCATCGAGCCCATCGAGAGACACAAAGCTCTGCTCTGAGCTAAGAGCTGGAGCTTGAGAGACGGGAGGGAGAGCAAATTGTATTTTCTTAAAAATCCTTTGATCAAAATCAGTCCTATACGGCCGATAGCTAATAAAGACTATTCTATAAGCAGTCATAAATGAGAACGGAAGCAATAATGTTACAATTTTTTAGAAATTTAAAATCAAAGCACAAAATAAAACCTAAAAAAATCATCTTTGTTTTTTATGAAAATCAGGGATGCAAAACCGTTTCTGAACCGAACCGAACCGCATATTCCAGCTGATGAATCGATCCCCAAACCGAACCACCTTCCTTGTTTTTAGACCGAACCGAAATCCACAAAGAAAAACGGTTCGGTTCGGTTCGGTTCAGTTCTTTGACTACTTTAAAGACGTGAATCGCTTTCCTCCACCCTCCTCTATTGGAAATTTAAATCGTTTTCCTAGCATAATTTTTATACCCTTGCAAAGAGTATTCTAATTTTGCCCAGAAGTATGCAGCGCATAGAAATATTCATTTCCGACCCCATAAACTATATATATATTCTTGATCAGGGTGACGAGCTGAGTCTGAGCTGAGCTTTGTCCGTCCGTCTGTCCGTTTCTACGCGAACTATTCTCTCAGTTTCAAATCGAGCTGAAATTTTGCACAGAGTCTTCTTTTTGCTGCACGCTACTGAAATATGTCGGAACCGACCGGATCGCATGACTATATCTCATAGCTCCCATAGGAACAATTAGTCGGAAAACTAGTTTTTGTGAGATAAACTATTTTCTTATCAATGAAAACGTCTTCAAACTTTGTAATCGTAGGTTTTTTATATTTTTTTATAATTCTACCAAGTTTTATTAAAATCGGACAACTGGGTTAGCTGCCATACAAGAGATAGGTCTGAAAAACAGTTTTAGTTAGAAAAACTATTTTGTTTTTAATGGTAGCATTCTGCAACTTTGTATTTGTTTGTTTGACTTGCTTTTACATAATTTCACAAATTTTTGTCTAGATCGGACGACTATATCATGTAGCTCCCATACGAACGATCGGTCGAAAAATGGGAATAAGAGTATTTTTTGAAAATATTTAAGCGAGCACTTGCAAAGGTATAAAAACTTCGGCACAGCCGAAGTTAGCTTAGCTTTCTCGTTATATATTTCGATCAATCCTCTGTATCAATGGCGGTGTCGCATCGATGACTTGACACTAACTATACAATATATAATCCATAGTCTTTCCTTTAGAGGAGAATATTTTCAATTTTCTGTATTACAAACTTCTTTACCTTTATTCAATCTTAGCCAAGAGAGTTTTATCTTATGTAAAATCAGAAATAGGGAGTCTGAGATGAGTGGTAATTATTCTTTTTTAGCCGGCATTCTCTGTGTTCGGAGGACTTTCCTCTAGGAATCCTGCAAACCCGTAATAATATAGATTCAAGTGGTTTCTAGAAATCTAATTTTAAAGTCACATTACGAAAGAAAACCAAATATTTCATAATGTGCCATTATGAACCACTGAACTGAACCAAACCGCGGTTCAGTTAGCTCCAAAAACCAAGTAATGAACCGAAACGGCCGTCCAGAAACTGAGTGAACCATTGAACCGAACCTGTACCTATATCCGAGCGGCTTGCTTACCTGATTGAAATTAAATAAAAGGCACTTTAAATTGACTAATTTCATATTATCTCGTCGAATTTTAGTTACTCCTTTTAAATTCTCAATGCAGGGAAGTCCAGATATTTTAAGATTGACACAAATTTATATACCTTTTATACTCTGTACCGTACCCATAAAACATATATATTCTTGATCTGCATCAACAGCCGAGTCAGTATTGTCATGTCCGTTTGTCTGTCCGTATGAACGCACAGATCTCAGAGATGGTAAGAGATAGAGGTTTGAAATGTATGGGACATTTGCTTCTTATGTCTGCAGGCAGATCAAGTTTGTTTTCAATTTAGGAAACGACCCCGCAATTTAGAACTTCATATCTCCCACAGTTTTAAAGATAGATGATTCGTTCCGTTTAGACATATTTAGTAATCGGGATAACTTATCGATCTGAAAAAGGAATGGTGAAGATCGGATGGACGGTTGTCGAGTTATGATCAAAGGACTGTTCGCTGCTGCAGCGCAGTAGCAGCGATGCTTTCAGCTGCTACTGTAGCATCAAAAATCATGCTGAGCGTATAATTTTGTTGGTACAGAGTATGTTATAGTCGAGCTTGACCTACTTCCTTTCTAGTTTTACATTTGAAATGGAAATATGAAGATATCTTCATCGCAATTGCGGCATGTTCGAAAATGTTTTTAGAGTTATGGTTCCTTGGGCAAAAATACTTGGTATGGCCTAAAGTACTAGAATTGCGATGAGCCCATTAAGTATTGTCAATTGAATCCCCCTAATTAGGTTACATTTTAAATGACTTATATAGTGAGGAAGTGAAACTGCATCATCATTTCATCTCTGGGTTGAGGAAATATAGGGATTTCCTTCTCCAGCTTCTCAGAAGCCATTAGGCTTACCATGTACTTCCTACATACTCCTTCTTCCGGCACATGGCTTCTAATCTATTCTATTCGAAGAAACCTCTTCAAGTCACAAGTATCATTGTCTGAAGAGTCGTTAGCGAACTGAACCAAACCATTTTGTTTAGTAGATTTTGGTTTGGTTGTGTATTTTCGAAAGTACTCCGGTTCGGTTTATCATAGAAATTAGCGGTTCGGTTGTGGTTTGGTTCGGTTCAGTCCAGAGCAGATTTGCATTCCTGTTTTTATAGAAATTTTGGTCCTACAGTGTTCATTTTTTTAACACCTGATTTAAAACAAGTAGCAACGTCAAAAATGCTCGGTAAGGTTTGCCATTTCACCATTAATAGACTAACAGACGAACAAAGCTTACAAATGTATGCATTTTATTATCAGAACTATACCCACCCATTGTGTCTAAATTTCATACTTTAATGGATATGAATCCCTTATTTTCCGTACCGAGGAGTATATTGCTGCTGTGTCGGATAGAGTAAATGAAGCAAGCGATATGTCAATTGCATTCTCAATAAGTGGGCTTGTATTATACGACCACCTGGATGGTTTTATGTACTTCTCAGTCCTTTGGAGCGAACACTTTAAGCAACTTTAATGTCATTCGTGACTTTCTCTGCTTGCTAACTTATTTTGCTACCCCCTTTACACAGACTTGTGCCTTTTGCCCAAGCGGGCGGCTAATTTTTGATTGCCCTCTCAGCCATAGATTCAGTGGAGTCGACACACCTCCCCCCCCCCCCCCCCCCCCACACACACACACACACACACACACACACTCACTGATACACTCCATAAACATAATTGCTCTGTGCCTGTGTCTGGACTAAAAACTCTTTGCTTACATGCCCAGCCATGGGCAAATAAATTTCCTTATGCTTCCTGAGGGGGAAGGGTAAAACTATGGACAACATTTTACTTACATTTGTAACTTAGGTGGACAGAAGTTGTAGTCAACTTTTACGGCAAACTCCCCCCCCCCTAAAGTCCGGTGTTGACAAAGGCTTCCACTTGATAAATGTAAACGGTTGAAGGTACACAAGAAACAAATAAAAATGAGAAAAACCCTTTTTTACCTTTTCTTCGTCCGAGTTTTAATTAAAATGGCAAAATGATTTGATGTTTTACTTTACTTCAACTGAAAGTTCCTGTCTGCTTTAAGCGATGCTTCCTGGCGGTGGCCGACCACCGCCTGATCTCAAAAATGCCAGAAACAGGCGCGAGCTTTTTTGCCATCGTCAAGTGCTTCAGCTACAATTTGCATAATCTTAATGCAAAATCCGAGGGTGGTTGGACGCACGCAGACAACAGGCACTCGGCGCGCTTTAAAAACATCTTGAGGAATTGTCCTCGACGTCTGCATCTAATGGCCAGCGGCTCGGGGCGAATCCGTTCCGACCGGTTCGCATGTGTGAAAAGTTGACAACAAGCAAATAACAGTTGCCTCTCGCTGCCAGAAAAGTCAATTGACTGTGAAAAGCCAAGCGAGTTTAATTTCCAAATAAAAGGGCTGTGATTGCGGGCAGCGGTAGAAGGGGTTGAGGCCGATACCGCACGTCTTGGGCCACTTGAGACAATGCGGGCAACCATCCCTCTCCCCGCGACGATACACCACTATAGACACACTTGCGGTGCGGCGGATACACGAAAACTCTATTCAATTTACAGCCCTCGCGGGCCCATACAATTGACAGTCGTTAGCATAATTATTACACACGGCTTAGTTGGGTTCCCCTTCGGTGGGGGGGGAGGGGGGAGGAGAGGTGTAAGGGTGCTGCTGTCACTGCCACTGAGGGTGTAAGCTAATATCCGGCACACCCTGGAAAATGTCACTCATTTAATAAAAATAAAAAAAAAATGTGAAGGAAATATGTTGGAGAGAAGGAAGGAGGAAAATAGAGTCGGAGGAGGAGGAGGAGGAGGATGGCCCCCGGGAATCTGTTGTTGGTTTGGTTTTCCTTTTTTTACGTTGATTCCTTGCGGGAGGAAGTTTTGATGCGGCTTTATTTTGCGCTTTATTGCATCAAACATATAAAGTTAATTTCTTGTTTGTTTCTTAGGAAATGTTTTTAGCCGGAAGGAAATTCCAGTTAACGACAGAAATGGGCTTGAAGGGAATTGGTATGTGTGACAAGTAAAATTAAGATGAATGGTGTCATCTTGTTAGCTGAGTTTTTAACTAAGTTGACTTTACAACGGTGGCCTTTCGATTGGTTTAGGCTTGGGTGTGATTAGGCTCAAGTATCATCCTACCCAATTATTAGGAAAGAATAGCCGAAATCGCCCTAAATTGGAAAGGGGTCATATATTTTAGATTAATGGGCCAATGACTTGCTAAAATAAAGAAAATATCTATTTACCAGAAAATATTTTCTTAATTGTAGAAACATTTTTTTCTATATTTTAGACAAAACAAAAATAATTTCTTAAATATTATAAAAAAATATAATATATAAGATAGGAAAAGGGAGTAAGGTGAATGGAGACACAAGAAAAAGACCTCACTAATACGCGTTTATCCCCTGATATATAATATAATATTATTTTTATACAATATTTTTTTATTCAGTATGTTCACTTTCTGAAAAACACATAAAAGTTAATAATAATTAATATATTTTCTACTGAAGCTGAGCTGAATGTCAACTTCCCCTTTTATATTCCGAAAGCGGGGAGTTTGAACTTAAAAATTACAACCGGTGTCATTTTATATTTTTTAAAAAAGTTTTAGAAATGTTCTGTCTTAAAACAAAGTCACCCTATTTTAAGAATTTTAGGGCAAATTCTCCCTTAATTTAAGAAAGTTTTTAGAAAAACTTCTAGAAAAATAACCCTTAACTTAAGAAAAACTAAACTGAATTTCTGGATTTAAGAAATTATATTCTAATAAATTACATTTTCGGGTTATACTTTCTCAGTTTAGGAAAAAACTGTCTAAAAACAACAAAAAATCAGTAAATTGAGAAAAAAAATGTATATAAATGCTTTCTAAAATATATATAAGTGGTCAGTCATGCCTTAGCCTTAATTTCACCACATAAAATATGCAAGCCTATTCTAATTTCTTATTTCGTTGAAACTATGTCCAATTGACCTTCTAGTCCCATTAATCACAGAAATCAAATAAGAAATATGGTCAAGCCTCAGTATGAATTTTTATGCTGCAGTAGCAGCTGAAAACAGGGCTGTTACTGTGCTGCAGTAGCGAACATTCTTTTGCTCATAACTCGACTATGACCTGCATAAGTACTTATGTTCCTGAGTACATCAACTTGACACTCTCGTTGTTTAAGATGTTTTACTTTGGAGAAAAAAACATTTTCTGATGCAAGAAAAAGATTTTCTAAAATTGTACGTAAATTCTTCTTAGCCAAAAGCTTTGAAATATGAAGAAATGCTTTAAGAATAGTAGAAAAATTTCAAAAGAAAGTTCGCCATTTTTGTGCAGTAAAACCGCTGCTTTCTGCATCAAAATTTATACTGTGCATACACTTTCGTTGGGAATGATCGACTTTCTTACTTGTTCTTAGCAAAATTACACCAGCTTACAATTTATTAAAAAAAGTTTGCAATTCCGGACGTTTGGCAGTTATTGCATACGTAAAACATTTTTTCTGATTCCAGAAATCAAGTGCAATATTTTTTAGCGGAACCGTTTTCAAGATATTGCAAAAAAGCTGGTTTTTTGATTGTGAAGAATGGTGCATTTAACTTCTGTAATCTGTAACGCATTTCAGTGAAATACATCGCATTAGAATTGTAATGGATGTTAGTATAAAGATCAGTAAAAATTTAAGATTAAGATATATTCTAGCTTCTTTTTTTTTAAATAATTAATAAATTTAAAGAAAGGTGGCCACGTAACACCTTAATAATGTAGAAGCTATACAAAGATGAATATGTGATGTATGAATGATAAATAGAGCGTGAAATGATTCTTTGTCAAGCGTATTATCCCATTTCAAAATCCACCAACAAAAACTGAAGATAAACGAAAAGGCATTTTCTTCACAATCGCAATTTCCTGAAAACCGCCCCGCCAAAATATTATTGGACTTGATTTATGAAATCAATGTGATGTTTTACTTTTGAAATGACTGCTTAATAAACGATATACAAAATGCAGGAAACTAATGTTATCGATGCTTCGAATTATCGATATTATTTCCGACTTCTCTAGTTTGTAGCTGCTAGACATATTATGGTATCCACCAAAGAATAGTTAGAGATCGAACGAACACTTGGTAAAGTTTGAGCAAAAGAAAGTTCTCTGCCGCAGCAGTATAATTACTGAGCATACACTTTTGCAGTTGCAGAGTACATTTAAGTCGAACTTTAATGTAGGTTTTTATACTCTGTACCGAAGGTACATAGAGTATTATAAGTTTGTGCAAATGTATGTAACATCCAGAAGGAAGCATCTCCGACCCCATAAAGTATATATATTCTTGATCAGCATCAACAGCCGAGTCGATATAGCCACGGCCTTCTGTCCGTCTTTCTGTCCGCATGAACGCACAGATCTCAGAGATGGTAAGAGATAGAGGTTTGACATGTATGGGACATATGCTTCTTATGTCTGCAGGCAGATCAAGATTATTTTCAATTTTGGCCACGCCCCCTCCCGCCCCCGCAATTTAGAAAAAACGTCATATCTCCCACAGTTTTAAAGATAGATGGCTTCTTCCTTCTGGACATATTTAGTTATTACGATAACTTATCGATCCGCCAAAGGAATGAAGAAGATCGGATGAACGGTTGTCGAGTTATGATCAAAAGACAAATTTTCTTGGTACAGAGTATGTTATGGTCGGGCTTGACCGACTTTCTTTCTTGTTTCTGATGTGGTTTCACTTATTGACCTGAGAAAAGATGTCAATCTCAGGACCCTCAACTGAACTTAAGGCATAAATGGTATATAAAATTCCTTAAGTATATTAAAGCTATCCCTTAAGCTGCTTCTTTTATGCCACTTTAAACTGAAAACTTTCTTAAAGATGAATCCTGCTGGCGCTTTCAACCAAAAATCTTTCTGTAAAATGCTTTCTCTGGCAATTACCCTTTGAATTTGTTTGCCCCACCTAGCCCCCCATCTTCAACTTTTTCAAACCAAAAAGTTGGAGTTCCTTTTTACACACACACACACACACACACACCCAGAGATTTGGCAACATAGCGCTAAGCTCTTGTTGAGCTACCCGTAGACTTGTGCCTTTTGCATGCTACTTACACAAAAAAAAACTTCTTTTTTTTTTCTTTTTGCAAGTGACAGACTGACAAGCCAGTCAAAACTACCCACATGGCTTGGTAAGAAGGAGGAGGGGGCCAAGCGTTTGCTACTTAACACTTTTTAAAAAGAGTCAAACCAACAGCAGCAACTAAAACCTGCCAAAAACCGCAGACAGTGCAGGGGAATGAATTTGAACGCCGCGTCGTAGCCAGAGATCAGGGCTCAGGGCTCCGGGGCTCCGGGACTCTGGGCTCGGGGGCTCAGCTGTTTGGGTTTCTTGTGCTTCTTTCATGTCCCCAAATGGCATTTAGCATTTGACTTAAACGCGACTGTTGTTGACGGAAAAACTACCAGAGGAGCAGCCAGCTGAGGCGGGAGACGAAGAAGAAGTAGCAGGACAACCTGCTGAGACGGAGCCACTGACTACATATGTATGTGGGGGCCCTTCTCCGAGACGCTCCCTCTCCTCCGTCCGTCCGTCCGTGTGTGTGTGTGTGTGTGTGTGTGTATGTTTGCTTGTCTGTTACCTTTTGCTGTTTGCTGCTTGCTTCTTGCCTCTTTTTTTGTGGCATAGTGGCCACAAAAGACTTCAGCCTCCAGTGGCTGGCAAACTATTAAGTCACATGTTGGCGTCTGCGTCTGCCCTGCTCCTCTTACCCCGTTCTCCTCCCCGCTCCTCCCCGCTCCAGCTGCTATTAGACTTTTGAGTTATGACTTTGCATCCTTTTACTCTCTCAGTTCTCAGTTCTTAGTTCCAGACAGCACAAACCCTGTTTAACCTGAATTTCCACCTTGACTCTGCACGTCTTCTTCCTTATTTTTATTTGACTTTGTTTTTATTGCCTTTTTCTGGCCAGGTAAACACAAACTGAGCCAACAGACTTCATATGGTCATGGTCTGGTCTTTGGACTGGCTGCCAGAGTTCTGTGACATCTCTGCTTAGTTTTATCTATTAAACATAATTTACACGATTTGACTAACTTTATCTCTCTAAAACTTTGTGTCTACTTCCAGGTAAGCAGGCAGAGGCAAAGGATCTTAACTTCAATTAGTCGTAAGTGCCACAGACAACCGAAAAAGGAGGCTGGTTGGTTCAGCTTTGCCAGACCAAAGTCTGCGCTTATCCTTGCCAAGTTGGCCAACTTGTGTAAAAGGGAGGGGTGTGTGTGTGTGTGTGTGTGTGTGTGTGCAGGATGCACACGCTCAACCTGATAAACCTCGCGTCTCTGGCGTCCAAAATTGTTTTTCAAGCTGTGCCTGATATTCCGCGCATCCCCTTCGTTCCGGCGCCCCCAAGTAGGCAATAATTATGTGCCAAGCCGACACTGCTGAGGCTGCCTCGGCGGCACGATGGAAGTGGATTCTTCTTGGCTTACTTCCGTATTTTCAGGGTTAATATTTAATTTCTGTTTTAAGACTTCAACATTTTGACTAAGAAATCGACTAGCTTAAAGCTGAGATGAGAAACACGAAAGCGAAAGTTCAACGAAAAGTCGAAGTCGAAGGTTGAACTTCAAATCATACTACAGTATTCTGTATCCTGTCATTTGTTAAGCTCGTGGTGCAGATGGTAGTGCGTCACCTAGAAATGTAGAGCTCGTGAGTAAGAGTCTCACTGCAAGCCAAAGGTACAAAGCAGTCATTCAAACTGCTTAGAAATAAGAACTGGTTCGGTTCGGTTCAGTGGTTCACACAGTTTTTGAACCGCCTCACAGTGAACCATATTGCCAGCCTAGGACCTCCCATATTCAATATTAGCCAAAGTTTTAAAAACATCAACTTAAAACTTGTTAAGAAGAAAATTAGCTTAAATTTAATACTGAAAAACTAGTTCCAACTGTTGTCAAAAGCAACTAGTTTCGAGAAATCCCTTAAAGGACTAGCTGAAAACAATTTTGTTTTATCGATTTCGATTTCAGTTTACCTATATTTATATTGCTACTAACTCATCCCACATTTAGACGATAATTTTTAACAAAAATCACCTTGATGAGTCGAGCCCTTTGTTGATTAAAATGAGGTGACTGCCATCTACGACTGAAAGAAGACTCCACAAAGGCTCTTGCAAATGCTTCAAATTTGATTTATTTTGAAAAAGGACTCGAAAAGTCTCGCAAATGGCTCAAAAATAAGTCAAAACTGATCTGAAGAGTGGGATCAAAAAAAAAAAAATCATATTTAAAAGTCGCTGCTGTGAAAACCAAATAATCCCTTATGATCCGAAAAGTAATGCATTTATAACTATTTAAATCTCGAGAACTGGAAAAAGATTTTGATGGGATCAAAAATATCATAAACATAAACGTACATCCATATAGTATAGTATAGTAAATAGTAAAGTAAGGTTAGAAAAATAGTCTTAGTAAAAAAAAACTTTGTTGTTTTCAATGTAAACCTCTTTAAAATTGTCATATATTTATTTTATAAGCTTTCACACAATTCTTCAAGGTTTTGTCAAAATCGGATGACTATAGGTTATAGCTGCCATAGGAACGATCGGTCGAGAAATTAGTTTTAGTTCGAAAAACTTTTTTGCTTTTGAAAGAAAACACCTCCGAACTTTGTATTTCTTAGTTTGCTATGCTTTTAAATAATTACACTAAGTTTGGTCTAAATCGGACATCTATATAGTATAGCTGTCATACAAAAGTAGAATCAGAAAAGTATTCTAATTGAGTAAAACTTGTTTGTTTTCAGTGGATATGTCCTTCAAATTAATTAGAGAGCATGCTGCAAGGGTATACAAACTTCGGCCGAGCCAAAGTTAAGTTTCCTGTATTTTTTTGTTAAAATACGACTGTAAAAAGTCTCGTTAATAACTCTAAAATGAATCGAAACTAATTAGAAGTACGGGTCAAAATCGGATCTTTAAGAAGAGCCGTTGTACCATTTACTTCCGACAAAAGTATCATTTATGTTCAGAAAACTAGCGCATTTATGTCTATTTTAATCAGACCGGCTACTCGAAAAGGGCTCGAATGTGATCAAAAATATCATTAAATGTTTGCTAGGTTGCTCTTATAGGCCATTCACACTGAGCACATCTAACATCCAAAGTTATGAGTCATAAAAATTTATACGGACAAAATTTGACATATTTGCAACGCATTTCAAAAAGCCACTGATCCGCTGAATAATTTGACAAAACAAAAATATTTAGATGTTGGCATAACCAATAGTTATTAAGCATTTTAACTCAGGATGTGGAATGTTAGATGTAAGATGTGCTCAGTGTGAATAGGCTATAAGATGTCAGATTGGCAGAACTGCCAAGTAAATGAGATTAAGCTAAAACAGAGTCTTAATCAATGTATTTTTGATCCGACAAAAGTGCAATCGCTTCTGCAGGTAAAGCTTTACGATTGGATTTTGAAAGTAAAATGAGAACCCTGAGCTAAAAAGTCCTTATTGGTTAAGTGAAAAAAAGAAGTTCTTGGTCAAAAAATGGGTAAAATGTTTTGTTTTAAGTGTGTTCTGTCTTTGTTCTGTCTTTGTTATGCTTTGTCATAGTGAAACTACAGGGAACTTGCAAACTATAGTCTACAAAAGAATCAACATAAATATGTCCTACCTTTTAGATGATTACAAAATTTTTTTTTTTAAATATTAAGTACAAAATTTAACGGTCACGTATAACAAAAATTTGAAGTGAAAGTATTGACCTTTGAAAAAAAAAAACACGCAGCACTACCATTTAATCACTCAAAGTTTTGTTGTCGATGCAAGCGTGCAAATTGGTGTTTTCATGCTATTCAACAGCACGTGTTTGATGGATGTTATCATGGCAATGACATTTTTTACTTAAATCTCTTTGGTGATTTTTTTAGTAACAATGGGGGTTTTCTTCATAGAATATTAAACTATGTGTGTGTTTTTTTTTTTAGATTTTATTTTTTATACCCTGTTTCCATTGAAAATGGGAAAATACCAAGACCTCCTCTAGCCATCCTAGACAAAAAAAAACCGTCAGATCCACAATTTTTAAGTTAGAGCCTCGTGGTTTAGTATACAGCAAGCTAGGCTCAACAACCAGATCGGACAAAAAACACCGGAGTTATAAGCGAAACAGTTGAGCTGTTGGTCAGGACTAGAAAAAAGTGTTGCCTACATTTGGGATGATATTTTTGTTACATTCATCTTGAAAAATTCAAAAACAAATAAATGAAAACAAATGAACAGGGTATTTTGTGGTCGGGAAACTCGACTGCAGCGGCCCTTACTTGTTTTTACTCATTTTGAGTCCTTGATGGGCAAAATCTCTCACTGAGCGTCGGTTCGGTTCATTAGACATGTTTTTGAAGCTAACGTAATCGAGATTCCAGATCACTCTTAATTATGAACTATAATTCCAAGATTGAACTCAGTGATAGCATTTGAATAGTTCTAAAATCCTTATATATGTGCGTCTTAAAAACTGGTCTGGGTTCGCACAGAATATGTAGAATATTATTCCGTCAATTCAAAACTTCCACGGAAGCAATTTAGTTCCATGACAGTTAAATAAATAAAGAGGTGTGCAGAAGAGTAGAGGGTTGACAAGTCAAACTTAGAAACTACATCCAGACGGAAAAGGGAATATCTGCAAATATGGGAAATGGTTAAAGCAAGGCTGCAAACCGGTCCGAAACCGAACCCCTGAGAACCGGTTCGGTTCGGCTTTTCTGGGGTTCGCGAACCGGACCATGCACCAGGCGTCTTACATTTTTGACTCCTCGAACCTAAACCCGAACCGGACCACTTTTTCGAAAAATGAGGTTCGGTTCACCAATTTAATATGTTTAATGAGAGTTTTCAAAATTCGACAAAACAATGACTCAACGTCTGATTGCGAAGTCAGGAAGTTTATGAAAGCTATAAACAAATATCAAATATTAAAAATCTGTGAATGATGTTATAGATTCTTTAAAAAATTTGTCCAAGATTACATCCATAGACAAATGTTTCAACATTTTGGTAAGGTCATAATAACAAAGGCTTATAAGATATTCCTTTTACTATACTAGCTGTACCAGTAACTCTGGTATCAGTTTAACGAGCAGTTAAGAGCTAGTATAGATGAACAGCTCCTGAAAGATATAGTGCCGATGAACTGATACCTAAACTAAGTCGATTCTAAAAGTAGATAATTGAAATAAATTAAGTAACGATCATTATGATTAAGCATATGGATAAAAGGTAAATATGTTTCATTTTAAACGTATTTATGATTCAAAAGTCAAACTATTCTTCTATGTGCAAGCGAACCAAGGTTCGAACCAGAACCTTGGGTTCAGAGGTTCCAAGAACCGGTCCGCGAACCGAACCTTGGATTTTACAATGTGTTCGAACCCCCGTACCGAACCTCATGGATAATTTTAAGGGTTTGCAGCCTTGGGTTAAAGTGTCATACTCCTCCCGAAGTTATTCCTAGTTATTCTGTCCGAGCTCATAGCTTAGACGCTTGTACATCCATTTGAAAAAACCCTTTCAAAAAAGTTTTGTAAAACTTAGTTTTCCAACATTTTTCAAAGTTCTTCAAAGAAATTTGTTTAGCAAAATGGACCCATCACTCAAAAATATTCAATACAAACAAGAAAGAAAGTCGGTCAAGCCCGACTATAACATACTCTGTACCAAGAAATCAGATCAAAAAAATTTTGATCATAACTCGAAAACCGTTCATCCGATCTTCTTCATTCCTTTGGCGGATCGATAAGTTATCCTAATAACTAAATATGTCCAGAAGGAACAAGCCATCTATCTTCAAAACTGTGGGAGATATGACGTTTTTTCTAAATTGCGGGGGCGGGAGGGGGCGTGGCCAAAATTGAAAATACATACTTTTGCACAAACTTATAATACTCTTTGTACCTACGGTACAGAGTATAAAAACCGTATCATTTCCAAACATTTTGATTGGCTGAACATGGAAGTTTGTCATTTAATTTCAAAAATACCAACTAGAAAAATTGTTAAAAATTCCAAAAAAATTGTACTTTTGTTTCTTAATTGTGCAAAAGTTGAGACAAAAACATAGTTTAGTTTGGTTCGTAATAAAAATCATTTAATTGGATTTAAATAGATTTGTTCACATCACTTTTGGAATATGATACCTCGTAAATGGTAAGCTTTAGGCACGATTTTCAGTATTTTCCATGGTTATTGAAAATATTTCGGTCCTTTTGACACAATTCCAATCGGCAGGGGTTTCGTGTGACTCGGTACTGTTCCGTGGTAGAATACTATTTGGACTGACGCTTTAAAAGCGCCATGTAATTAGTCCAACTGGCAACCCTGTCAAAAGTTATAGTGTTGCCAGATGGGTAGGTTGAATATGGCCAACCCTGGGAGATACAGTGTATATTAAAGTCATGCTTCACTTGAAAACGACTCATCAAGAATCATTTTCACCCGACAAAAGTGTCATTTTCGATCAGAAAACGAGCGTATTTAAGACTATTTTAATCAGATCGAGAATTCAAAAAAGATTAATAAATTACATGAAATGTTTGCTGGGATGAACTTCCAAATGTTGGGTGGGTGCACAGAAATAATGTTCACATCGGATTACTTATTACAAAAAGTATCCCTTGGCATACTTTGATTATCTAATTGGGGGTACTCTCTAGTTTTTAGAACATTATTTAGGTGCATCTATTTGTCAACCAGGCACAGATGTGGTACCTGTGTGTTGCCAGTACAAATGTGCCCATTATACGCGAACTCAGGCTAATCTAGAAAAACTGGAAATGGGGTAATGCTACCTAATGCCTCTAGTTTCACAAATTATTGCACTTTTGGAGTCTCGCACTGTGTTACAGATAGAAAGATAATACCGATTTCCGAGTCTCTAATGCAGTTTCTAATTAACTTTATGCCCAGTTGGCGTGACCAATGAGCGACTGATAATCAATAAGCGAGAACAAACAGTTTTGACAAATGACAAACGATACATCAAAATGAAACCCTATACTGCCTGACTGGTATAAAACAACATTGTCAACTCTACGGAGAGACTAGTAAGTTGCAAACGATAACAGAATGAGGGCTACTTTGACATTGACATTGCTGTTCAGCTGCCTAACAGGGATGCTGGTGGTAAGTGAATTAACCGGCGGTTAAATATTTAACACTAGATCCACTTTCTCAATACCAGGCCACAGATCCAGCAGATATGCAAAAGCACCTAGATACTTGCTTAGCCGAGAACGGTGTGACTGAGCAGGAACTTAGAGACTTGCTAGCGAGAAAGACACAACCGGCTGATGCCAAGGACAACATGAAGTGTACCGCCCATTGCCTACTGGTAAAGAGTGAATTCATGGATGCCGAGGGTAACATAAATGCGGCCAATATTAGGGAGTCTTTTGCCAGCACACCCACCGAGTTTGATGTCGAAAAGGCGCTGGAAAGTTGCGGCAGTGTTAAAGGCGACAGTCCCTGCGACACGGCTTTCCAGATGTCGATCTGTGTTGTGACAATGGGCCATTAAATGTAGGTCCTAAATCATATTGAAAAGCGGTTAATAGCAATGGATTATGTTTTTGATTAAAGTATAATAAATGCAAATTGAAAGAAAATTTCATCTATGATTTATAAGTTGGAAGTGGCAGAAGATGAAGAAGATAAGTTACCAATAAGTTACCTTCAACTTAAAATAAGTACAAGATATTCGCTCTCTTAAAAAACAAGTGTTCCAGAAATGAGCACAATTCAGCTTAACTCAGCCACCGAACGTAGCGATAGAAGCCTTTTTATACCCTTGCAAAGGGTATTATAATTTTGCAACGCATTGAAATATTCATTTCCGACCCCATAAACTATATATATTCTTGATCAGGGTGACGAACTGAGTCGATTGAGCTTTGTCTGTCTGTTTCTACGCGAACTAGTCTCTCAGTTTTGAAGCTTTCAAGCTGAAATTTTGCACAGAGTCTTCTTTTTGCTGCACAACTACTAATATGTCGGAGCCGGCCGAATCGGATGACTATATCCCATTGCTCCCATAGGAATAATCGATCGGAAAACTAGTTTTAGTGAGAAAATAATTTTTCTTTTCAACGGAAACGTCTCCAAACTTTGTAATCTTAGGTTTTCTATGTTTTTTTTATGATTCTACCAGGTTTTATTAAAATCGGACAACTATATGATATAGCTGCCATACAAAAGATAGGTCTGAAAAACAGTTTTAGTTAGAAAAACTTTTTTGTTTTTAATGGTAGCATACTGCAATTTTGTATTTGTTTGTTTCACATAATTGTAAAAATTTTTGGCCAAATCGGATGACTATATCATATAGCTCCCATACGAACGATCGGTCGAAAAATGGGAAAAGGAGTATTTTTGAAAATATTTCAGCGAGCAGTTGCAAGGGTATTAAAACTTCGGCACAGACGAAGTTAGCTTTGCTTTCTCGTTTTATCAATACAGATTCCCAAATCGAGAATGTGATTGATTTTCTGTCTTAAAAAAGATTTTAAATTGATCCTTAAGCTGAAAAGTTATTAACAAACTTATTTTTACACCCTGTTCCCATTGAAAATGGGAAAAGGGGGATTATGAAGTTATGCGAATGTATGTAACAGGGAGAAGTAAACATCTCCGACCCCATAAAGTATATATATTCTTGATCAGCATGAACAGCCGAGTCGATATAGCCATGTCCGTCTGTCCATCTGCCCGTCCGTCCGTCTGTCTGTCCGTATGAACGCACAGATCTCAGAGATGGTAAGAGATAGAGGTTTGACTTGTATGGGACATATGCTTCTTATGTCTTCTGGCAGATCAAGTTTATTTTCAATTTTGGCCACGCCCCCTCCCGCCCCCGCAATTTAGAAAAAACGTCATATCTCCCACAGTTTTGAAGATAGATGGCTTGTTCCTTCTGGATATATTTAGTTATTAATAACTTATCGATCCGCCAAAGGAATGAAGAAGATCGGATGAACGGTTTTCGAGTTATGATCAAAAGACAAATTTTCTTGGTACAGAGTATGTTATAGTCGGGCTTGACCGACTTTCTTTCTTGTTAAGTTAGAGCCTCGTGGTTAAGTATACATAGAGCTAGGCCCAATATCTATCTATTTTGAAATGTACAATCCGATAAGCGATATCCGATATAAGCGAAACAGTTGAGCTGATAAGAGCCCCAAACTTAAATGAAAACTCAGTTCTTTTAGAATTGCCAGCAAAATGTGGACGACAAAGAACACTTCCTCAGCTCGTAAAACACAAATGTAGTTGAAATCCAGGCATATCTTTCAGCTGCAACTTGAAGCATCAAAGAGCATTCAAAATTCGCAACCGTCAACCTTCAGTTTCTGTTGCTTTTCTCCGTTTATTTGCTCAGTGAGTTAGTCTGCGTGGGTGGTGGTAAGTGAAGGCGGATGGGAGAATGGTCCTGGGCCATGTCCTCTAGCCGTTACACGCAGCATGACGTGGTATTTATTAATTTCTTTGACAAATCTGTTGCATACTTTCAGGCGCGCGGAGTGGCGCTCTCTGCCCCCTGGCTCCTGTTTTGAAGCACTTTGTCAAACTTTTGCAACAACTTTGTGGCACATCAGCAGGAGGTAGGGAGTGTGGTTGGGGGCGGGGTTGGAGGGGGAGGGAATGGTTCAACGCAACTTGCTAAATGCCCTGCCATTACAAATACACACACACAAACACACACACGCGCGCACACTCCTCTGGCTCGCACTTGAAAAACGCAAAAGTAATAAACTTAATTGGTTTGTTCGCAGTTACTTTGCTCGCCCGGCATCCTCCTACTCCTCCACCTCCACCTCCTCTCTCTCCCCCTGCTCCCTGCCTAACACCACTCGAGCATTGCGTGGCGTTTTGCGCTTTTAAGTAGCAAAGTTTCTGCTGCTCTCGCCTGTTTTTTATTTATATTTTTTTTTGCTTTTTGCTTTTCAAGCAAAGTGTTGAAGTTTGCTCTTCGAGTGGCAAAAATAGAAAAACTTTTGCCTGCATTTGCTGGCTGTTGCAGCAGCAGCGCCGACCAGCAAAACAGTAAAAATCGCTCATACGCCACGTTGACTTCCCCTTGTGGTGGTATGCTTATTATTTTATCTAATGAATCTGTTTTTGGGTCTTGGTTCTTGGCTGCTCTCGCATATATGCGAGTATGACCAAAGTTTCTCAAGTGTTTTTGCCTTTCCCTTTGACAGGTTTTTATTTCCCCCAAATTTCGTTTTTTTTTAGTGTTTGTTTTGGCTTGCACAATTCAGGATCTCAGTTGTGTGTGTGTGTTTGTGTTTGTGTGTGTGCTTAGTCTGAGTAATGGATATTTTATAATGAATTTTTGAGTAGAAAACAAAAATCTCCACCACATGATTTTATTTTGTGAATTTTGCATGAGTTATTTATGCACATGTCAAATATTTTTTTATCGACCATCATTTAAATTCGGCTAAATGTTCCGAAAAAGTGCAATGATTTATGTTGGATAGATTTATTGAAAGATAGAAACTTGTTTGTTTTGACACTTATTTAAGTTTACAATTAGCTGTTTGTATAATTCTTTTATAATAACAGAGAAAAAATGCCTTTGGAAGAGTAAATAAAACATGTTCAAGTTTTTCCCAGAACTAACTTAATTCCACTTTCTTGAATAAATACCAAGTAATTTTATACATACAGAAAAACTTCAACTGTAAGCGAAAAAGTAAGTAGGAGCAAAATGGTATTAGTATGCTTTTTCTGCTATTAATTTTTTATTCAATTGGTTCTTGAGTGTCCTTGAATCTGGTATGAAACACTCTTCAATTTTTAAAAAAAAAAAAAGTCCATCACTTCTAGGTTTCCATACATTTGATTCTAAAGTTGCATCAAATGCCCAGACTCATACAATATTTGCCCTTAAAAATTAGAAAACTAGTCCTTAGGCGATTCACCCAAAAATTAAGAGAACATTGTCTCATTTAAGGCATATTTTTCTGAAACTGAAGAACTTGGAATTAGCTTATGCGATCAAATTAATTGTGTTTATTTTAGTAGTAGTGGGTAATTTTGAATGACCCGATTCCTTAAAACCGTCAGCCGTTTATAAATTTAGGCTTAAGCTAAACATATTTTATAATTATTAAAGTAATTAAAGTAGTTTGAGAGTAATTGTTGATTTAATTCTGTTTGCTGCCATTATTACTTGATAGTACGACTTCTACCTTTAAGTTAAACTATCACAAACATTTGTACGATTTGTATACTCTGTACCGAAGGTACATAGAGTATTATAAGTTTGTGCAAAAGTATGTAACATCCAGAAGGAAGCATCTTCGACCCCATAAAGTATATATATTCTTGATCAGCATCAACAGCCGAGTCGATATAGCCATGTCCGTCTGTCCGTCCGAGATAGAGGTTTGACATGTATGGGACAAATGCTTCTTTTGTCTGCAGGCAGATCAAGTTTATTTTTAATTTTGGCCACGCCCCCGCAATTTAGAAAAAACGTCATTTCTCCTACAGTTTTAAAGATAGGTGGGTCATTCCTTCTAGATATATTTAGTAATAAGGATAAATTATCGATCAGCCAAAGGAATGGTGAAGATTGGATGAACGGTTTTCGAGTTATGATCAAAAGACTGTTCGCTGCTGCAGCGCAGAAGCAGCGCTGCTTTCAGCTACTACTGCAGCATCAAAATGTATGCTGAGCGTATAATTTCGTTGGTACAGAGTATGCTATAGTCGGGCTTGACCGACTTTCTTTCTTGTTTTTTATGTCATTTTATGATTATTTATGTTTATTTAGGTCCATTTATTCAAGATGTTATATCTTCGCTTTAAAAAATCTACAAAATATTTGACATATTTTGATTTAAAGCTAATTGGTTTCCCATTAAACTATACTAAAGGGTCTAAAAAAAGTTGGATTTTTGAATCAATTTAAGCTCGAATTGTCAAAAATTCAGACGTGATGTGCCATTTCCGTAAACAGATTCTCAAATCACCACCCAGCCTTCAGAATACTCGACCTTGTTGCTATGCACAGAAAAAAATAATGATATGTTCTGGGGCTCAATATTATGTATCAATAATATACGGACATGATACACTTTAAAATATTTTAAGATCATATTGATATTGATTAGATGGTTTGCATCAAAATTTACCAATGCCTCATATGGATACCCTGGCAAAGGTTATCATAATTTTGCCCAGAAGTTTGCAACGCATAGAAATATTCATTATCGACTCCTTAAACTATATATATATTCTTGATCAGGATGACGAGCTGAGTCCATTGAGCTTTATCCGTCCGTCTGCCGGTCTGTCTGTCTGTTTCTACGCGAAATAGTCTCTCAGTTTGGAAGCTTTTGAGCTGAAATTTAGCACAGAGTCTTCTTTTTGCTACACGCAACTAATATGTTGGAACCGATCGGATCAGATGACTATATCTCATAGCTTTTATTGGAACAATCGGTCGAAAAACTAGTTTTTGTATGCAAAACTTTTTTCTTTTCCATGGGAACGTTTCCAAACTTTGTTTTCATAGGTTTTCTATGCTTTTTTATAATTCTGCCAAGTTTGATGAAAATTGGACATTTATATGGTATAGCCGCCATTCAAAAAATAGTTCTGAAAAACAGTCTTAGGTAAAACAAGTAAGGGCGCTGCAGTCGAGTTTCCCGACCACAAAATACCCTGTCATTTGTTTTCATTTATTTGTTTTTGAATTTTTAAAGATGAATGTAACAAAATTATCACCCCAAATGTAGGCAACACTTATCAGCTCAACTGTTTCGCATATAACTATAACTCCGGTGTTTTTTGTCAGATGTACTGATTGTACTTTTCAGAATAGATAGATATTGGGCCTAGCTTGATGTATACTAAACCGCGAGGCTCTTACTTAAAAATTGTGGATCAGATGGTTTTCTAGGTCTAGGATGGCTAGAGGAGGTCTTGGTATTTTGGCGATTTAAGGGGGGGACGGGGTGGAATTTTCCAAATCTGAAAGAAACTTGATCTGCGTACAGTCTCTGTTATAGTCTCTGAGATCGACGCGTTCATACAGACAGACGGACGGACAGACAGACAGACGGACAGACAGACATGGCTATATCGATTCGTCTGTTGTTGCTGATCAAGAATATATATACTTTATGGGGTCGGAAATGCTTCCTTCTGCATGTTACATACTTTTGCATAAACTTATAATAATCTATGTACCTACGGTACAGAGTATAATAAACTTCTTGAAATGAGAGCTTTATACTTGTATCAAGTATAAGAACTGGAATAGAGTGTATATATTTGTGTGACCTACCTTTATATATTATATATGTATAGTAACTTTAACCACTTTCAAGTTAATTAAAAGAAAGTCCTCGCCGCATTCCATTTGGCTTTGGGTAATTAATTTCTAGCCTCGATGAGTTATATGTTGATACTTAGGACACCAGCTGAAAAATATCCTCATAAAAAAGAAGCTTCTTTCTGAATAACTAATGATTTACAGGCAGCAGTCAGACGCAGGTTAGAGTTCCAGTCCAAGCCTGAACTTATCCTTTCATTTGGTGTGCGGCACATTTTCTGCGGCACATTTGCTGGCAATTAAAGCAAATTACAAAAGTCGACATTTATTATTATTATTGAGGCAATTTTCATTTGTTCTGCACGTTGCCAGGGTGTTTTGTACGTCGTCCTCGCCGTCGCCGTCGTCTACGAACTGTAGTTCAGTTCATCCACTTCACCGCCTGACCAGCAGGTCAGGAGGGTCCTTTGTCAAGGTGATTTATCACTTCTAAGCGCCTGGCACTCATTAATTTTTGATTGGGACCCAAAAAAGGCACAAACGAACCAAGAGATGTTCTTTCTTTCATTTTTTTTTTGTTTGTTTGTCCACCGAAAAAAAACTTCATCAAACGGCTTAATGATGTGCGCGATGTTTTCATTATTTTCATGACTGACTGAACGAAGCGTGAGGTTCATTAGGCGATTGGCTTGGTGCATAAATATATTTTTAAATTTGCCCCAACTCGACCACAAAATTGGGTAGCCAAAATGCAGTCGAAGGCGGTGGCAACCCTGGTCAGTGTACCCACGTCCCTGTGTGTGTGTGTGTGTGCATTATATGCCATAACACACCGGATTCAAAGCACAGCCACATCAGGGTCTTCCTGTTCCTGGCCACGCTGGCTAGGTTTGTGAATTTTCCCTGTTTTTTTTTCTCCGTTTTGTTGTTTCCATTACGTTCCGGGGTTTCGAAAAACTATGGACGCCGCTTCCGTTGACAGTTATTTTGATTTATGTGAAATTGTTGCGAATTGCTGGGGGACTGGGAATTTTGGCGAATGAGTGCGTGGTGCGAATGGCCATAAATAGCGAATGGAACAAAGAAATTCTAGTTGGCGGCATCCAAAAAAAAAAAAGTGAAAAAGAAAGCACTCAAAGTCCTACAAACAAATTGCTCCACCCGTTGAGTGGGTGGATGGGTGTGGGTGTGGGTGTGGGAGTGACTGTGTGTGAGCGAACCAAAAGGTGTTGGATAAGACTAAATGGTGAAGAGCCTTTCGATTGAATCAGGCCAACATATCGATTCGGTAGGTCAAGAAGTGATAACTAAGATGAGTAGGATATTTAAAATATATTGTGATATGCTAGTGATTGAATGAGATCGTTTTTAGATTAAGTTTTGTTTGTGTACTCCTGACTAGAGTAAGCGAATTGAAAACTAGGTGTCTACTTATCACTACACATAGCACTAGGACCTTAAATAATGTTACAAAATTTCAATATGGATAATGCAAAATTTCAAAAGCTGGTTACAACGAGAGCGTAAGTTAAAGTCGGCCATGCCCGAACTTCGAAATACTCGTTACTCAAGGCAATTAGTGTTTATTAAGCTCATGCGGCTCAGATAAGTATGCAACGTTTTTTTAACTCTGACATTTATTATCCGATCTTTATGAAAATTTGTGAGATTGTACATATTGGCCACATGCACCATACTGCAAAATCTGAGCTCGATAGCTTACAAATTGTAGGAGATATTCAACATTTTGTATTGCGGGGGCAGGAGGGGGCGTGGCCAACATTTGAAACAAACTTGATCTGCCTGCAGACAATGCTAGCTTACATCTAAAATTGGTTGCTCTAGCTCTTCTACTCTCTGAGATCTAGGTGTTCATACAGACGGACAGACGAACGGACGGACAGACGGAGGGACAGACGGACGGACAGACGGACGGACGGACGGACAGACAGACGGACGGACGGACAGACAGACGGACGGTATACACCTACCTTCATGCAAAAGTTTGTGACTATCTTCTTTGTCTCTGAGATCGACGCGTTCATACAGACAGAGGAATGGAAAGACGGACATGGCTATATCGACTCGGCTGTTGATGCTGATGAAGAATATATATACTTTATCATATCGGAGATGCTTCCTTCTGCCTGTTACATACATTTGCACAACTCTAGTATGTCCTTTTTACTCTACGAGTAACGGGTATAATTACGAGTCAACCACTGAACCGAACCGGGATCACGGTTCCCTTAGCTCCCAAATCCATGCAATGTTTAAAGCCACTTGAACCACTGAACCGAACTTTTTCTTATTTCCGAATGGCTTTGCATCCCTCAGCTCTTTCTTTAAGAGCGTACACAACCGGTCACCTTCCTAGCCATTGGCGCAAGCCTTGAAGTATTTAAATATACCCACGAGAAAGCTCTCAAGCTTTCTTTTTCGGATTCGGACTTTCTTTTGACCGAAAATTAAAAGCAAGCATGATAAGTGAGTATCAGTGTTTGGCCTTTGAGGCTTCTGACCATAATACAAAATTTACGTAGACTTTTTCCCTCAAGAAAAGCACAGTTTACTTGAATACCAAACTCTTAACGATTATACCTTAAGCATTTATTGATAATTTCATGTGAATTTAATCGTCTTCCTCCCCGAATGAACCCACACCCCAATAAAACGCACGCTCAAGCTGATATCCTTTTAAACCATCCCCCTGTACAAAATTTTAGCCTCATCCAATTGGACGGTTATCTCCCACAGCCACTTAACCAGCTCTGAGTCTAATAACTCTAATGGCAGCAATAAAATATCCATATACATTTAAAATTAGCACTCAAATTGGTAACTTCGGGTGAAACTTAAAGAGCTGAAGAATGGGGAGAGAGTTGCAGGCCAAGGCTGGGATGTCACTTTTGGCCCCAAACCCATATTGCCGTGGCCAAATGTGACCGCAAACTACATAAACTATAATGACACATGTGTGTGTGTGTTTGTGTGTGAGTGTGTGTGTGTGCGAGTGTAGTCAGCAATCCAAAATTGAATGAAATGCTGGAAAAAGGTTGCAAAAAGCAGCGCATAGACTGTGGGTGCCAGCCACGGGTCAGCCAAAAACAACAACAGCAACAAAAGTCCAACCCATAAAGACCACTAAGTGTCTAAATGTGTACCAGTGGCAACAACAGGATTTGTTTTTAAGGGATTAAAACCAAAAAGGATGTGAAAAAATGAAAAAACTAACGAGATTTGAGTAAAATCTTTGCCCAAAGGGGAAGCAAAGCACTGGAAACTGATTGAGAGAGTCCTCATTTTAAAACAGGTATGAGCACTGCAGAGACTCGGGAGTCAAAAAGAAATTAGCCTTGAAAGGTGCTCGATTTTTATATAGAAGAATGGATAAGAAACGCATTAACAGAAGAATTCTCATTAAGATCGGTCCACAAGCAATTAGGTAATGCCCAGTAGACAGCTCCGAGACAAACTTAGACGCATTTGCAAATTTATGAAAATATCAGGGCTCAGAATAGAGAGCCAGCTCATGGCACACGGATCTATGCTCTAAGCTGAGAACAAGCTCTTGCTCACAGCTCATAGCACTCGGCTCTTGGTTCTGCTCTTGCCCTCAGCTCATAGCACTCGGCTCTTAGCTATAACTGCTGTTCGAGAGCAATGAGGAGCAAACGGCTCTTGACTCGTGAGCCAAAGCTTCTAATTCTGACTGCCATATCTCTCACTAAAAGGCTCACAGCTCATGAGCCATAGCTCCGGGCTCTGAGCTGAGAGTTAAACTATTTGGAACCACAGCTCTCTGATGGTTCTGAGTGCCATAGCTCTCCCTAAACGGCTCACAGCTCTTGAGCCATAGCTCTGGGCTCTGAGCTGAGAGTAAAACTACTCGAGCCCACATCTCTCTGATGGTTCTGATTGCCAAAGCTCTCACTAAAAGGCTCACAGCTCATGCGCCATAACTCCGGGCTCTGAGCTGAGGGTTAAACTTATCGGAGCCACAGCTATCTGATGGTTCTGATTGCCAAACTCTCACTAAACAGCTCACACTTTGTGAGCCCTAGCTCTGGGCTCTGAGCTGAGGGTTAAACTACTCGAGCCCACAGCTCTCTGATGGTTCTGATTGCCAAAGCTCTCACTAAAAGGCTCACAGCTCATGAGCCATAGCTCCGGGCTCTGAGCTGAGAGTTAAACTGCTCGGAGCCACAGCTCTCTATGGTTCTGACTGCCATAGCTCTCACTAAAAGGCTCACAGCTCATGCGCCATAACTCCGGGCTCTGAGCTGAGGGTTAAACTTATCGGAGCCACAGCTATCTGATGGTTCTGATTGCCAAAGCTCTCACTAAACAGCTCACAGTCTGTGAGCCCTAGCTCTGGGCTCTGAGCTGAGAGTTAAACTACTCGGAGCCACAGCTCTCTGATGGATCTGATTGGCATAGCTCTCACTAAACGGCTCAGAGCTTTTGAGCCTAGCTCTGGGCTCTGAGCTGAGAGTTAATCTACTCGCAGCCACAGCTCTCTATGGTTCTGATTGCCATAGCTCTCACTAAACGGCTCAGAGCTTTTGAGCCTAGCTCTGCGCTCTGAGCTGAGGGTTAAACTACTCGAGCCCACAGCTCTCTGATGGTTCTGATTGACATAGCTCTGACTAAAAGGCCCACAACTTATGAGCCATAGCTCCGGGCTCTAAGCTGGAGTTAAACTACTCGGTTTGTGAGCTCTCTCAGCTCTCGTTTGAGCTCAGTTACCTCCTTTCTCTCCTACGCTACTGTAGCCGTATGCCGTAGATGCGATAAACAGCTTACAGCTGGTGAGCCCTAGATCAGAGCTCTGAGCTGAGAGTTAAACTACTCGGTGCCACAGCTCTCAGCTCTCAGTTGCTCCCCCTTCTCTCCTACGCCACTGTGGCCGTATGCCGTGGATGCGATTCTATATGAAATAAACCAAATAGTCGCACATAAATGCGGGTGTCGCAAATGCCAGCCAGTGGGGTTTTTTGGTCTTTTAGCTCTTTTGGACCGACCTCTCGGCATACATCATAAATTGTGCACTCCACTTCCAACTCTTCCCCCCACTAAATGGCCTAACCACAGTACCAACCCCCGTCCGCCTGTCCGTCCGTCTGTCCGTCCATCCTCCCTACCACAGGCTAAACTTCCGGCCGACTGTTTTTAGTCTGGAAATGCTGATAAAAAAAATGTTGCTGGGAAAAAAACGAAAAGTTTGCCTTTGGAAAATGTCTATTTGAAAAGTTTTCTGGGATAGTTTGTCGTTTCCGTGGGCGTCTGCCTCTTCGCTAAATGAAAGTCATTTATTTATGCCTTTTTTTTCTGTATTTTTGAGTTTTCTATTTTGACTCCGGTTCATTGCCGGGGCCAATGTTTTTAATCAAGTTGGCGCAAAATAGTTTAGTTGTTGGCACTGGACAGCGTCAAGTGGCTGCCTCTCCCACCGTCCTGGGCCAAAGCTTTTGCGATTTTCTATTTGCCCGGCAAGTTTCAAGTGCTGCCGCCATGATGCACTTGCTGGTCGGTCGGCGGCTTTGATTAGGGTTTTGTAAATGGCCCTGGACCCGCGTGTGAATCAAAAGGAACTCCACTTGGGAGATGCAAATAAAGGCCACAGCAATTGAGAGAGATGTGCAGCGGCAACAGCAGCGGCTCAGACTTCAATCAAATATGACGGGCAGTTTCAATGAACATATTATTATACGCTCCTCGTCACTTGAATGAGGGATAAGGCCAGCTTATCCCTTAACTAAGGCCAGCTTTCTATACAGGCAGAAATTCATTTTGGTACGAGGACCATCACTATTTACACTGAAAGCCTGGACTACCCTGGGGAGTTTGATGTTTGACCATTGCCATTATAAATACTATTTAAAAGAGTTTGGTCAGAGGGAGATTGAACACTGTGACTTTAAAAAGAGCCTACAGTCGGGGAGAAAACGGGTCCCGGTATACTAGATCAAACGGGATGGAATTTAAACCGATTTATATTCAAAAATTTAAGCATCATTCGTTCTGGGTGTTTCTTAATTTAGTACGAAACGTTCCAGAATCGAAATATGTCTGTTTATATTAGAGAAATGAAAAGAAAAGTTCTAGAATCAAGTATGTATTTTAATTACAGTAAAATTGAGAGAAAAAAAGTTGAGAATCTCCTACATTTTTAAAGATATCCAGTTCAGATTTTGCAGTATGTGGTCCACATCTTCATAAAGAACGGATATGAAATGTCAGGGTTAAAAAAACGTTGCATACTTTTCTGAGCCACATGAGGTTATTAAACACTAATTGCCTTGAGTAACTGGTATTTTGAAGTCGGGGAGGGCCGACTTTAACTTACGCTCTCGTTTATTATTTAAACGAGTCTGACCCTATAATTCTGCTATAATCTTCTACAGTAATTATATCTTGTTATTTGTTTAATATTTCCAGACCCATTTTAGTACAAATTGGAAATAGCGTTGGAATTTAATGCGGCTCATTTTCTTTCTAAAATGTTTTTAGGTTAACATTAGAAATTATTGGACTTAAAGAAACAATGTGACCTTTATTGAGAGCAGAAATAAAAGTATAATCAAAACGGTTTTATAATTATTCAAATGGTACTTTCTAGTCCCCGTCTAATCAGTCTAAAGTCAAGTAATTCGGAATTAAAATAGGAATTTTGTAATTGAATCAATAAAGTTTGTAATTCACATTGTTTGTACTTTATTCAAGTACATACTTTTGGTTTCTTTATCCAAGTGTAGGGTCGGTAGGTAGGAGCATCTGCTCTGAAGTGGTCAAAAGAAATACTTTCAAAAGACTGGAGTCGACAGATCATAGGTAAGCTACCTTCAGCTTACGAAAAGAAACAATCGTAAAATATAATTTTGATAACGGATTACACTAATAAACAAGGTCCAGTATATTGAAGAGATGGTTATGATTCTTAATGTTTTTGTTGACTTAAACACAATTATTTTTTGGGAAATTTATTATTAACTTTGCCTTTTTTTGGTAGTTTGAGTATACAGCTGCTTACAAGTCAGATTTGGACCTCTCTTAGGCTCTTTTTTTGGGGCAACATTTAGTATAGAAATTAGATTATGAACATCGTTTTTTAGTCCTGTTTGACTCGTTTGTGCCTTGTGAGCTGAAGAGGAATCTGATTGAAAGAACCACAGCTTGTTTTGCTATTAATGTCGCCCTGACAGGTTTCACAAACGTTTTCTAAACGTCGGATTGATACACTTTCGATGAAGTTTTGACTAATTTTTCACAAAAATGGAGCTTGATGACCCCTTCAGAGGCAACCTGATGATGAGCTCTCTGAACAAGGGCTACAAACCCAAACATTTTTTTTGAACACCAGAACGCTGGTTCAAACCAAAATTAACCAAAAATTCAGGTGTTCAAAAATATCAGGTTCGCGGTTTTTGAAAGAAGGTTTTTGGTTCAGTTCATGCTGCACACTATATTATTGTAGAACAAAGCAATACATTTATTTAGATACAAACCAATACTAAATTTTAGACGTTTATTTAATCATATGTGTGCTAATAATGGCTTTAGACCTACAAACGACTCAAATCGTATAGAAATGGGGTTGTTTTTGGGTCAGAAACGGTTTTTGGAACACATTGATATATTGAATATTAGCAATATTTTGTACTATTGAGCTAAGTACCGTTTCGTAGTTTATGTAGAATAATATTACCCATGTGAATCATTGAAAAAGCTTTGGAGTCAAGGATTTTAAATAACACAGGCTACTTTAGATGCGGAAAGTGTAAGAAGTTCTGTGTAATATTATTCTAGGTTTATTTTGTTTCACTTGGCTGCCTATTTTAAGACTCAGTCGATCAAAATTAACCAAATAACACTTGAAATCGATAGACAGACGATCATATTTTCTGATGTTCAACATTTATGTTGAACCGAACCGATATTTTAGGTTCGGCTTCAGCATTTAATTCTAAAGAGGTTCGGTTCAAGGCACAGTTCACAGTAAAATAAAATTCGGAGTTTCGGGCTCGAACCGGTTTGGCTGAAAACCAGTTTGCAGCCATTCTGTGAACTCTCAGAATGAGTTCGGACGATTGTTTTGAACATTTTATGAACATTTTATCGTCAATCAACGGAATTCTTTTGTGAGCATTGTTTGCGCACTGGTGGCGCAATGCTGTCGTTTTTGTGTTACTTTGGCCGGCGTGTTTTTTGTAAGCACGTATCGATTTATGGTGAGCGACAGGCCGTCCTTGCAGATATTCATCTCACGTGACTTAATATTCTGCTTGCGCAGTGGATTTGGACGAATATGATCGTTCACGGTTTTGATGGTCTGTGGCGTTCGCACAGTGATCGGTCGGCCGGACGTCGTGCGATCTATTATTCCAACAATATCGTTTAAGGTAGAAAACGAGTGTGTTCCATACGTGTACTAAGACAATTGCTATTACTAGTTATGGGCGGCACAATTGATGGTCAATTTGAAACGGTTTATCCTTGCTTTAAAAAATCTAAGAAATATTTGGGACTGCTTATTTTAAAGCTAAGAAATCGTACTCTATGGTTATATTTAAAGGAGCCCAAAAAATGATTAAAAGGTAAAAAGGGTTAATCTTACTCTAAATGGTTCAAAAAACTCTAATTACAAAAGGCTAAATTAATAAGTATCTAGTTTTGAAGAACGGTTTAGTGTTTAGTCAGCATAAGACTCAAGTTAAGTAAAAGATTTTTCATTCATTTTAATTGACAAAACTGTATTTCCCATACATCCACTCCTGTCGTCGCCCCCTTCGTTTTGTTTCTGAATGTTTTCTAAATCCTCAATTTAAGCAGCTTTTCCATGCATTTACCACACTTCTAAAATGTGCTAACACACAGGCGATTAGCATTCCCAAAAGGAAAACAAAACACAGGAACCAAATCAATGCGCTGGCAATGGAGATCTATTCAGATCTATTCCCTGCACACATTTAAAACTTATTCAGGCATCAAATAAATATTTGCAAATCCGTGCTTAGCCTGACAAAAAAACATCATCATCATCATCATCATCATCAGCAGCAGCACAAAAAGTGAACGATGCAATTTTTAGAGGCTGATGCGCCCGAAACTATGCAAATAATTCATTTGACAGATGGAGCACGAGCAAACAGCAAACACAAACACAGCAGGGGGTGGGAAGGGGGGAGGGGGGGCGGTAAAAGCGATAAAGTGTGAAAATATGTTTCGGGCAAAAATGCTACAAAAAAAAAGGGAAGAGAAGAGAAGAGAGAACGAAAATTAAAAAGGGCAGCAAAAATGCGGCTTCTGCGTTCCGTTGTCTTTCACACATGACTGTGCGCTGCTGCCACAGTCTAGGCCAAAAGTCAGCTCCCCAGATTGGTAGCCATTTAAACTGTTTTTCAGCAATTTGCTGTTACACCCACACTTCTCTCTCCTGCTCCCTACTCCTCCCCCCTTTTCATAAATATTTCATGACCAAACGCTCAAAAGTATGCTTTAAAATATATATATTTTGCCAAATAAATAAGTATAAAAAGGAATATCCTTGCAAAAATCCGCATTAAAAATTCAACATGTTATGTCGCATGTGAAAACGAGAAGCGTTTTAAATATTTCATTTGCCATTCATTGCCCCCCAACAGTGACAGAGCGAGAGCGAGAGCGAGCGCAAGTGAGATGGATAGCTTAGCTATTAAGTTGTGGCCAGCAATGGAATGTAAACGGTATGACGGCTGCTTCCTACAGCTGTCAATTCAAAGCAAAGTATTTCATCTATAAAAGTATAATTTCCCTGCATTTCCTTGACATTTCACTGGCAAAGAAAATGCCAAGAAAATTGTAGAGATTCGGGGATAGCGAACTAAACTGAGGCGAAACTTCAGCGATGCGGAAATGCGTTGTCAATTCAAATTTGCTCAAGTGCGTCAGCATGAAGCGAGGGGGTGATCCATCTCCCAATAAACAAAAAGAAAACCATTTTATTCCAAGTACCATCTTTCCCCTTTTATGATCCACTCCCCCCCCTTATTGACGGCTGTTTCTGTCACGCTTTGATATCCTGTCTCGTGTGACATATCCGTTGTTGCCACGCCCCCTACTCACTCCAGTTTCGAGCTGGCTGCGCTTTTGTCTGCCAGCAGCCACCCAGCAACTTTTCTTCTTCTCAATTTTTCTGCAATTGTTGCAATTGAATTAAATGTGACACGAGAGACAGCAGCAGCAGCGGCAGCAGTTGCCGCCACATTTGGTGTGATGAAAGTCAGCAGCTGCCCCCCCCCCCCCCACCTTGAGATCCTCTTGAGGTGCGTTGACAATGTTGTCTGGCACGCGTTTCGCCCAAAAATCACTCGAAATGCTTGTGAGTTTGTGAGTGTCGCTTGTTAGGCAGAACAGCAGATGACAGCTGCTGCAGCAAGGAGCGGGAAATGTTTGGTTTTAAGTTAAAGCAGAAAAACACACATATGGGGGAAAATGTTAAATTTGTGAGATTTTTTGTTATCAATAATCGCAAGATGATCTGTGTGGGCGCCACTTCAAGCCGGGCAGGAAAGTTTTTGCTCGAAACTTAGTTCAAAACTTCTCATCCATTAAAGTCCCTTATAATGTTCGAATTCTATAGGAATCATGTATTATTTCCCAACTTAAGCAACCTCAGATACCGCGCCCAGCCCTCATAAAGCTCCCTTCATTTCGACTGAGAAAAACATAATTAAATTGTTAAAGTTCAGAAAAAGATCTTAAATCTTAGATCTTCTTGAAAATTAAGAAAGTTAGGGATGTGTTTTAGAAAGTAATTATATAAGAAGGTGGGGTTCTTTGACCGGCTTAATACTACTATTATATAATACTAAACCATACTTCATTTCGAATATTTATTTTATTCTAAAAAGCCCAAAAATTTCAACAAAAATAATCATACAAATTTTTCTTCTATTTTTTCTTTCAGGTAAGTTTTCCCATCCAAAACCAGATCTTATTAAGTGGGTGCACATGAGTGAGTTTTTATTATTCCATAAATTTTGATTAACGTTCTTTTCAAAATTAAGTCCAAACCGAAAGGTTTTTCTAACAGGCGAAGAGCCTTCTTTAGTGAGTGTGCCTTTTTTTCAGAGCTGTAAATTTCAATTACTATTCTCATTTATCAAAAACAAAACCAATTCCTAAATAATATTTTGTAGCAGCAACTTGGAACTACGGTTATTCAGGGACTATTACAATATGTAGTTATTAATTACATTTACAATTACTTCAATAATTGTTCCTATAAAGGAGAAATTTGAATAATTATTAATTATTATTAGAAAAAAGATCCAAAAAATATCCATTTAGAAAGTATATGTCTAGAATATCCTTTTAATCATCTAGCAGAGCTGCAAAATCATTGAAATGATCATATTTTTGCATATCCTTTGTATGATTTTTAGCTCCGTTGAATGATTTAATAGATTAGACATATTATAGACATATTCCTTTCAAATGGATACCAGAAATCATCCAATAAATATTTTTTAATACCACTTTTTTTCTAAGTTTAGTTAATTTTGTGATTTTCCACACCTGATAGGTAAAAAAATAATGAAAAATTTAACTTTTCAAGCACAATTACTTAATAATCTGACCCTTACAGATACAATTACTTAAGTATTTCTTAAAGATTTACATTTTGAAGTATTCGTTGACTAATCGTTATTCAAAATTACATTTACTTTTTATTAGGGCCGATTTCTCATCTTCTACATAGAGCTTACATAAGCTGAAATAACAGAGCAAATTGAAGATGAAAAATGGGCACTTCAACGACGTCTTACGTCGGCTTTAATACCCTTCCAATCATCTATCATAGACTCACTCAATTGAAGATAATCTTTCATA